>CM052443.1:127021414-127076279 GCA_028533085.1 Varecia variegata
GTTTTTACTGCTTCTCAGACAACGTGAGGACCCTGCAACCTTCTATTCTGTGCATTTTCCTCCCAGCTTGTGTGCCGGTGCTGTCGTGCGTCCTAGGTCTACGTATCCTCAGACCCCGCGAGACGTTGCTTTCGTCTTGCGCAGCTGCGTGCGTGTGGATTCGCACCTGGTCCCCCTTCCCAGGCCTCGTCCTTCCCGCCAGGCGTGTGCCTTCAGCGTGTCCTCAGCGGGACTGCTCCTCACGGATTCCCAGTTCCTGGTGGATCTAAAAACACCTTCACTTCACTTTCTTTTGTAATGTTCTCATTTTAAAATGTTTGTAACTTGTAATTTTGACACGGTTCAAAGCATAAAGAGCTCCCATCCGCTCAGATTTACTGATCGAGAGTGTTTTGCCCCGAGCGCTTGAGCGTTTGCGTTGACGCGCTCGCCCTTTCCCTGTCACTCGCGCTTTCACTGTCACTCGCGCTCCGTGTGCACCCGTCTTCCGCTGGGCCACGAGAGTAAGTCACAGCAGTCGTGTTCGTTTAGCCTCAGTCTTCCCTACGGTCAAGACGTTCCCCTTCGATACAAGACAGTCGTCTGATCCGCCGTCCGTCCTCAGTGTCCCCACTCGTCCCCACTTGTCCCAGTAACGTCTCCTCCAGCCCTTCCCTGGCCCCATCTGGGATCCTGAGTAGCATTTACTTGCCCCGTGGCCTTTCTGTCTCGCACGACTGGCATTTTTGAAGAGTTTGCAGAGTGTCCCTCAGCTGAGGTTGGTTTGAGGTTTCCTCGTGGTCAGGTTGAGGTCACACGTTCCTGGTGGGAGCCCACGATGGCAGGTTGTCTCTTTCTCGGTGCCGTGGTGTCCTGTCAGGTGTGTGCTGCAGTGTGCCCCACTATCAGTGACACGTTAACACCTTTGACCACCTGGGTAAGGTGGTGTCTGCCAGGTCCTGTTGCTGTGACGTTGCTGTAATTAATAAGTCATTTGCAGGGTGACACTGAGACTCGGTAAGCGTCCTGTTCCTCATTGAACGTCCCTCTCGCTTTGTTGGTCATTTTCTCTCCCGCCGTCACCATCGTGGCTGGAAAGGGGCATTTCTGACTCGGTTCTCCCCAGGAACCAGCCATTTCCCCGAGGAGACCTAGTTCCTTCCTTGTGAGGACTTGTTTTGAGTCCATTTGTGAAGGATATTTTCACTGGGTGTAGAACTCCAGGTTGGCAGATGCTTCACGTTATTAATAGCATTTTGATGACATCTTTCCATTGTCCTCTGGCTTCCATTATTTTGGTAGAAAAGTCAGTCTAGATTCTTTTATTTAAAAATATATTCCCTTATTTTTTGTAGAAATGGGATCTCACTATGTTGCTCAGGCTGGTCTCAAACTTCTGGCCTCAAATGATCCTCCACCTTGGCCTCCCAGATTGCTGGGATTACAGGCGTGAGCCACCGCACCTGGCCTCAGCCAACATTCACAGTGTCACTTCTTCGAGGGAAATGTCTCCACGCCCCACTGGGCTGTGTGGGAAAGGAAAAAAAGCCTTTGTTTTTCGTTAGTTTTACTACAGTGTTCCTAGGTGTGATTTTCTCTGCTTGGGATTTGCAGAGATTTTTGAATCCGTGGCTCAGTGTCCCTTGGTTTTGGAAATTCCTCAGCTGGTGTAGTGTCCGTGCAGGTAGTGCACCTGCTCACGTCTCGCTCTCCTCTCCTAGGGCTCCGTCCACATGGGTGGCAGATCTGTTTACCATGGCCTGTGTTCCTCACGCCATTGTTTATTTCTCTGATTTTCCATCTCGTAGTTTCTACTGACCTGTTTTCCAGTTTATTCATCTTCTCTTCAGCTCTGTCAATTCTGCTGTTAAATCCTCTGTTGGAGTCTTAGTTTCAATCATTGTATTTTTCAGCTCTAGGATTTCTATTTAATTTCTGATTTCAGTTCTCTGGGAAAACCGTGTACCTTTCCATCAGTTCTCTCAAACATACAAACTGGAGTATTTACATCCCGCGACGGCTTCCGCCCCTGCGGCTTGGTTTCTGTTTCTGCTTTTCTCTTGGTTTTGTCATTTGGTCCTGACTGAATGGCAAGGTCACGTACAGACGTTCTGGACGATGTTGTTTTCCTTGAGAGGACTTACATTTGTTCTGAGTGGCAGCAGGAGGGCGGGCAGATCCCCTTCCACCGGCAAAGGCTGGTGTGTTCGTGGGTCGCTCTTGTGCCGGGGCTGTGGCTCCCCCAGGCTCTGCGTGGCGGGCCTGGCTGAGAGCTGTGGGCTCCGGAAGGCTCCCTCATGTCCACGAGCCTCTACTCACCCCACCCCGACATATGCACGTGTGCACACACACGATCCTGCCATCTTTTCCAGATCGGTTGGTTTCCATCGACGTATGTCGAAGAGGAGGGCGTCCAGTGACCACGGGAGCGCAGCAGCTCACGGATTTCCTCGGGAGAGTCGCTCCAGCTCCGAAGTCTGTCTCCAGCTCCTCCGTGACTCAGAGGGAAATGCTCTCCGACTTTCCACGGCCCACAGGGAGGGGGAGGGTGTTCAAAATCCCGAATACGAACCGTTTCACCGTCAGTCTGCCGCTGGGTGCGCTACTTGTACATAGAGGAAACCTAGGCCAGCACCCCAGAGCGTGGGGAGGCGGAGCGCCAGCAGTGCTGCGTGGCCCGGGGTGACAGAAGCTCGCTGCTTGCCCCTCGGGCCGAGCTGGCCTTCAGGAGCCTCAGTTCAGACAGTAGATCTGTCCAAGGAGGCCTGGGGACAGCAAAGGGGACCTGCCCCAGCCCCTCTGCTCAGTCTCTGCCCTCAGCCTGCTGCCCCTGCTGCTCTGGGGGAGGCCTCAGGCCTGGAGAGGCAAAGGGAGCCCAGCCATGCCTGGGCATGGGAGGAGAGAGCCTTGCAAAGGGGCCCTGCGGTCCTGGCTCCCTGGGGCTGCCCAGACCCCCTCACTTCCCTCCATGCCAGAGGCGTGCAGAGACCCCACGGCACCCCCTTTCTCGGGAGGGGCTCAGGAAGGGGGCTGTCGCTTCACCTGCTGCCCAGTCGATGGTACTGTTCTTTGCCCTGCTTGCCCCGGCCTGCGGCCAGGAACATACGTCTTTGCAGACCCTGAAACAGGCAGGGGAGGAAACAAGAGTTTTCCCCTGCGAGGCCCCTGTCGCTCACGGGCCTGTCCAGGAGGTGGCCTGGCTGGGCCTCCTCTCTCTGCCAGGTGGTCCCGGAGGGCCTGCCAGCCTTTGTACGAGATGTTGGTTCTAGCGTGGCGGGACCTGCTTCCGGGGGCTTCTGCAGCCCACACTGGGCCTGTGGCCAACCCAGAATAAGTGCTCTTGGGGGTCCTCCCCCTTCCTGACGACTCCTGGCCTTTGACCTCTGGCTGGTTTAGCCAGACCCTGTCTTCTCTACCCTAATGTTGCGTGAGACCTAGGGGCACCATCTCCCTCCCAGCTCCGAGCCAAAGCTTCTGTTGAGACCTGGGCTTCCTGGGGCCCCTCCTTCAGCCACTTGCACAGCCTGTGGGAGGAGGGGACCGAGCCAAGGCCAGGTGTTGGGGAGACTGGTCCCTGCAGAGGGCAGGGCCTGGGGACCAGGTGGCAGGGTCAGGAGGGTGGGGGCGGCCAGCGGGGGGAGACGCCCTTCAAAGGCTTGAGACGTGGAAGAGCCTTGGCCCGGGAGCGCACGCCCAGGCCTGTGTGTCGCGTGCACGGAGCACTTTGGAGGGACCCTCAGCCCCGCCGTGAGCCCAGGACGGCGGGGGACCAGCCAGCCCCCTTTGTGTTTACTGTTGTCAGAAAGTTCTTGTGTGTTGGTTTGGGGATTTTTGTTTTGTTATGTTTTGTTCGGCTTGTTTGTTTTTTAAGGGGAAAAAAGTTTGTAATTATTTCATCCAAATCTGCCGTGATATATCTGTGAATAATTAAGGAAGAGATTTTATAATAGCAAAAAAATGATGTATATTTTAGTTTGTCAGGAAACAAGTCATGATAACGAAAGACACTGAGAAAAAATAATTTAGAATCCTGGATTTTGTGAATTTTTTTGTTTTGTGTTTGTTTTGAAATTTGTGTTTAGTTGGGTTTTGTTTTGCACTGCACTAAGCAGGGTGGTTGGAGGGCTGGGCAGGCTGGGATGCAGTGTCAGCAAGAGATGGGACGTCCCCGGGGGCGCTCAGCACCTGGGGCCGACATCAGCTGTGAACAGAGGAGCCGGATGCATGCGGGTCGGGGGCCCCAGGTGCCCGCGGCTGGTGGTGACCCCAGTGGAACACGGACTGTACACTTGCCAATCGGTTTTTTCAGACCACAGTTTTTACTGCAAATAAACCTAGTTCTTTTCTGCAGCGGTCGCCAGCCTTTCATGCCGGGGGGAGGAGGGAGTGGCGGGATTCCCCACCTAAGCCCAGCAGGGTCTGCCCTGGCCGGGTGCTGGCCTCAGCATGGCCCGGCCTTGGCAGAGGCCATGGGTCTGAAGGAGGTGATGGTGCCACTGCCGCCAGCCCAGCGCCTCCCCGCGGGCACAGCAGCCCAGGCTTCCCACGCAGCGTCCTGCAGAGCCCACCAGGCCGCCTCACGGGCAGCAACGGGGGCCCAATCCCAGCCCCACCCCTGGGCACCTGTCCCCTCCCGAGCCTCTGCTCCTCCGTGTGCGTGTGTTGATGAGGACGGGAATCTCTCCGCTAGGGCGGGGGCCGAGGTGCATGACAGGAAAACAAAGCAGAGAGGTATTTTTCCTCCTCTCCGGGTGGTCTGTCTTGCCATCAGGACCCCAGCTCCTCCCTCCCGGCCTCCCTCCTCAGCGTGGGCTTCCCTGGCAGTCACCCGAGGTCCAAGGCTGCCAGAGCACCTGCCTCGAGCCCTGGAGGGAGCAGGGGCCCCTGTGGCCACTCCTGGCTGCAGTGGCCACGGGAACGCGGGGTCTGAGCTGGGCCCGCACCGCCCTGGAGAGGAGACGGGATCGTGGTCACTGGGGAGAGTGACCAGCAGCCCTGCCTCAGGCCGACCCACGGGAGACCAAGTGGGTTACGGCGGTGCCGGGCCAGCGTCCGTGTTTGCCACACACGGGGAGGCCAGCCGAGCTTCCGAGGTGGCGCAGGCAGGGGGTGGTGAGACCGCTCCACCCCGGTGAGTGCAGACCCGCGCTCGGGCCAACGCAGTCACCTGGGCCCCGCCTGCTCCAGGGCAGCCCCTCTCCTGTACCCCCATGGAGAGCCGGGGGGATGTCTCAGGCCCAAGAGGCCCACCTGTTCCAGCACTTTCCCCGGAGCCTCCAGCTCTGCGTTCTGGGGCCCACATGGGGGGGACTGGACACTCGCTGGCCAGCCCTGGGCAGGCATTCCCAGCTGCCAGCCAAGCCCTGGAGAAGACCCCAGGCCGAGGAGCAGAAAGCCGGGGGCTTGGGGGAGCTTGGGGTAGGCCCCGGCAGGGTCCGTGCTCAGACCGGGAGCCGGGGTGCTGGAGGGCCGGCCGGGGCAGGGCGCGGGCCCAGCAGGGAGGAGATGCCAGCGCCCTGGGCTCCGGACTCCTGGGCGGTGCCTTCAGCCATGACACTGGAGAGGGTCAGAGCCACACGCCCCTGTTCACTGAGAACTGCTGCCTGCAGGGGTCACAGGGGGACCAGGGCACCAGGCCTTTCATTCTGGCAACCGTGGACTCCCCGTGGGCAGGGGCTGGCACAGCCTTGGAGGCCTCTGTGAGCTTTAGAAACACTCCTGGGAGGAAGGCTGGAAACAGCCCATTTTAGGAGGTGCAAACGCTTAGCCATGTTATGTGACTTTTCCAAGGTCACACATGACCTCTGCCCAGCTCGGCCTGGCCCCAGAGCCCCCATTCTTGGTTGGGCTGCGGCACTGTTCCTTGGCGCTGGGCTGCCTGTCTGTCCCGCCGGCCCCCAGGTGTCCCACCCTGTGTTCCCTGTGAGACCACAGTTTGCACAGGAGACCCTGCAGCCAGGTGTCCCAGGCCTCGTGGGACAGGCAGGACTCCTGGATGCCAGCGGAGAGGGGGCATGAAAGGGCAGGGTGGCAGCCCTAGTGGACAAGATGGGCCCTGCCCGGTGTGTCCAACAAGGGGTGGGCCCCCCGTGGGCGGAGAAGCTTGGGAACCTGGGAGGTGACACAGTAAGATGAGAAGCACAGCTCGGTCACGCCTGGGGTCCCTGCCCCCTGCCTGCATGAGAGCCCTGGAGGGTTTGGCTGCGGCCGAGGGGTCTGGGCGGTGCTGTGGGGTCTCAGTTGCTGCTTCATCCTTCCCTCCAAACGCCCCTGTGGACTGGGGACCTGTGCCCGGGCCTGAGGACAGCCCAGAGCCACCCACCAGCGGCAGGATGCCCCGCCGAAGCTTCATGTCCTGTGTCCCCATGGGACTGCGGCAGTGCCCGCAGCTGTGGACACAGTGCCCCCTCGGTGGTTTACGGAGCACGCTGGGCACCCGCCCCGCACAGGCTCAGCGCGGGGGCGACCTCTCACCGCCATGCTGGTTTCACTCGGATGACACTGGAAACCGGTCAAGGAGGGAGCGGGTTCTCCGGGATGTGAGCACTGGCATGCTGGGCCCGCGGCCGCCCCTCCCACTGTGCCAGGGGGTCACTTCAGCTGCTCATTCCTGGGGACGCCAGTGTCCAGGTGGCCACAGGCCCCGAGCCATGTCCACCTGTTCCTGTGTGTGGGTGTCAGGCAGAGGGGGAACCACACGTCCCTTCTGCTTTGGTGGGTGACACACAACATTCCGTCTTCATGAAATCATGGGGATAAGGTGATTTTCTTTTAAGATTCTCATAGGAAAAATAAAATCTTGGCAGTATAAACCCAGTCTTGAAAATTGTTCTGGAAGTTTCCCTGGCCTGTGCATTGCCTGGGGCTGACACCCATTGGCTGTGTTCTATCTCAGTTGTCTCATGCACACAGTGGACGGCAGCCGTTCGTGTCTCACCTGAGATGACACAGGTGAAGTGTCCAGCCCGCCGCCTGCCCCCGCAGGGCCACCTTCCTCTCCGTCAGCAGGACGTCCGCGGGTCACTGGTCAGGGTGTTGTCTGGTGCTCCCTTCGCGGGGTGTACGCGGAGCTCGGTGGATGAGCCTCCTCCCCCAGGACCTCCCCTGTCCCACCCGGACTCCGGCCCCACAGAGGGTGCCCCGCAGATCCTCTGCCCCGGGAGCCTGGGCAGCAGGTGGGGGCCAAGAGCTGGCCAGGGCCTGCGGGGAGGTCCAGCCTCAGCCAGAGGAACAGTCTCAGGCTGGCCACCTGTGTCCAGGCCATGAGACAGAGGGCCCCCGCTCCGATCTGTGGGCCCGGAGGAGCCCTCACCCCTAAAGTAAAATCACCCGTGACTTTGATTTGCACCAGTTTTCTTCAAAATACACTAGAAGCAGAAGGTTGTAACACTCAAGGAAAGGCACAAAACTCCCGTGAAACTGACATTGCAGGGGTTCCAGCCTCTGCTTCCCAGATGGGGAAACTGAGTCTCTGTGAGGGGAGAGGTGATGAGACCAGCCCGAGGTCGTGGGGGTTGGTGGTAGGACCCTGTCTCTGCCTCCCTGGTCAGAGCTTGGCCGTCCCGAGTCCCCTGGGAGAGACAGCCTTTCCCTCGTCCCGTACCCGTGTAGGGCGCTAAGCAGCCCTGGTGGGTGACGGATCCTGACACAGCCAGGGCTGACCCCCAAGCCACCGCCCCTTGTCCGAAGTCCAGGGCGATTGCGCTGCTTGGTTGGCTTGTGAGTTTTGCAATAGCCGCTGCTTGTCTTTGAGCTCAGGGCCAGGGGAGGTGTGGGCCGCCCAGCCGCTGCCCTGCCGCTGCCCGGACTGTGGCGACTGCGGGGTCTCCTGCCCGTGCACCCCCATACGGCTCCTAGGGGGACTCGGGCCACGCTCCTCCCCTGCCCTGTCTAACCCGTTCCTCACCCTGCTGAGGAGTACGGCCCTACCCAGGCTGCTGGGTAGACGGGCCAGGCCAGTCTCCCCTGCCCAGGACCCCCACACATCCCAGGGAAGCCTCAGACTGGCAGGGCCAGGGGACCAGGCAGTGGTCTCTCCGCCTTCGGGGCAGGGACAGCACATGGTCAGGCCCCCCTCCTCTGAGCACCTCCTCTGAGAGGCCCTCCTGGGCTTCCTGCTGGAAGGGAGGACAACCCCCTCAGAGTGGCCCCGGCCACAGCCAGCCAGGTGGTGTCTCCTCTCCCTGGATCTGTCTACTTCCTGGACCACGAGCTCCGCCAGGGCAGGGACTGGGCCTTGGGTGTGTCTGGGTTTCCCAGCAGTGCTTTTATACATTAGGTGCTCAGTAAATGTAGAAGACAGACGAGCTGGCAGCAAGGCAGATGGCATCAGTGCACAGCAGAGCACACCGTTTGAGCAGCATGAGTTACAGCAGCGTCACTGCCATGGTCACTTCGGGCACTGGCAGTGGCACGCCGCATTAGTGACTAGACCCGCCAGGGGCAGGGGGTCCTGTTCCGTATCGGCACCGACTCTGACTCTCGGGGCCTCAGCAGGCTGTGTCTACTTACTCGTCCTGAGAGTCTGCTCCTGTCTGGGGTGACACCTGCCCTGGACCCAGAGTCAGACCCAAGCTTCTGGTCCACCTCCCCTGGTGGTCCAGAGCAAGCTGGCTCCGTCTGTGGCTCTGCTGTCCCCTCACCACCAAATGGAGGCAGGAGCCCAGCCCTGGGGTGAGCAAACTGAGGCCGGAGCACAGTCGTGCGAGACGACGTCGCCAAGGCAGCCCCGGTGCGATGGCCGAGGGCCGCGGCACAGTGCTGCACTTCTGCCCACCAGGCCTGCGCTGGGCTTGTTGGGGCGTGGGGAGCTCGGCAAGCTGGGGCAGGCAGGGGTGCGAAGGTTCACCGCGGCAACCCTGCAACCCCTGTTGGTTAGAGACCAGGGAGTGAGGGTCAGATGGGGAGGTCACCCAGCAGGTCACCCAGGGCTGCTGGGGCGCAGGGTTCACAGCCCTTCCCTGCAGCCCTCGGGCTGTCCACTTGGCTGCAGCCCGGCTGCCTTGAGGCCTCGGTGGTGGTGGGCGGTGCCTCCCCGCCCACGTCTGGGCGGTGACATGGGGCTGGTAGTGAGGCTGGGGGCGGGGGCTGCCCGGGTTCCGGCTGGGCCGCTGCTCGGGAAGGAAGAAGCTGAGGGCACCACAGCCACTGCCACTGTGGCTCTGGGGGCCAAGGGGGCTGTGGCTGGCCAGAGGTACAACTCCGGGAGGGGCGGGGCTGGGACTGGCCTGGAGCTGGCGGGAGCCGGCAGGATCTGCCTCTGGCTGCGGGGCCATCTGGCGGGTGGGCAGCCGGGGCCTTGGCACCCCTCCGCTCTCCCCCACCGGGCAGGCTTTCCTCGCCTGAGCCTTCCTCCTGCAGCCTGCGAGGAGGGCACATCTGTGCTGCCTGCTCTGCCAGGTTAAGCTGTTGCCGACGGCCTCAGCCCTGTGACGGCCTCAGCCCTGTGACAGCCCCCACCGTCTGCCTGACCCCAAGCTCAGGGCTGTCCCGTGCCCTCACTGCTGGGCAGCTGCCCCGGGCTGGTGGGGAATTGAGGGGGCAGGAGAGCAGGGAGATGTTGAGGCAGCTGCTTCTGGGCATGCAGAGGCGGGAGGAGCAGTGGGGCCACTGCCAGCCCCAGCCCCAGCCCGGAGGCCAGGAGAGACCCGTGAGGGGCGCGGCAGCTCCGGCCGGCAGTGTTTGCGCTGGCAGCGGTGCGGGGGGAGGAGTCTTGGCCCAGAAGCAGAGCAGGTGAACTGTGCCCCGCGCAGGCTGCTCAGCCGAGCGGGGAGTGGGGGCAGGTCCTGGCCTTGGAGAGCCTTCCTCGGTGACCACGACTTTCCCCCAGTAGGACACCACTCGTGGGGGCTCCTGGGAGACCAAGGACCTCCAAGGACCAAAGGTGAGCAGACAGGTGCAGAGGGGCGTGCCTCCCTGTCCAGGGCCAGCTCTGAGGGCAGAAGCAGGTGGGCTGTCACACTGTGGGGCGAAGGGTGGCTGAGAATGGGGACTGGGAGGCTGAGGACGAGCTCCTGTCAGCAACCCCCTTGGCCCCTCCCCGGAGCCTCTCGGATCACAGCTGCCTCCCCTTGGTGGGGGTGGGGAACACTAGGGGGCACCCCCGTCCAGCCTGAGAGCTGGGCCCCTCCCTCATCCCCCACTGTGCCCAGGACAGGGGTCAGCGCCCAGCAAGGGCTCGGGTAGCACCCACGGTGCAGGTGGGACAGGGTGTGGCAGCGGGTCCCCAGCCTCCCCGAAACTAGCCCCCAGGGTGGTGGGGGAGGGGCGCAGGTGTGTAGCCTTTGGGTCCTCTCGGGCCTGGCCTTGTGCCCCAGCGCAGCTGCATGGTGGCCCCGTGGCCCCGGCCACCTGAAGGAGCCCCTCCATGCCTCAAACTTCTCCCCATGAAATGGGGACACTAGTCTTGTCACTGCAGGTGGCCAGCGAGCGCGAGTGCAGCGTGCTCAGCTTTGGTCCCCCCTGGGAAAGGGAAGCGACTTTCTCCACTGATTGGCTAATCCGTATCAGTCGTCACGCTCAGTGTGGACGGCACAGCCGGCCTGGGCACCTCGGGTCACAGCCAGACCCCTTTCCCTTTTCCTGCTTTGCCCAGAGAAGGGCATGGAAGCCCTTTGAGGTCCTTTTCATCCCCATGTTGGGCAGGCCCACCCCCAGGGAGACGCCCTTGGCACCTTCCCTCCTGAGACGGGGCCCCTGCTCCTTCTCTCATTATTATTAGACTTTTCTGGCTGGGAGGTCTGGGAGGGCTTCCCGAAGGAGGAGGGATTCCAGGCAAGCCCTGAAGGCCAGCCGAGAAGATGCTGAAGGAGGGAGGCCCCTCAGCCCGGCTTCTGGGGCGGCTCTGGGAGGGTGGGGCTGGGACCCTCGGGACCCAGGGGCTTTGGCGCCAATGAGGGAGAAACGACTCGAATCTGGGCTTGGGAGGGGGCTGCCCAGGGAACGTGCTGGCTCCACGCTTGAGGGTCGGGTGTCCTCTCTCTAGGCTGCGGCCAACGCCATGGGCCACCTGCTCCCTGCCCACGCCACCTCTCCCTCCTCCTGGTCTTCCCGTGTGTGTGTGTGTGTGTGTGTGTGTGTGTGTGTGTGTGAGACACCACCCCTCACCACAAGCCCCAGCCCTACCGGGCTGTCACCACTGTCTCCTCTGGGGCTCCTGCCTCCCCAGTCCCACCCCCACCCTCACCCCACAACCTGTGGGTCACAGGCACTCGGGAGCATCTTGGCACTCCAGGGCTGGCAGGATGGGCCCCTCCGCACTCCAGCTGCCCCCCGACATCCTCTTACTGCGGTCTGGGGCTGAGGGTCCCACAAGAATGGAGCTCCTGGTTTGCTGATCTTGGTCCTCTGTCCCGGCCCCTCGGTCCTCCCTGCCCTCCCTCATCGGTGGCCCCACTCTCCCAGGCCTCACGTGGGACAACTGCAGCCATGGCAGGCCCTGTTCTCTGCCTCTCCTGGGGCCCCAGCTTTGACCTTACTGCCTTCGGGGGCCAGCAGAGGCCCGCCCCCACCATGGTCACCCTTGGGCACAGCCAGAGCCTGCTGCATACCAGGCCCTCAATATGTGCATGCAGAATGAATGAATGAATGAACAAATGTCTTGGAAGGCTACAGGAGGAAGGTCCTGGAAGGTATCACCACGGGGGCCCAATTTCCCTGGGCACTCGCTTAGCACAGCCCCCACTGTGTCCCCTCGGCACCCACCCAGACTGGCTCTCTCCCCAGCTCCCTGCAGCGCCAAAGCCCGGAGTCCCCATGGCCTCGCTGAGCCGAGCCCTGCGTGTGGCCGCTGCGTGCCCTCGCTGGAGCCCTGCCCGGGGCCTGGGGCTGCGCCCCCCGACCCGTGCAGCCGGCCCCACGGCTGAGAAGAGTGTGCCATATCAGCGGACCCTGAAGGACACACAAGACCCCTCGGCAGTGGCCCGAGGCCCCAGCCGGCCTCTGCCCAGCACGGCCAATGTGGTGGTCATCGGCGGGGGCAGCCTGGGCTGCCAGACCCTGTACCACCTGGCCAAGCTGGGCGTGGGCGGAGCGGTGCTGCTGGAGCGAGAGCAGCTGACCTCTGGGACCACCTGGCACACGGCGGGTAGGAGCCAGGGGCCGGGGAGGGGAGGGGCAGGACTCAGCAAGGGGTCAGGCCTGGGCTGACAACCACAGGCCTGTCAGAGGCAGCTGAGCCGGAGGGGGGAGACCACTGAGAAAAGATGTGCGGTCAGTCTGCAGGCCACACATTTAGGGCACCGCTTGTCCCCAAGTCTCTGAAGAGCTGTGTGGGCAGAAGGGAGCAGACGCTGCCTGTGTAGCCCTGGAGGGGCCAGGAGTCCCAGGCAGTTGTCTGCACTACGAGCAGAAGCCCCTTTCTAGGATGGACCACCAGAGACGAGAGTGTCCTGGGAGTAGGGGAGGACAGACAGGGCCACTTCATTAACCAGTGGGCATATATTAAGCACCTATGGTGTGCATGTCCCCAGGGCAGCCGAGCTTCTGCCTTAACCCTTTCAGCCAGGGGCGTCCTGTTCTGCAGCGCCTGTCGGTTCCTGTGGTGTAAACACCCCCTGCCCCCGGCCAACCTCGAGTTCTCTGTGTGAAGCCTCTGGCCGTGGAGAGGTGCACACCCACTCTCGAGAGAGAGACGCCAGCCGCTCCCGCACTCTGCTGCCTCTAGGCCTGGCGCTTGCCCTCTGGTGCCCACCTTAGCGGGCTGTCACAGCCTCTCCCCTGACGTGACCCCAGCCATGTCCCAGACTCAGCCGCTGAAGGGGGCAGCCTTTGTCGTGAAGAGCAAAATGTGGGCTGGGGGCTGCCCACTGCCCACCTGCCCTGTGACCCTGGGACAGAGCCCTTTGGTGCCACCTTCATTTCATCTATAAAATAATCATGCCCCCCCATAGGTTCGGTGATATCACCCGGGACAGGCTCAGCACTGGGCTTGGCACACAGCAGGTGCTCCATAAGCGGGAGCGTGGATATTGTCACTCTCCACTCAAGGGGCGGGGTCCGCCCTAACATTCAGCTTTGACCCTGTCATTTCCTGCCCAACAGCCTCTCTGGGCTCGCCGGGGGCTGCGGGATATGCTGCAGGGGTGGGGAGGGGGTGCAGCTCCCCTCACTGGGGGCTGGGGACTGACCTGCTGCTCCTCCCTCCCGGGCCAGGCCTGTTGTGGCAGCTGCGGCCCAGCGACGTGGAGGTGGAGCTTCTGGCCCACACGCGGCGCGTGGTGAGCCGCGAGCTGGAGGAGGAGACGGGGCTGCACACGGGCTGGATCCAGAACGGGGGCCTCTTCATCGCGTCCAACCGGCAGCGCCTGGACGAGTATAAGAGGCTCATGTCGGTGGGTGCGCTCTGGGGGGGACTCATGTTGGGGTGCGCTCCGGGGGTCTAACGTCGGGAGTGCACTCCCTGGCAGGGGCTCGCGTCAGGGGATGCGTTGGGGGGGTCTCACGTCGGGGGTGCACTCCCTGGGGGGTCTAACGTCGGGAGTGCACTCCCTGGCAGGGGCTCGCGTCAGGAGGTGCGCTCCCCGGGGAAGGAGCCTCAACAGGTGACAGATCTGGGTTCCAACCCCCGCGCTGCCCTTGCTGGCTGGGTCACCTGGAGCAAGTGACTTTGCCAACCTTTATTCGGAATTCCCGGAGAACCTGATTGGCTGAGCTCATTCCTGGCTGGGCGGAGCCTGTCCTGATAGGCCACACCTGAGGACGCTGATTGGCTTTCCTTGCGCCAATCAAGTGTGGTGGGGCGTGGTCTACCTGGAACCAGGTGACCAGGAACCAGATGCCCGGCTGGGCTCCCGGGTTTGTGGGCGGCTCATTTCATACGACTGACCGCGTGCCATGCCTGGCCCAAGCTCCTGTCGATGACTTAATAGCAGGGGGTGGGGGAGGCCACCTGCCTGGGTCCCAGCCCCGCATGTCCCAGCGGGGGGGACTCTCCTCCAGCTGGGGCAGGGCGTGGGGACCAGCGTGGAGGCTCCTGGGAGGAAGCCGGCGAAGCGGGGGAGAGGGGAGGGTCCTGCTGCAGCTCTGCGTGTCTGAGCGGAGGGGACGCGGGGACGGCCGGTGTGGGGACTGGGCGTGGGGGCCGGCGTGGGGGCGGCGTGGGGACCGGGAGGCTCCTGGGAGGAAGGAGGGAGGGGCCTGCGGCCGTGCTCCCCACAGCTGGTCAGTCTCCTGGGGTACCCTAGCTGGGCAAGGCCTATGGCGTGGAGTCCCACGTGCTGAGCCCCGCGGAGACCAAGGCGCTGTACCCGCTGATGAACGTGGACGACCTCTACGGGACCCTGCACGTGCCGCACGACGGGACCATGGACCCCGCCAGCACCTGCACCGCCCTGGCTAGGGCAGCGACTGCGCGGGGAGCACAGGTACCAGTGGCTCTGGTCCCCTACTCCCAGCCCGCTCTCCTGCCCAAGAGCCCCGAGAGCAGAAGGCAAGAGGGCAGGCGCCTTCTCTGAGTGCTGTGTGACCCTGGGCCAGTTAAGACCTCTCTGGGCCTCCTGATCCACTCCTGCAAAGGGGAGGCCGTGCCCGGGCTCTGTTTGGAGAGTCAGTCCTGTCCGCGGGTGCAGCCCCTTCCTGCCTCCTTCCCCTGCGTCTGACTCTGCCCAACAAGTGAATCCTCCTAAAATCCCTTCTTGCAATTTTTGTCTTCCTTTGTCCGAATTACACAGGTAATTGTAGTAAAAAATTTAAAATAAGCAAAAAGAAGACAAATAAGCAAAAAAGAAGTGAAAATCACCCAGCAGTAGCCAGTGTTGCCATTTTGGTGTGTTTCACTCCAAGTGTTGTTTTCTGTGAAGACGTGTGTGTACAACATGGAACCAAGCCCTACATGGTTTGGGGACTTTTTTTTTTTTTTTAAAAAAAAGAACAAACAGTAGACCACAAACGTCTTTTCATTAATCAAATGTCTTGCTTAAAAAAAGAAAGTTGGCTACTTTTTCACATAATAAAAAAGGGTCCCCCCATTTGTGGCAAGTTCCCCCGTCAAATTACAGGTGGATTTTAGTTTTCTGGTGCTGTGGTTACCCCACTCCCCGGTAGTGTCCCATGAGACCTGCCACTAGCAGAACAGTGTCCTTGGGTCCCAGCCAGGAGGGGAGGTTGCTCAGGGTAGGTGGTCACCACCCCTCAGGGAGCCCAGTGTGGCTTTAGAAGTGGTCCCTCTTGATCCCAGGTCATTGAGAACTGCCCAGTGACTGGCATCCGTGTGCGGACAGATGACTTTGGGGCGCGGCGGGTCACGGCCGTGGAGACAGAGCACGGCTCCATCCAGACACCCTGCGTGGTCAACTGTGCAGGTGGGAATGGCATTTCTCCTGACTCCCGGGTGGCCATGCTGGCTGCCCCCTAAACCTGGTCCCACCTCTGCAGGGCCTCTCTCTGAGTCAGGGAGTCTGCAAGGTAGACAGGTCTGCAGAGTACCCTTGGCCCAGTGGAGCTGAGCTGGCTGTGCTCTGCCTGCAGGAGTGTGGGCAAGTGCCGTGGGCCGGATGGCTGGAGTCAAGGTCCCGCTGGTGGCCATGCACCATGCCTATGTTGTCACTGAGCGCATCGAGGGGATCCAGGTAGGTGGACAGCCCCGGGTTCTGTGTCAGGCTGGGCGGGAGGGGGGGGGTGGTGGTGGTGCAGGGACCTGGCCCTGAATCCCAGCTTGGCCACATGCAGGTGGCGTGACCCTCCTGGGTTCCCTCACTGCCCTGAGCCTCAGTCACCTCAGCTGTGACTGTGAGGGCTGTAGAGGGAGGGATGAATTGACGGCCAGAAGGATGCATAGATTGGTGGGTGGAAGGAAGTACGGAAGAGGGGACGGACGGACGCGTGGGTGGATGAACAGCTGAATACGTGGATGAACTGATGGAGGGAGGGACCAAGGGAAACGGAGTGGACGGAAGGATGGCAAGATGGAGAGAGGGAAGGGAGTTCGTGGACGGGAGGATCCGGGGAGGGAAGGACAAGGGGGCAAGTGGGAGGAGGAATGTGCCGATGGAGAGACGGATGGGGGAGGGCGGGGCAGAGACAGGCAGGAGCAGGGATGGCTGTGTGACGGATGGAGGGAGAGTGGGTGGCCGGCGGGCAGGACGCTCATAGCCACCACCACAGCAGAGGGGAGTTGAGGATAGGAGAGGAGAGAGGGCAGGAGGCGCCCAGCCCCAGGTGCTGGCAGGTGCACCCCGGCCCCCCGGCCTCCCTTGTCGGAGGGCTCGCAGAGAGGTTCTGAGTGCCAGGAATCGGTGCCCTCTGAGACAGGCGCCGGGCACGTTTGGGAGCATGCAAACATGCCGGGGCCTCTGAAACTCCTGGGAACAAAGCATGGCTAACAGCTTGGCGGGCTGCACCACGCAGGACAAGCTCGGGGACTGTGGTTTGGACGTCATTGAAAAGCCACGCCCTGAGGGCTGGGGGGCCAGCTCTATGGGGTCTCCCTTCATCCATCCCTCCCCCTGTCCGTGTAGAACCCGTCTCCCCACCATCCACCCAGCCTGCCTCCCACTCTCCATCCAATGGCGACTGGGTGAGCTCCGTGTTCCAGGCTGTGTTCTAGAAACCGTGGCCATAACAGGACGAGAGCTGGGGAGAGTACAGACCAGCGAACAGGCAATTCCAAATGTAGTGGCAGGAGCTTTGATGGGACCCCAGCCCTGGTGGACCAGGGAGGCTCCCGGAGGAGGAGCCTGCATCCAGGTGAGGCAGGGCCGAGACTGCAGGGTGGGGACAGTGTGAGAGCCTGCCCTCGCTAGGATCAGCCCGGCAAAGCGGGGTGCCTGCACCCGCAGTGGGAGCCCTGTGCCTGCAGCAGCCCGTTGCCACCCTGCATGAGCCTGGCATCCCTCCATTCGCTGCAGAGGCACCGCGCTTGGCGGCTGCATAGACCAGAGCCATGGAGAGGGTGGGAGGGTGCACTTGGCTCCTGGTGCGCTGGGCAAGCCCCTCCCCTGGACGCAGCCCCCATCACAGAGCAAGTGCAACGTCCAGCAGACGCCCACGGAGGGCCGCGGGTGCACTGCTGGGTGTGCAGGGCCAAGAGCCACCTCACTGCTTGAGGCCGAGTGCTGAGGCCTCTGTGGGGTCTGTGGGGAGAGCCGCTCCCCCAGGTGGCCACGAGGGGGTGCCCTCAGACCGTAGCAGACTCCGGGAGGGCGGGGTGGAGGCTGAGTCCTGGGGACGGGGCTGCAGGGAGCCTGGCCACAGGTGTCCATGGAGCCCAGGGCAGCGGCTCCAAGCCCCTGAGCTGGACTCCCCCAACTCCTGCCTCAGGGGCACCTTTCAGGGAAGAAGCCGGCGCTCAGCCTGAGCCTCTGCAGCTGCCCCCCTTGTAAATTTCAAGGTCAGAGCCAAGCTGGGGTGTTATTACAAAGCCCTTCGGGGTCCCCGTGTGCCTCTGGGTACTGGGCACAAGGAAAGGGCCACGAGCCCCAGAAGCTCCGAGACTCGGTAGGAGAAGATTGGAAATTTGGGGCTTTGGGCAAAGTCCCACAAGTCCCCTGCAGCCACTGGCCACTCGCAGGTGTCTGGAAGTCTGTGCTTCCGGAGGCTGCAGGGGACAGTCGGTTTGAATCTGGGAGGGAAGTGGCCTCTGACTCTGACCTGCCGACCCCGTGGTCTGACCCTGGACAGGCCAGAGAACAAGCGCTTCATGCCCAGGCAGGTCCCGTAGCCGGGAGGTCTGTCCTGGGGGGTGTGTCCGCCCCTCCCTGTTGGCTGGTGGCCTTGTGCTGGGGGACACCGTCTGCCTAGACCAGACGCCGCCTCACAGCATGGGGTTGGGGGCTCCGGAGGGCAGGTGAGGGCTCGGGGCTCACACACTGTTCATCTTTCTCTTGGGCAGCCAGAGGACTGTTGCCCCAGCGTCCTCCGTTCTGAGGAGCCGTCCCGGGCCTGGGTCCCAGCGCTCTGTCCCCACTCCCTTCCCTCTCTGGTCTCTGCCTCCATTAAGGCAGGTGGGCTCAAGCTCTCAGATGTTTCCCATGCCAACCGTCCTCCAAGCAAGAGTGGCAGCTCTACCCCAGGGCAGAGCGGTGGGCAAGAGCCCAGGCTCTGGATTTGAATGCTGACCCGTCCATTGCCCAGCCCAGAAAAATGCAGTCACCACTCTGAGCCTCAGTTTCCTTTTCTGCAAAATGGGCAATCACTGTTGCTACGGCATAGGGCCGAGCTGAGGGGAGCGTGGAGTGAGGCAGCTGAGCCTGGTGCCCGCCCGCAGCAGGTGCACATGAGGTCATAGCTGTGCTGCCCCTGAGGATGACGGAGGGTGTGGAACGGTCCAGTCGGCCAGTGCTTTGGCGGGAGAGGCCAAGGAAGGCAGGGCCATCAGGCGGGACTTGGATGGGGTGGGCAGGGGGAGAAGCAGGAACAGATGGAGGGGAGTGGGCTGAGGTCAGGAGGCAGGGACATCAATGGCACAGGGCCGTACTGGGGACAGCCAGAGAAGGGTAGCTCCCGCATGGAGAGAGCAGCCCAGGTGCCAGGTGGACACCCTGGTGCTGAGCTGGACACGCTGGGCGCTCGGAGGTGGTGGGGGCCATGCCAGGGCAGGAATGTCAGGACACTGGTCCTGCTGGGACAAATGTCGGGGGCTTCCCTGGCCACCAGGTGTCCCCACCGCTCTGTTCCAGGGAGTGCTGGGCTTTCCTTTGTTTGGTCTTTGGAGCAGTTGTGCTGGTGGAGGCAATGCTGTAACTTATTATTTTTAACCGGCGATCAGTTACCGAGAATGTCAATGTGCCTCCTGGCAACCGTCCCTCGATGCGGATGTTCTTGCTCCAGTTCTAGGGGAGCAGGGCCTGGAGGGGGCATCTGCCAGGGCACCCCCTCTGCTCTCAGAGCCAGCACGCAGGGTCACGCGTTCCTCTCCAGGGCAGGGGGTGAGGAGACATCGAGAAGAGACGGCTCCCCGCGCGCAGAGGAGCCACCGTGGCGGTGGTCTCTTCCCACGCCGGCTTGTCTTCTACGTGGTTTGTTCTGCTGTTTGCTAGGTTGGTGGCCTGCGTGCCACGTACGGCTGCGAAAATACTGTTATCTCCCGAACAAGCGGCGTCCAGCGTTTTGTGTTTCCTGCAATTTCCCAGCTGCTCAGTTTCCTGTGTAACCGTCACGTGTGTGTGTGTGTGTGTGTGTGTGTGTGCGCGCGCGCGCAGCACTATAGGTGTGTGTGACGTCATCCTCACGCCCCAAACCCACACCCACTACCAGGCGTTCCCCACTCCCCACCCTGTCCCCGGGACTTGCCTACTCTGGACGTTCTGCAGACGGAATCTCACGCGGCGTCTGGCGTCTTGTCCTCGGCACGGTATCCGGGGCTCACCCAGGTGGTGCGGGTGTCAGCGCCGCATTCCTTGTGGCGGCTGAACAGGATTCTGTTATGCAAATACAGCACGTTTTGTTACTATTTATCCATTCATCCATCCATGGATGTTGAGTGGTTTCCACTTTTTGTTATTGCGAATAGTGCTGCTGTGAATGTAAGTGTGCGCATTTTTGTGGGGACGTATGTTTTCATTTCTCTCGAGCATACATAGGTCGGGCATCCCAAATCCAAAAATCCAAAATCTGAAGTGCTCCCAGATCCAACCTTTCTGAGCACCAGCACGATGCTCAAAGGAAGTACGCACTGGAATATTTAGGATTTCGGCTTTTGGGGTTTGAGATGCTCAACTGGTAAGTATATAATGCAGATATTCCACAATATGAAAAATTCCACAATCCCAAACACTTCTGGTCCCACGAATTCCAGATACGGGATTCTGGACCCGGACACAGGAGTGGGAGTGCGGGTCAGGTGGCGCTCCGTGTTCGCATTTTGGGGAACCGCCGTGCTGTTCTCCGGAGAAGCCGCACCACTTTGCCACCAGTGGTGCAGGAGGGGTCCACTGTCCCCACGTCCCCGCCAGCTCTCGCTACTGTCTGTCTTTCTTATTCTGGTCAGCGCATCGGTCTACATCCCCTGCTGACGGAGACCATCTTTCCGTGTGCCTGTTGCAATTTGGCACCTTCTTTGGGGAAACGTCTGCTCAGACCCTTTGCCTGTCTTTCGAGAGAGTTGCTTGTCTTTTTACTGAGTTGTCAGAGCCCTTTACGTGTTCTGGCTGCAAGTCCTCGGCCAGATGCACGGTTTACAAATGCCTTCTCCGATGCGGCGGGTTGTCTTTTTGCTTTCTTTATGGTATCGTTTACGGCACAAGTTTTACGTTTTTATGACTTCCCATTCATCTCTAATTTTCCCCTTTTGTTGTTTGTGCTTTTGGTGTCGTATTTAAGATGTTTTCTAACCCAAGACCACAAAGATTTATGCCTAAGATTTTCTTCTAAGAAATTTTTAGTTTTACCTCTCACAATTATATCTGGGATCCATCTCGAGTTAGATTTTGTGCATGGCGTGAGGAAGGGGTCCAACCTCGTTCTTTTGCATGTGGCTATCCAGTTGTCACAGCAACATTTGCTACACAGACTATTTTATCTTTTCCTACCACTGGTGTTGCAAATCAATTGACCCTCAATACAAAGGTCTGTTCTGGACCCTCAATCCTACTCCAGTGAGCTAATGTCTGTCCTTGTGTCAGTCCCACTGTTTTGTCTACTGTAGCTTTGCCGTCAGTTTTGAAACTAGTGAGTTCTTTAGCTTTATTCTTCCTTTTCAAGGTTGTTTAGAATATTCTGGGTCCCTTGCCTTTCTTTAGGAATTTTAGAATTAGCTTGTCAATTTCTGCAAGAAAGCCAGCTGAGATTTTGATAGGGGTCGTATTGAATCTGTAGGTCAATTTGGGGTGCGTTGTCACCTTAACAACAAACAGTAAGTCTTTTATATCATGAGCATGGTATGCCTTTCCACGTATTTAGGTCTCTAATTTCTTTCAAAAATATTTTCTAGTTGTTAGAGTAGTACAAGTTTTGCACATCTTTTGTTAAATTTATTCCTAAACATATCATTATTTGTGATGATAATATAAATGAAATTATTTTCTTAATTTCCTTTTCACATTGTTCAATGCTAGTGTATTGAAATATGATAGTTTTTGGTTTGTTTTTGTAAATTCACCTTATATTCTGCAACTTTGCTCAACTCTTTTATTAATCCTAGTAGTTTTTTTTTTTTTTTTTAGTGGGTTCCTTAGGATTTTCTATATATGAGATTATGTTATCTGTACATAGGGATCATTTTACTTCTTCTTTTCCAATCTGGATGCCTTTTATTACTCTTGTTGCCTCCCTGTGGCCCTGGGTGGAGCCTCCAACACAGCGTTGAACAGAAGTGGTGAGAGGGGACACCCTGCCCTCGTTCCTGGTCTTGGAGGAAGTCAGCCGGTCTTCCTCCATGAAGTCTGGCGTTACTGTGGGTTTTCTGTAGATGCCCATTATCAAGTGAGGAAGTTCCTTCTATCCCAAGTCTGCTGAGCGTGTGTTGAGGGTTTTTATCATGAAAGGTGTTGGATTCTGTCAAAGGCTTTTCCTGCATCTATTGAAATGATTATTTGTTTTTGTCTCTTGCTATTGATGTGATGTGTAATATGACCATGATTGACTTTCATGCATTAAACCAACCTTGCATTCCTGGACAAATCCCACTCGGTCACGGTGTCCTCTCTTTTTTGTATGCTGCTGGATCCACTTTGCTAGTGTTCTGTTGAGGATATTTGCATTTATATTCATAACTGTCACTGTTTTTCCCCAGATGTTTCAACAACTCTGTCAAACACCTACTGATAGTGTCTTCTGAATGCTCACGCGCACCAGATAGATCACGTCAAGTCTCTAATCTCGTCCCCGCCCCCACCCCAGGACTCAGATCTCCTGCTCCGCTGGGGACTGACCACCTCTGCCTGTTGCTAAGCTGTCACCTGAGACCTTCTCCCCGCCCCTTCTGTTGGGGTCTGCTGTTAGCTGTGGCTTATTCTTTCTTGGTTGATTTTCCTACTTTTGTCAAAGCAGTTCTCTGGCAGTTTACTAAGAAGGGGAACATGAGAAGTAAATGTTTTATGTCCATGAACGTCTGCAAAAGTCTTCATTCTCCTCACACGTGACTGATGGCTGGGGTCTGGAATTCTACGTTTAAAATCAGTATCCATCAGGATTTTGAAGATGTTCTCCATGTCTCCAGCCTCCAGCGACGTGGTCATTTTGTTTGTGACTCTCCTGGTCACTGGTGTGTCACAGGGCATGGGCTCTGCCCAGTGCCAGGGTTTGGTGGGCACTCGCTGGCCCTCCATGCAGACTCATGGTTTTCGATCTGAGATTTCTTGGACTGTTGCTTTTGACATTTTCTTCAACACTGTTTTTCTGTTTTCTCTTTCTGGAACCCTGTATGATGGACGTTGGACTTTCAGGTTTGACGTGATTTTCTTATTTTTCCCCCTCCTAATTTCCATTTCCTCATCTCTTTTAGCCTAATAGCTCGATGATGGGCTCAGCCTTATCTGACTGTTCCGTTGCATTTTGACTGTCGTATCTAATTTAAAGACCTCTTTCTTGACCAACCCTCCTTCCTCCGCGGTGTGTCCTGTTCCTTGTCTTTGTGGGTCACACCTTCTTCTTCCCCTCCCCCTCCCTCTCTTCCTCCCCCACATCCAGCCTTCCTCCTCCTCGCTCCTTGGCTGCTGTGCCCCAGGATTTGCGGAAGCAGAGATGAGCAGGAGCGTCTTTCCCCTTTGTGTAACTCAGGCCTTGTGTCCCCTCTGTCCTCAGGGTCCTAAAACGAAGAGGAAGGGCCATGGGTCCGTCCGGGGCCTGTGCTCCCTGGTGGAGGTGCTGGGCCCACGGGGCTCCGGGAACCAGCCCGCCCAGCCCTGCTGATGCAGGGCCACCCTGTCTGCCTTCCAGAACATGCCCAATGTCCGTGATCACGACGCCTCTGTCTACCTCCGCCTCCAAGGGGACGCCTTGTCTGTGGGTGGCTACGAGGCCAACCCCATCTTTTGGGAGGAGGTGAGACGTCCTGGGAGCTGAGGGCTCTGGGTCAGTGGGAAGGGTTTGGGGTTGCGTCTCAGCGTGGAGAGGGCTGCTGCCAGGAAGCCCCCACTCCCGAAGCTCCTCGGGGCACACCTGAGACACCGCAGGTGCCCTGGCCCTGCCAGGCTTGAAGCCATCGTGCTCTGACCCCTGAAGACGCGGCACACAGGCACAGCCAGAACCGGGCAGGCGGGGCTTTGCCTCAAAGCGTCGGCAGTTAGAGATCATGAGGACACTTCAGTCCCGGTCCACCAGCAGGTGACCCTGTGCCCTCCCCCACCCACTGCCTGCAGCAGCGTCACCCAGCCTGGCTGCTGCCCTGGCAGCTTCGGGGGCAGAGGCCCCGCGGCCCCTCCTGCATTTCCCCAGTTAGTCTGCAAGCTGAAGGACCACGCAGCTACTTTGTGCACTGAGCACGGCTAGCCGGGGAAGGGTCGGCCTGGAGACTGGCTCGGAAGGATGCCCTTCAGGCGGGCGGTCAGGGCAGGCTTTCCCAGGGAGGGGACCCAGCAGAGCCCTGCACCGAGAGGACAAGCCAGCGCGGGCAGGTCTGGCGAGGAGCTGCCTGGTGAGAGGTGAAGGCCTTGAGTCAGGTTGAACTCGCCCTTCCCAGAGAGCACCGGGAAGGTCTGCCTTCCAGAACATGCCCAGCGTCCGTGATCACGTTGCCTCTGTCTGCCTGGAGTGGCGGGGCCAGCAGTAGAGGTGGGCAAGGCTGGCACACGTAGGGCTTTGGGGGCCACGGGGATCCCCAGGGGGCTTGTGAGCATGGAGGGCACAGTGTGACTTAGGAGAGGGGCTGAAGGAGGACAGGAAGAAGGAGACCAGCCAGAGGCCACTGTGACACTCAAGTCAGAGCAGGCGGGCCTGGGCAGGCTGGGGAAGGGGACAGACGGGCCCCCTGTTGATGCGCAGATGACAAACTGCAGGGACCTGCGGGTGACCACCCCTCGGGTTCATCTGACTCAGCGGAGGCTGGCCTGGCCCCCACCTGGCAGCTGGGGCCTGGGCAGCCGTCACAGGGCAGGTTTGGCGCGGGGACGCACGCCCTTCTCAGGGCCAAAGGAGACGGTGCCCTGCCCTGGCCCGGCAGGTGTCAGACAAGTTTGCCTTCGGCCTCTTCGACCTGGACTGGGATGTGTTCACCCAGCACATCGAAGGCGCCATCAACCGCGTCCCCGTGCTGGAGAAGACGGGCATCAAGTCCACGGTCTGCGGCCCGGGTGAGTGGGGGCCGTGGAGCTGGGGTGCGACATCCCTGGGTTCTCCGGGCTGACGGCCGTCGGTGCAATGCCCGTGCTGAGGCCGGCTGTGCCGGGCAGGGTCCAGCGCTGTCCCCGGCTCTCCCCCTGCTGGCTCCAGCAGCCCTGGCCCGGGCGCTGCTTCTACTCCTCTCTGTGAGCACAGAGCTGAGCGCAGGACGGTCATTTGCCCGGGCACACGGCCAGCGCTTCTTCCTCCAGTGTGACCTGCTGGCGGCCCAGACTAGACCTGGCCCTGGCACTCGGTGTGTTCATCTGTATGACGGGAATGGTGGCCCCATCCCAGTGCCCTGTGAGGCTGAGCAAGGAACGGAAGGGCCAGGACCTGTCCTGACGTGATGCTCACATGGCTGTGAGCCCAGGCCTATGTCCAGCCTCAGCCCCCACTGCTCCCAAAGTGGGCGGCTCCAGCCAGGACCCCCGGCAGCCTCACCCTGTTCTTGGGCCTTGGCTGCCCGCACCCAGCAGGGAAGGGCTCTAGTACATTCCCAGGCCCCCTGGGCCTGGCCCTTCTCGCTGGCCCCAGGGGAGCTGGGCTGGAGGGGGCTGCAACGGGAGGGTGGGCTCAGCTCCCGACACAGCCCCCACCGCTCCCTGCAGGCCAGTGCTCACAGGGCGCCGAAGGCTCCGTGCCAGGGTGAGGTACAGGGGCGTGAGGCTGCCGGCCCGGCAAAGGGGTGATCTATGGGACGCAGGAGGGGCTCCCAGTCCCACAGGGGAGCCCCAGGGCGAGTAGCTGACCACAGCTTGGGGGGTGGGTGCTCCGACAGGGAGGCCCGGGGTGGGGGCCACAGCCTGAGGACGCAGGGTAGGCTGCCTGGAGCAGGGACAGCCCAGCTGAGCCCCGAAGGCTGAGTTGGGGCTGTGCCAGGTGCGGGACGAGTGCTCCGGGCGGGGGAGCAGCACGTCAATGTGTGTTAGGGGTGTTCAGGGTGGAGCCCTCCGTTGTGGTTCTGGCAGAGTCACAGGGGTCCCCCTCCTTCCTGATAGGGGGGGCCCTGCACCCAATTCAGGGCTGTGGAGCGAGAGGGTCCGAAAGATACAGTGTTGCCCCCAAAGGAAACTTTGTGTCTGGGGTCCCTTTGTGCCTCAGTGCTGCCGTCTGTGACATGGGTGATGGAGCTGCTTGGTGGGGTGGGGTGGGTTGGGGAGGGGACGCAGGTGCCCAGGGGCAGTGGCTGCAGTGAAACTATACATAAGCAGGGACATTAAGGGTCTCCCCCAGGTCCTGCAGGGCACAAGTGACAGGGCCAGGACAGGGCGAGGCAGGTTCCCGATGTCCAGGGGGCTGTGGCCTGTCCTGGCCCGCTCAGCCTTTCCCATCCATTTGTCTCCCGGGGCAGCCTTTGCTGCAAGGTGCAGCTGCCGGGGGCGGGGGGTGGGGAGCAGATGGCGCTGCAGGCGGGGGCGCTGAGGGCCATGACTCACTGCCCCCACCCCCAGCGCACCCTGCCTCGTGGGACCGGCAGTGAGAAATGCAGGCCTGGGAGAATCCCAGGGGTGTGCGGAACCGGTGGCTCTTGTTCTAATTAGCCTGGGGAGCGTCGCTCCCGCGAAGCCCTATGTCATGGTGACGTGCGTGCGAGGACATTTTGTGTCTGGTCTCCCAGCCGGGGCGGGAGGTTTCCTGGGAAAATCAGCATTTCTCCTCGCCAGGCACGGTCAGTGGCCTTTGGCCTGCAGAAAAGAGCAGGGAAGTCCCAGGCCCCCTTGACTTAGGGGGACAAGGGCCGGCAGAGCTCCCAGTCTGGGACTGTGGGGGTCAGAGCCGGTGGGGGTGGGAGCCGCGAGCCCGGCCCGTCCTCACTGCCCAGAGGCCCACGCGTCCTCGGCTTGCTCAATCCCGCTGAGTCATCTGTGAAACATCCCAGAGACCCTTGTCCTCGCAGCTGCCCTCCCGCTGGCCCCGGTGGCTCTGTCCTCCAGCTCCCTGGGAGCCTGCTCAGGGCCCCTCTTGCCTGCCCTGGGCCGCAAATAGTCCCAGCCCTGCCGAAGTGCCCTGGCCGTCCCCAGCCCTCACCCAGGCTCCTCTCTTCTTCCCACCCAACAGCGCCTCCTCCAGAGCCCTCCGTCTCCGGCCGTTCTGGCCTCTGCCCTCTGTCCACGCCCCTCACAGCCCAGTCTCTCACAGCCCCAGGCAGCTCAGACCACTCGGCCAGGGTCTCTGCCCTCCCCGAGCCCCGGCCCTCAAGACTGAACGTGGCCCTGCCCCTTTGGCCTGCGGCTGCCCCCTCCTGCCGCCTGGGAGCTTTCCCCAGCTTCCCCATGGCTCCCGGTCACCCTCCAGGGAGCAGGAGGACACTTGCTCCTGGTCCAGGTACAGGGCTGACCACACAGGCTTGGAGCACCAGCCCCAGCCGGCCACCTCCATTCCCCCACGCACAGAGAGACCGGCACGCATCAGATCCGATGCCGCGCGGTGTCCTCAGTGGTACTGTAACACGCTGGTGACAGTGGGGACAGTGCACCGTTATGGGTTGCTGGGAGCAGCTGGCACCTCACCCTGCTGCGCCTTCTTTACGAGAGGCCCGCTGGCAGCAGACAGCGCAGGGCGCGGCCCCCTCTCCTGGAGAACCTACCACCTTCCGGGCCTGCGTCCTCAGCAGAAGCGGCAGGAGCCTATTTGCCGGCTTGCCTGTGCTCGGCCTCGGGACAGGGCGGTGAGCAAAGCCTGGCCCTGCCCTGGCGTAGTCACTGGTGGTGACAGCAGGGTGTGTGACAGGAGCACAGCCCGTGCCGAGGTCATCAAAGGGTCCTTGTCCGATAGCAATGGCCGTGAGACAGACTTGGACCCCAAGGGAGAGCCTGGTCACTCACAGTCGGTGGTTCTGGCAAATGCCGAGCAGCCCTGGGGAACACGGCCGGGGCAATCAGGGAGGCTCCCTGGAGGAAGTGGTACTGAGCTGGGACTTGATGGGGCACCTGGAGGAAGGGGCCACCTGCAGACAGTTGCCCGGGTCCTGCTCTCCCGGGAGACCCCGCCCCCTGGGCATGCGCACTGGAGGGCCCTTCCAGCCTCCCCTTCCCTTTCAGAATCCTTCACGCCCGACCACAAGCCCCTGATGGGGGAGGCTCCCGAGCTCCGTGGCTTCTTCCTGGGCTGCGGCTTCAACAGTGCAGGTGGGTCGGGGCAGCAGCCCACCTGGCACCCCGTACGTGGTCCTCCAGTTCTCAGAGCTCCCGGGGGGCAGGCCCAGGAGCAGTGAGGCCCCTGGTGGCTGTGGGGACAGGAGAGGTGGAGGAGGCTGGCGGGGAGGGGTGCCGTCCCATTGGGAGGTGCGCAGCTCCCCAGGAGTGAGCTCAGGGCTTGGGCTGTGTGTGCCCGTGGAGACCTGGGCGTGGGCCGGGGTCCACGGGGACAGACCTCAGGCCTGTGGTTCCCCTGCCAGGAATGATGCTGGGTGGCGGCTGTGGGCAGGAGCTGGCGCACTGGATTGTCCACGGGCGCCCCGAGAAGGACATGCACGGCTACGACATCAGGCAAGTGTGCCCAGGGGGGCCCGCAGGCAGGGTGCGTGGGGTGCGGTGAACAGCCAAGGCCAACTAGGAGCCTTTCCTGAAATCCCGTGGCTTCTCGGGAGAGGCAGCGGGAGGCGGCGCTGAGGGCCCCGGGCTGGCGGCTCCACCGCGCTTTGCAGTTTCCGGGCTCTCTCGTCCCAGGGTCCTGTGCGGACAGCTCTGGAGTCCTCCCCTTTACGATGGGGGAGACTGAGGCCTGGGAGCGGGAGGGACAGGGCTGGGCTGGGCTGTCACTAGTGTGCGTGTGGCGCCTTGGAGCCAGGCAGCCCTGCCGGCCACCCATGCTGCCCTGCTGTGCGGTCACAGGGCGGCAGGAGTGAGTCAGAGCCAGGCTGGGCGAGTCCCTGGTCTGCAGTGTGGGGCAGGGACGGTGGCTGCAGAGGCTGCAGGCGCGGGGACGTGTCTGTGTGGCGGGTGCTCGCGCTGGGTCGGACACAACACTGAGTAACCAGAGCTGGGTACGGGCCGGGGTGCTGACGGCCACAGCCGGGAGGCCTCTGTCACCTGGTGGCCTTCTGCATGTCAGAACCATCTCTTAAAGAGCGCAGGACAGTGACACAGACGCTCCCTGACTCAGGCGGGGTCTGGCGGGTGGCGGTCAGTGGGCCCCAGCTCTGCCCGGAGGTGAAGGAGGTGCGTGGAGAAGGTGTCCCACGCCTCTGCCATCCTCGTCCCTTGCTGGCCTGGTGAGGACATTGCACCCCGGGCTGGTGGTGTCTGACCCCACAGGGACAGACAGACACTGAGGTCCCCTGGCTGCCACTTTCCCCACGGTGCCAGCGCAGGCACTGTGAGGTCTGCTCCTCGGCCGCCTCAGCCCACCTGGAGCCAGTGCCACGTTTCCCCTCTGTCCCCTGCTCACAGACCTTGGGGGTCAGGGGCAAGACACGCCTGTGTCACTCCTTCCTCTGATACCCAGGAAGACACCCTCCGTGAGGGAGGTGCTGGGCAGACGGGCAGTCAGAGCCCGCGCTGGGCGCATGTGCACGGCCCAGGGCTGACCCCACGGCACTGGCTCCAGGCCACGGCAGCCGCCTTGCACGTGGCTTCCTGTGAGCCCCCCTGGGAGTCAGACGGGTCCCTTTGCCCCAGCCCCACACCTGTTAGCTCTGTGGCCCTTGGCCAGTCCCTCCACGTCTCCGAGCCTCTGTTTCCCCACCTGTGAAATGGGAACAGCGGTCAGAGTGCGTCTGAGGCCCCTGCGTGTGGACGCTGCACCCAGTGCCTGCCAGAGGGTGGAGGTCATTCTGGAGCATGGGCATCATTTCCAGGGAAAGTCCTTGGGGTCCGGGTTAGCCAGGGATGAGTCGTTCCTTGTTTAACCGAAGAGAGTGGCTGCCTGGCCCCTGCCCCTCTCCTGCACCCGCTGCGCTCTGCCGCAACTCCGCGAGTCCCGCCCTGGCCCTCGCGGGCCCCTCCCTCCTGCCTCCAGCTCCTGGCCGGTGTCGCCTGGCACAGATGCAGGCCGGCTCTGCCGTGGCCTCGCTGTGGGACCACGAACGCTTGTGGGACCCCTCCGGGCCTCAGTTTCCTCTCACGTGAAATGAGTCAAACTTGGGGCCCTGCCGCAGGCAGCCAGGGGATTGACGGGGAGGGCCCCTTGCCGACGGCACTCAGCCCGGCCCACGCTGAGTCAGAGCTCATTAGATATTGCGACTCACAACCCTCATGTTGGCAGCACCGCCCCCACCCGCTTGCTAGAATTATGTGCAAACCAAGAGTCAGTCGGCCCTGACAAGGCTTGGACAGGCGTCCCCAAGGACAGACACTCCGCTGAGGACGCAGCTGTGAGGAGGGGGCTTGGGAGGATAAGGATGAGTGAGTCCGACAGGTGGGAGCCCGTGGGGGCAGCCGGGGGCTGTGCATGGGGGCGGCAGGGCCCTGACGCAGCTGCTCTGCCCGGTCGGAGGCCGCGGAGAGGCCTGGGCCACAGATGCAGCCTCGGAGCCTCTGAGCTCAGCGGGAAGCAGCGTGGGGCCTGCTGGGTTGGAGCTGGACACCACCAGGGGTTCGGTGGCTGCACGCTGTGTCCCCAGCCTCAAGGGACAACCTGAAATGATCACGGTCACAACATCTCTGGCCCCAGGGGCTGGATTCTGCAGCTGCTCCCCAGACACAGCTGCGATTTCTCCCAGAGACACTGCGCCTCCTAGGCCCCTGGAGTTTGGAATTGCAGACGGGGGTCCTCACGGGAGAGGCCGCGCCCCCGCCCCTTCCTCCTCGCTGGCAGGTGGGAAGGGGGTCTCTGTTGCCAAGAGGGAGGGGACTGGCGTTCCGACATCTCGCCGACCCTAAACCTTAAAGGTCCTTCACACTGACCTTCCCAGATCACTTGGGCTTCTCGGCCCCTCCCTCCCCTGGCATGGGGGGTGCCTGGGACTCCCCAACACTGGACCCCGGGCAGCAGACGGCAACGTGATGTTGCCCCTGTCGGGATGGGGGCTGTGGCTCGGCCCTGGGCCTGTGGTGTCCACTCACTGCTCCTGGGGCCATCGGGGCGGGGCGCACGGGTGACGATGCTGAGCTCCGAGGCTGTGGCGGTCAGAGAGACAGGAGCGCTGCCGGGTGCTGGCCCGCGGGGGGCTCTGGTGGGGGACAGCACCTGGGTTTTCCCTGGGTCCCTGGCCAGCTGGCAGGCTGTCCTCAAAGCAGTGACCAGGCCCCTCCTCTATGGCAGGCGCTTCCATCAGTCCCTCACGGACAACCGCCACTGGATCCGCGAGCGAAGCCACGAGTCCTACGCCAAGAACTACTCCGTTGTGTTCCCCCACGACGAGCCGTTGGCCGGGCGCAACATGCGGAGAAGCCCCCTGCACGAGGTGCCCCCCTTGAGCTCTTGCTACGTGCCAGCTGCCGGGACCCCCTGGGACGTCCTCAGGGTGCTGGGGTGACAGCAATGCAAGGGGCACCCCGACTGCAGGTGACGAGGCCGCTGCTCATTCCCCAGGGACTAACCAAGCAGCCAGGTGCCAGGCGCTGGGCTCAGGGCTAGGAACCCCTGGGGACACAGTGCAAATGGCCCCCTCTCGCTGAGGGGCTGGCAGAACATGCTCAAGAACACACACCCGGGGACTTCCTGGCAGCTGGCAGCAGCGCTGCCTGGCGGGGGTTCTGGGTGGGGGGCACACGGTGGGCGAGTGCAGTGGCACCTTGGGGGCTGGGGAAGCAGCCAGACCATGGTGTGCTGAGGAGGTGGGACCCTGTTTGTACACCCTGCTGGCGGTGCTCTTCCACCCTGGTGAGCTTCTACACATACGATGAAACCCACTGTCAGGTGCCCTTCCCTCAGTTCCTTCAAGTCTGCCCCTGTGTGCTCTCCTGGGCCCCTGAAGACCCAGGTGCTCCTTCCCCATGCTCCCAGCCCTGTCTCCCTCCCCCTGCACCTGCCCCCGGTCATCTGGGGATGGCAGATGAGCAGTGAGCAGGCCTGGTGCTTTGCTCCCTTGGGAGCCAGGGCTGTGTCGGTCACACTGGTTCCTGAGCACTGAGCCGCTCGGGGAAAGTTTGTTGAATGCATAGACGGAGGAGGGGCCTCCCACATCAGGGACTCCAGTGCCTGGCCCCAAGAGGGACCCCAGTATTACCTGCACCTCCCAGGAAGAGACCTGGGGACATCAGTGGTAGAGGCCGGCTCCCAGGTTTCCTGGCCCTTGGCCCAGCCAGAGGGGGCAACTATGATCTCAAGCCACACATGGCCTTGGGGGCTCCCCAGTCTGTCCCCACCTCTTGCCTGTCCTGGCAGCTCAGAAGCCTCCCTGAAAGAACCCAGGGTGCGCTCACCCTGCAGTGGGCTCAGACATGTCCCTCCTGCCCGCGCAGTTCTGAGGGGAAGCTCCCTCCCCGCACCCCTCCGCTCCCTCCCAGGTGGGGTCCTTCTCGTGACACTTACCAGCCACCTAAGCTTGTTGTCTTGCTTTCTGCTTTTCAAGTAGAGGAACCTACCCCCGTTCAATAGGATCTTGAGGCCAACATGTTCCTCCTTGGGAAGGTGCCCCATGGGGTGTCCCCGCCGTTCCCTGAGGGGGTGGCTTTTGTGCCCTCCATTGCTGCCCCCTGGGCCCCCACGTGCAGAGAGGACCTATCAGGTGTCCCTCCTTGGCAATCGTGACCTTGCGAGCTTCTCCTCCCCTCTGGTCTCCCCACTCTGCCTTCCCTGCCCCTCGCGCCAGACTCAGCTTCCGAAGCCCCCCGAGCCCTGGGCTCCGGGCCCCTGGCTGGTCACACGCGGTGGCCCTGGGGCAGGGCCCTTCCAGCCCTGAGAGTGGGGATTCTTTTCTGCAAACCAAATTAATTTTCAGAGAAACCTGCCCCCATATTATTACTCTATGTGCCCACTGTATTTGTTATTGTGGGAAAGTACGCAAGTCCCGGGTTTTCCATTTTGGCCGTTTTTGAAGCGTGCTCCAGCGGCATTAGATACACTCGGTGCTACACGGCCACCACCACCACCTAGTTCCAGAACACGCTCATCCCCCGTAAGGAAACCCCGTGCCCTGTGGTCACGCCCTGCCCAGCCCTGGCCACGGCCGGCGCCCTTCCCCGTGGACCTGCCTGTTCGCACACTGGGTGCGGGAGGAATGGAACCGCGAGTGGGCTTTTGCGTGGGGTGTCTTTGCCGCAGTGCGTGTTCTCCGTTCACCCGCTGTAGGGCGTGTCAGAACTTCCCTTCCTGTGGGCTGAATAACATTCCACCGTCCACGTGGACCACATTGGTCTAGCCTCTCACCGGGGCGGCCGCTGGGTGGTCTCCACCTTTTGGCGGCTGTGGGCAGTACTTGCGTGAGACCCTCTCTCCATCCTCCTGGGCACACCCGGGAGGGGGCTTGCTGGGTCACGAGGGGCCCTGGTCTGCGAGAGCCACGGACGGGGGTTTAACACACTGACTGCTGCATGAGAAAAAGGTTTTGTCCTTGGGGCCACGGTGTTTTATTATGAAAATAGAATAAAAACTTCAAAAACAAAATGATCCTTTCTAGTTTAATGGCACATTTATTTTTATTGTTTTCTGTATGTGAGTTATTAATATGTACAACCAAATTATCACTATTAATTGTAACAATAAGAACATCCACAAGCAAGATTTTCCCCAACCAACTGTAGTTACAGGTGCTTCACGAGGCCCCGGGCTCAAAACTAGCGTGAGTTAAATGCAACTCATGTGGCAGTCAATGTGCTAAACACGAGAAATCTGTTTCCTCTCAGCTCTGGAGACTGGGAGGCCCAAGATCAAGGTGCTGGCGGATTTGGTACCTGTCCAGGGCTCCCAGGGCTCGCGGATGGCCACCTCCCGGCTGTGTCCTCACACGGCGGACAGGGAGCGCTGGCGTCTCCTCCTCTTCTGGGGCACCCGACCTAAGACCCCACACTCATGACCTCATTTACCCTTCGTCCCGGCCGTAAAGAGCCTGTCTCCAGATGCAGCCACGCTGGCGGCTGGGCCTTAGCATGGGAATTTGGGGACACAGCTCAGTCCATAGCAGATGGAGTTCCAGAGATCGGGGGCCCTAGGGCGCTGCAGGGGTGTTGGGGAGCGCTGAGGGGTGCTGCGGCCCGGGCTGGTGTCCTGGTCCCGAGACCGAGGGCCTTTGCCCGCCGCCCGCCGCCCTCCACGGTGTCTGGCGGGGTGTGAAGGTGCTGCTGTCCCCTTGCCAGGAGCTCCTTGAACGAGGCTGCGTGTTCCAGGAGCGGCACGGCTGGGAGCGGCCGGGATGGTTTCACCCGCGAGGCACGGCTCCGGTGAGTAGCGCCTGCTGCGTCCCGTGGAGCCCGCCCGGCCCGGGAGGCGGGTCGGTTACTCTGCACACGGGAAGCCAGGCCCGGGACCTGCCCGCACACCCTCTGGCGCCCTCCGCAGCCCGCGCAGGCGAGCGCAGTGGGCAGAGCCGGATTGGGGGGCCGTGTGGGGGACAGCGCAGAAGAACCCCCACCCCCGGGAGAGGAGAAATCAAGTGCATCTTCCCATAATTTTGTGCGTCTATTTTTGGCAGCTCCAACTGTTTGTGCTCCGGGAGGTGCTGCGTGGGCGGGTTTGTGCTCAGTGCCCTGCGTGTCTCAGCTGAGGCTTCACCGAGTCCTGGCCTCAGGGGCCTCCCGGGGACCCAGGTCGTGGGGAGAATAAAATGGTCCCACCTGGGAACCCTGGGCAGGGCTCTGGAAATGGCCACGTGACGCTCCAGGGCCAGCCTGGGGTGGCGTTTGATCCAGATTTGGACCAATTAAAATCCCCTTCCTGCTACTGTCGCCCCCGTCCCCTCCATCCCCATGGCAACCCTGCCCCAGGATGAGGTCCAGAGCCCAGGGCATCCGCCAGGGCAGGCGGGAGCCAAGGCTGGCTAGCGGGCGTCGGCTCTGGGTCGGGGTCCTCGACCATGCTGTCATTGTCCCTCCAGGGACCGTGCGGGGAGGGGGGGCCTGCGAGACCCTGCCTTAGGCATAGCCCCATGTTTCCCCCGGTCTGCCCTGGGCAGGAGGGCCGGGAGGGTGGGAGTCGGGAACTCACCCTTGGTCCCAAGACAGGCCGACTTTGCACCCCCACCCCGGAGCCACCCTGGGAGCCACTAGGTGACCTTCCCCAATCCCTGGCACCTTAGCAGGACTGCAGCGGGTGGGACGTCCCTGCTGGGCTCTCAGGGGCCAGGTGAGCTGAACCTGGTGGGCGAGGGGAGGACTCCCTGCAGAGATGCCAGCAAAGGCCCCTCCCTGGATGCCAGGGCAAGAGCTAGGGCGGGGAGCAGCCTCACCTGGGCCATCCCTGCGAAGAGGGGGTGCAGCTCAGGGCTGCGGCTCTGGGAGGCAAGAATCGCCTGCACCTCTGTTCACACCTGTGCGCTGCGGAGGGAGGGGAGAGGGCAGGGGACAGAGGCGGAGGAGGTGCAGGGGCGGGGGGTATCTGAGAGAGGTGGGCAGATCGCAGCGGGGGGGGCACTGAGGCCATGACAGAGAAGACAGACCCTGGGGCCCACCTGTCTGTCCAGCTTCATACTCCTGTGCTGTCAGGGACTTGTCTGCGACCTTGGGCAAGGTTTAACCTTCTGTGCCTCAGTTTCCTCATCCGTAGCAAGGGTCGCCCTCCACAGAGTGTGAGGCACGTCCAGCAGGGCTTGGCCCCGAGTGGGTGCCATGCACCAGCCTCTGGAGCCGTCACTGCGGTCACCTACCGCCCCCCCCCCGCCCACCTCCTCCAAGAGCCGCCCCCGAGCTCTATCCCACAGCCTTGGCGTCGGGCGGGAGGCCTGACAGTGGCCCCCGAGGTCCTCTCCAGCCCCACCGCGGTGACCAGGCTTCTCCGCCAGCCTCCTGGGCCCTGAGCCGTGACACGGGCTCTCAGCCCCACCACCACGGGCCCCATTTGTGCCGTGTTCTGTGCCTGAACACCTCATGCCCCTCGCCGTGTCCCCACAGAGGGGGGCCCTGAGGGCAGGGCCAGGCCTGTCCTGTGTGTCGCGGGCTCTGCGGGGCGCAGCTCGGGGTGGAGGGAGGGAGGAGGCCGGGAGGGGCCATGGCGACGCCTCCTCTCCCCAGGTCTTGGAGTACGACCACTACGGGGCGTACGGGCACCGGGCGCACGAGGACTACGCCTACGGCAGGCTGCTCGGGGACGAGTACACCTTCGACTTCCCGCCCCACCACCACACGGTGCGTAGCCCTCCCCAGTGCGAGGCCAGGGTCCCCGTCCCCGTCCCCGTCCCCGATGAAAGTGAAAGCTCCGTGAGCTTCCCAGGGCCTGCGGGGCTCTCGCCCAGGGGTCTCCGAGCTCTGTGTCCACCGTCCTTTGGGGCTGACTCGGTTTTGAGGAGGAACCACGTGATGTTTCCCTCTCTCTTCCCTCCACCTGCACGGGGTCCTGCGGGCAGTTGGGCCTGGGGCGAACATTCCCGCCCAGGCAGGGGCTGGGCCCAGTCGGGCCATGTGGCTCCGGGAGCCACTCTGAGGCCGGCACCGGCGTCCGTCCCTCCTGGGGTTCCAGCGACAGTTCTTGCAGAGCAGACGGAGGACAACGTGGGCCCCCAGGGGACAAGCAGAGGAGACCAGAGCTGGGGGCGCGCCGTGGCCTGTGGTCTGTTCGCTGTGCCTCTTGTTCCGAAAGTGGGCGTGTGAGGCCGGTCAGACGGGCAGCAGGTGCCCACTGCCTCCCCCAGGGCCTGGCTCCCTCCTTCCGCCGGGTGGGGGTGGTGAGTCGTGGGGACCGGGCCCCCACCAGCGTCCACATGCACAGGCGTGTCGTCCCAGGCAGCTTCTGCGGAGCCAACAGTGCCCGCGTCCAGCCTGGCCTGCCCAGCCACTGAGTCACGCGGTCACTGAGGGGACCTCGCTGTTCTGTGCGTGTCCCGCATGGAGACACGGTGTGAAGTGTCACCGCGAGTCTGATGTGGGAGCAGAGCCCAGGGACAGCTGGGAGGCTTCTGCGAGGGGTTCTAGCAAGAGCGGCCTATGGGAATTCGGACGCCGCAGTCACTCGGGGCCCCGAGCCCCGAGGGCCCCGCACGGGGGTTGATGCTCTGCTGTCGCCACCCTCAAGCCCTTAGTGCTTTTCAAACGAGCCCCCACGCTCCAAGTTTGCACCGGGCCCCGCGAGCCCTGCCGCCGTCCTGTGGGGAAGAACTGTTTATTTCCACCGCTTCCCCCGAAGCTGGCTCTAGTGGAAAATACCTGCTGCCGGCCTCGGGAGGGGACTGTGCCGCGCGCCCAAGTCTCTCGCGGGTGCCACGCGGGAGAGCACAGGCTCCGTCTGGCACCTCCTGTGGGACTCGTGGCCCTGCAGGATGTGGGAGCCCGGGGGAGATGCCAACTTGGCTCTGTGGCTCCATCCAGCCTCCGCGAGCGCCGGCAGCAGCCCCAACGCGTGAAGCGTGCCCGGTTCTCGGGCGCTGGCGACTCCCCAGCCCGGGTAGACACGCGTCGGCCCAGGAAGCTGTTCTGGGTTTGGTGACAGCCCCAACAGCGTCAGCAGAGGCGCCCGACAGAGAGTGGGAGCTCCTTAAAGGACAGCGGTGCCTGGCGGGGCTGACGCGGCCGGGGGCAGGGCTCGGAGGGCGACAGCCAGTGGTGTGCTGGTGGCTGTGTAACAACCAGCTCCCTGGGGGGACGCGGGGTCTGCAGCGTGGGCCCATTGCCCTAATGTACGTGCTCTCCCCACGCCGGTTCCAGTCCTGGCCGCCAGCGTGGCTCGCTGACCGTGGAGGTGGGAGGGGACCTGCGTGGCCCAGCAGGTGTGGCACTGACATGTCCTGGCTGTGCAGCCCCCGGCCCCAGAGAGTGCCCAGCACAGGGGGCCCATGGAGGTTGCCTGGGGGGGCGGCGGTGGGTCTGGAAGGAGAGGAAATAGCTCCCGACACAGCAGCTGCCCGGGACCAGGCGGCTGTTGCTGTCGTCATCTTTATTTTTGATACTGACCATGAGGGGGGCCTATCTGTCTGCTCACCGGCGGGCGATGTGCCCAGCCTGAGAGGGAGGACCAGGGAATAATGGTGGATGACAGGAGACCCTGAAAGCCTGGCCGGGGCCTCACAGGCCCTGGGGAGGGAATTAGGGAGAGATGTGTGGTTTTCGTAAACTGCTTTATTAAGATATAATTCACGTACCATGCAACTTGTCCACTTAAAGGTACAAGTCAGTGTTTCTTAATAAGTTCACAGGGTTGTGCATCTGCCACCATGGCTGGTTTCACAGCGCTTTCGTGTCCTGGCAGAGGAAACCCCACACCCGTCAGCAGTCACCCCAGCCCCAGGCAGCCCCTCATCTGCTGTCTGTCTCTGTGGATATGCCCAGTTCGAGCATTTCATGGAAGCAGAATCATAAAACGTGTGTCCTCTTGTCACTGGCTTCTCTCACTCAGCAGGACTTTCCCAGGGTCCACCTGTGTGGTGGTGGCGCACCTGCAGCAGGTGCTGGCGCCTCCTCCCTTTCCGTCGAGTGGATACGCCACGTTGTGTTTACCACTCATTAGCTGTGGACACCGAGTTCTTGTCACTTAGCTCTTACACATAGTGCTGCTGTGAACACACATGGACACGTTTTTGTTTGCACGCATGTTCTTGTATCTCATGGGCACATAACTGGGACCGGGATGGCTGAGTCACGCGGTGACTCTGCTGAACATTTTGAGGAAATGCCAACTGCTTTCCGAAGTGGACACGCCACGCTGGGTTCCCACACCGCGCAGAGCGGCCGGTTTCCCCACAGCCTCCCTCCGACTGTTACCTGCCGGGCGTGACGTGGCTTCCTGTGGGTTTGATTTGCGTTTTTGTAACGACCGGTGATGTGCACACTTCTCACCTTCCTGTCGCCCACGTGTGTGTCGTCTTCAGAGAAATGTCTTTTCAGATCCTTTATCCATTTTAAAATTGTGTTGTGCTTTTATTATTGAGCAGTGGAAGCCTTTCGTATGGCCTGGGCACGGGTCACGTATCAGACATAGAACACGCAGACGTTTTCTCCGCCCTGTGGTGGTGGTTTCAGTTCTGCAAGGCGTTGTTTGCAGCCCAGCTTGTGAAATTTCGATGGTGACCAGTTCGTCCGTATTTTCCCTTTTGCCACGTGTGCTTTTGTTGTCATTTCTAACAAACTAAACCAAGGTCACAAACATTTACTCTTATGTTTTCTTCTAAGAGTTTTATAGTTTTAGCTCTTCCGTGTAACTCTAGGATTGATTAGAATTCATTTATGTGCATGGTGTGAGGAAGGGGTCCAACCTCATTCTTCTGCACATGGCTATCCTGTTATCTCGGCAGAGTTTGTTAGGAAGACCACTTTCCCCATGGAATTGTCTCCACGCCCTTGTGGAAAATCAACTGGCCCTAAACATGAGGGTTTATTCTGGACTCTCAATTCTGTTCCATTCATCTCTACGTCTACCGGTGTTTGGGGCCACATGGTCTTCATCACTGTAGCTTTGCAGTAAGTTTTCAAATCAGGAAGTGTGAGTCTTTTAGCTCTGTTCTTCGTTTTCAAGATTGTTTTTTAATATTCTGGGTCCTTTGCTTTTCCATAGGAATTTTAAGATCAGCTTGTCAATTTCTTCCAGGAAGCCAGCTGAGACTGTGATAGGGATTGTGTTGAATCCACAGCTCAATTTGGGATGTGTTGGCACTTAGCATAGTCAGTCTTTCGTGTCATGAACATGGGGTGTCTTTCTGTTTATTTTGGTCTTCTTGAATTTCCTTCAAAGTTTTCCAATTTTTTATTAAGTTTATTCCTAAGCATTTTATTATTTTGATGATAATGTAAATGGAATTATTTTATAAATTTCCTTTCCAAATTGTTCATTGCTAATATAGCAATACAATACTTTTTTGTTTGTTTGTGTTTTTACATACTGACCTTGCATCCTTGTAACCTCGTTGAGCTATTTGATGAGTTCTAACAGTTTTTTAGTGGATTTCTTAGGATTTTCTATATGTAAGATCACGTTATCTGCTAATAGGGATATTTTTTCTTTTCTTTTCCATTCTGGATGCCTTTGATTTTTGTTTTATTGCCGAATTGCGCTGGCTGGGGCCTCCACGACAGTGTTGGATAGAAGTGGTGAGAGTGGATGCCCATCTTATTCCTGATCTGGGGGGAACATTTGGTCTTTCCTCATTAAGTGTAACGTTAGCTCTGTGGTGTTTGTCGGCCCTCGTCGGGGCGAGGGAGCTCCCTTGTATCCCCAGTTTATTGTGTGTTTTTGCCATGAACAGGTGGATTTTGTCAAATACTTTTTCTGCATCTGTCGGGTGGTTTTTATCCTTCATTCCCGAACATGGTGCATGACAGCAATTGATTTTTAGATGCTAAATAAACCTCACGTTCCTAGGATAAATCCCACTGACGTGGTGTGTAATCTTTTTTCCTACGTTGTTGGATGTGGTTTGCTGGGGTTTTGCTGAGGATTTTTGTGTCTGTATTCATAGAGGATATCAGTCCTCTGTGGTTTTCTTGTATCTTTGTCTGGTTTTGGTGTCAGGGTAGCACTGGCCTCCCGGAATGAACTGGAAAGTATTTCCTGCCCTTATATGTTTTGAAGAGTTTGGGAAGAATTATTAATTCTTCCTCAGATGTTGGGTAAAATTCACCAGCGAAGCCATCTGGGCCTGGGCTGGTGGTGGAGAGTTTTAGAATTACTAATTCAGTCTCCTCTGCGTTATAGTTACGTGAGGCTTTTCCGTGACTTCTTCGTTCTGTCTCAGTGCAAGCCTTTGTGTGTTTCTGGGAATGTGTCGTTTCGCATCTGGTCTGTGGACACGTGTGTCTCTCCCGGTGCCCGTGTCTACGGGTGGCAGTGACATGTGGCCTTCACGCTGGAGCTGGTCTGCTGGGTCTTCTTTGTCCGTGTAGCCAAAGCTTTGTCAATTTTGTTATCTTCTCAAAGAATCAACTTTTGATGTTGCTGATTTTCTCTATTTTTCTATTCTTATTGATTTCTGTCCTAATCTTTATTATTTATTTCGTCCTTCTTGCTTTGGGTCTAATTTGCTCTTTTTCCAGTTTCTCAAAGCGGAAGATCAGGCTGTTGATTTGGGATCTCGTGTCGTGTCGTGACTGGGACGTGGCTGCGAGCGTCCCTTCCCGCCCCGCCCCCTAAGCGTTTGCGTGTTGTGTTTTCATTTCCGTCCATCTCAAAGCAGTTTCTCCTTCCCCTGTGGGTTTTCCCTGACCCGTTGGTTCTTCAGGAGCGTGTTGTTTAATTTCCACTTATTTGCGAATTTTCCGATTTTTCTTCTGCTACTGATTTCTGATTTAGTTTTGTTGCGGTCAAATGACAGGCTTGGTGTGGTTTCAGTGCGTCTGAGCTACTGAGCCCTGCTCTGTGGCCTGGGACGTGCTCTGTCCTGGGAGTGTTCGCTGTCCTGACGTGTCCCGAGCGGGCCGGGCTGGGCGCAGGCGGGCAGGGCGGCAGGGCAGGCTCAGAGCAGGTGTTCTGGAAGGAGCCCCGGCCCCGGCGGTCCTGAGGAGGAAGCAGCCCTGGAAGCCCCCACAGTGTCCCCGCCTCCGGCCTTTCCAGATCAGGGCGGAGTGCCTGGCCTGCAGAGGGGCAGCCGTCGTGTTCGACATGTCCTACTTCGGGAAGTTCTACCTGCTGGGGCCGGACGCCGGGAAGGCTGCAGACTGGCTCTTCTCCGCGGACGTCAGCCGACCCCCAGGTGTGGCGCCAGGGCTGGGGGACACGGTCCTGTCACGTCAGGGGCCCTGGGCACTGAGACGACCTGGCAGCTGGCCCATCCTCTTCGGGCAACCTGAGCACATGGCTTCCCCAACCTCGGCTTGGGCCGGGCCCTGCCCAGTCCCCTCTGCCCCAAGCCTGTTCCTATCCCCACCTCCGTCCCTCCGTCCCGGTGACCTTGCTCCAGGAAGGACGCGTGGCAGCCGGCCCTCAGTCACCTGCCCTGGGACTGGGGGCCCAGCCGCCCCCTGAGTGGGGTTGCCAGAATTGAACAGAAACACAGGACGCTGCGTTTTGATTTTTCAGATAAATAATGAATAATTTTTCAGTGTGAGTCTATCCTGAGCAGCATTCGTGATGCTCATCTCCCCTCCTGTCATACACACACCCCGAAACCCACCCGTCCCCATCTTCAGAGGGTCCTGGGGCTGCATGAGTGCGTTGCAGACTGGGCAGCTCACACGGCAGAAATATGTCGTCTCCCCGTCCGGCTGCCGAAGTCCAAGTGAGGGTGTCTGTCCCTGAGACTCCGGGAGAATCTCCCTTCCCTCCCCTGGCCTCTGGCGGCGGCCGGGAACCTCAGCCTTGCTCTGCTGGCAGCTGTGTCACCGCAGCCTCTGCCTGTTGTCACCTGGCTTCTCCCTGCACCCTCCCCTTCTCATAGGGACAGTCGTCGTGTGGGGTTAGAGCCCACCTCGATGACCTCATGTGGCTTGATCACATCTGCAAAGCCCCATTTCTAAATGAAGTCACATTCCTAGGTCTTGGGGGTTAGGACTCCAACATAGCTTTTTGGGGGACGCAATTGGACCCATAGCGTCATCTGCCCAGCCAGCCAGAGAGCCCACCCCGTCACATGCGCCTGCTGCCAGCCCTGCCGGCCCTCCCGCCGGCCCACTCGCACCTGCTCCCCTCTTGCTGCGTGTCCCCCTCCCTCTCTCCGTGGATCTGTCCCCCACCTGTCCTCCGTCGGCACAGCCACTTGTGCCGCAGACATTCACAGGGTCTCCTGCTGTGCCGGGCTCAGTGCCAGGCCCACATGAGTGCGGGACGTGAACCCTGTGGGGCGGTGGGGGGAGCCAGTGTTAGGGCATCTCAGGAAGAAAGAAGTTTCCCTCCCCCAAGGGAGACGGTGGGGGGTGACCTGCCCGTCGCTGGCCCTCTCTGGGTCACACAGCCACAGTGGGATCCCTGAGCTGGGGGCCTTTCCAGGTCACCTCCCACTAGGGCCTCCTGCTCAGGGGTATCCAGGCCCTGCCGGGTGGCTCTCGGGCTCTGGGCGGGCACGGACCTGGGTTCCTCCTCCTGCCGGCAGGCTCCACGGTGTACACCTGCATGCTGAACCGCCGCGGGGGCACCGAGAGCGACCTAACCGTCAGCCGCCTGGCCCCCGGCCCCCAGGCCTCCCCGCTGGCCCCCGCCTTCGAAGGTAAGAGCTGCTTCTGGGTGCAGTGGGTCTGTGACCACAGCCTTTCTGGGGACCGGTGCCCACGGTGGCAGACCAGACGGGACAGGCTGCTGAGGGCTGCTCTGTAATCAGCCAGGGCCCAGGAGATTGCAGGTCTGGTTTGAGCTAATGCTGGGTTTGCTCGGGCAGAGATGCTGCGCCTCCGCGTACTCAGTGATTGTGTCTTTGAACCTGTCTGGACCGCGGCACTGCAGAGTGGCCCCAGGGTGGGTGTGCTCAGCGCGGCTGCCGGAACAGAGTGAGCCAGGACAAGGCTGTGCCCCCCACCCGGGGAAGCTGGCTCCTTTCTGCTGCCAACGTCTGTGCTGGGTCGGCTTCCGGTCCCCGCGTGACCCCAGTCTCAGGCCTGGCCAGGTCCTTAGAGGGTGTCTGGCTCAGAGTCCACGCTGATACCGTCTGCCTCCCTCCACTTCTGCTCGCATGCCCTGGGTGATGGGTGGCTCAGCACCTTCATTCCTGGTTTGTTACCTGAGCCAGGGTCTGCCTCCTGTTGCTTCGCTGCCTGAGCTTCTGTCCCGGGTCACACGGGAGTGACCTGGTCTCTAGTCCTGTAACCCGGCTCCCCTGGGGAGGAGGAAAGAGCAGAGTGGGAATCAGTCTCTTTCTCCAGAAAGGGGCCATTGCCACCTCCGAGCGACTGGATTTGCAGAGGGACAGGCTGCTGCTGTTCTCTCCGTGCTGCCGTCCAGGGTAGGGGTGCGGCCAGCAGGGAGGGCTCAGCCCATTCAGAAAACCCAGCGGCCTCCTGCCTTGGCCAGACCGGGTGCTGTGTCCCCAGCAAGGGTCCCCGGGGGTCCGAGCCTGGGCCTGGGCACGGGGGGAGAGAGGCTGGGGAGAAGGGGGCTCGTGCATGCATCAGGGCAGCCACTCTTGCATCCAGGACAGCTCCTGAGCACCTACTGTGCGTCGGGCTGTTTGAGGCACCGAGGCCCCACTGATGAGCCGGAGAAGGTTCTGGCTGTGCGGACTGTATGTTTGTGGTGGGAGGACGCAGGGTTAGGGAAATAGAATGAGGGGACCGTGTAGGCTATTAGATGTGGCAAGAGGAAAGCGAAGGCTGGGGCGGTGGGGGGACACGGTGGCCTCACTGCCCAGGGGCCTTAGGGATGGATTCGGGGTGGATTTGGGGTTGGGGGCCAGCAGGGCCTCCGGGCCTCCGGGCGCGGCTGGAACAGGGCGTGATGAGATGAGCTTGCAGAGGCGAGGCTGACAGGGACACATGGCTGCACAGGTGCGTGAGGAGCCCTTCCTCCTCCGCTGGTGACATGGAGGCTGCAGGGCGGCAGGCTCAGCCCGAGCATGTGTGCTTAATTCGTGAATGAACACGTCCGCTCATTCCTTCCTCCAGTGGGGCTTTTGCCGTGGGGCAGACCCGGGGCAGCCAGTGCAAGGAGAAGATGAGGCCGGTGGGGACCGTGTGGACAGACAGGTGCAGGAGGAATGTGCAGGGGGTGGCCTGGGAAGCAGCTGATTCGCGGTGAGGAAGGCTTCCTGGAGGAGGCGGTGTCTGCTCCGGGCTCTGAGGGATGGCAGGAGCCGCCAGCTAGAAGCATGTGGCATGTGGGGCGAGCCCTTGAGGAGGTGGGGGCAGCCCAGAGCTGCCGACTGAGCGAGCGGGCCCAGCAGGGAGGCCCAAGAGCAGGACCCCAGTGAGGATGCAGGTCACCGAAACCCTGACCCAGGCACTACCCTGCCTGGCTCTGGGACTTGCCTCCCTGGGCCTCAGTTTCCCCCACAGGAAAGCTGTCAGGAAAGTGCTTTGCAAACAGAGCCACCTTGCAGCAGTGCACAGCAAGGTGCCTTTCCAGATGGTTCTGCTGGATTCCTGGGGCTGCAGTCTGGGCAGCGCTGAGGTGTGGGAGGCTTGTGCTCAGTGGCTCTGACAGGCATGGGGAGATGAGTCACGTCCCCCAGGGTGGCTCTGTGGGTCCTGGGGACGCTGCTAAACAAGAGAAAACCGCTGCGACTTTGTTTTATCTTCAGGCTTAAAAACTGCACATTCCTGTCATGAATATGCATGTGCGTTAAATATGCATGCTTTTAATATGCGTGCTAATTATACATGCTACGTCAGATCCATTAGGTCAGGGAGTGTGATTTCCACGTGATCAAGGCCATGTACAAAGCAGTTGTCAATCTTAAGAGTCACTTTAAATGATCTTTATTGAGTTTTAAAATTGTCACAGAAGGGCTTGGTGCTCCTGGGAAATGTCCCAGCAGTGCTGAGAAGCACAGACAGGTCCGCAGCCCCCAGCCCAGACCGGCCAGATGGGGACAGGCTCCTGGCAGCTCTGCCACACCTGGCCCTGGGCCGACCGCTGGCCTCAGGACCCAGCCTCGGTGGCCGCAGACTGGTGGGGCCAAACAGGAGCAGCGGCACAAGAGTCCCGCGAGTGTGCGCGTGCGCAGGGCTGGGCCGGGCATGTCTGTCTGGCGTGGGCCGGTGACGCTGTCCAGCATTCCAGCGTCCTCTCCTAACCCCAGCCCAGGGATCAGGGAGCCCCTGGGCACCGGCCTGTGGTTTTGGCCTCACTCCCCTTTTGTGCTCATTAGTGTCAAGAGGAGAAAGGGAAGCGGGAGCCTGGCGGGGACCCTGACAGGTCCCTGGTCCAGTGGATGCTCTCGACAGCCCCCTGGGCTGGATGCTGTGGCTCTGCCCATTTTACAGATGAGAAGACGGAGGCTTAGAGAAGCGGAGGGAGGGAGGCCAGCAAGCTGCAGAACTGCCTCTGGGCCTGGACGGCCACAGCCTGTGAGCTTCCCAAGAGCACCCCCCAGGGATGGCGTAGTGTCCCTGTGTGGTGTCCCCAGAGGGGTGGGGGCTTGGGAAGAGGCCCTTCTCCCACCCCCATGGTTCGGGGGACACTGTGCAGGGCACGGTCCCCGGGCACCCCGAGGCACAGGCTGCCACAGTGCTTTGCAGGTGGGAGGGGCAGGTGCACTCCCCAGGGAGATGGTGTTTGAGCCGGTCGTGGGGGGCGAGGAGTGGCCCAGGCCCTGCAGGGGCAGCAGTGAGTGCGAGGCCCGAGGGGCACCTGCTCGGGCCCAGGAATGAAGCCCGTCAGAGCCGAGTGTCACACGAGAGCACAGGGGGCCGAGAGGAGGCCGCGGGGGGCTCTGTCAGGCTCTGGGCGATCCTGGAGCCGTGGGGAGCGACGGTGTGACATGGAGAGACTGGGCTTTAGGACAGTGGGTGGGAGGGGTGGCATGGGGACAGGTGGGTCGTCCAGGCCAGGGATGCTGCGGCCCAGGCTGGGGACATTCAAGGTGTTCTTTGGGGTGTGGGCATGAGGGAGAGATGGGAGCTGTGGGTGACACCAGGGACTGGCCTGAGTGATCTAGAGGCACTTAGAGCTCTGATGGCCAAGGACTTCCTGGAGGCTGAGGCCTTTGGGTTGGATCTGGAAGGACAGGCAGGCTCGGGGCACAGGGGAGCATGCAGCACAGGGTATGACAAGGTCAGGAGCGTCCCAGGGCTTGTCTGGACAGTGGGGAGGGGGTGTGAGGGCCACAGCCCCTGCTGGGACCTCGGGCGGGATGCTGCCACCAGGGCTGGGCTCCCTACTCCTTCCCCGGCCTGTGCTGACAGTGGGACCTGAACCATGGGTGGGGAAGGACGAGGGTCCTCAGCTCCAGCTTCCAGGGGTGGCCGGGCCCAGCCCAGCCTGGGAACCTCAGAGCCCAGCTGGCGAGTCTCTGCCACCAGCAGCTCCCCCTTGCTGGAAAGGGAAGGGAGGCCGTCTGCTTTTCAGTCCCTGCAGGTGGCCGTGCCCGTGACCCTGATGGCACGGGGGAGGGCTCGCGGGTATGGTAGTGCCCAGGCGGGGTCCTCCCGCCTCCCACACGGGCTGCCCGGAGTGGGGCTGGGGCTGGGGCTCTCCTGCCCTCGTGCCCCAGGGCCCAGCCTCCTTCCTGCCCTTCCTGCGGGTGTCCAGAGTAGAGGGGCAGCCCCCCCACCCCGCACAGAACTGGAGCCCTGGAGAGAGGACGAGGGTCTTGACACCCCCAGCCAGCCGGGCTCCCTGTGATGTGGCTCTCAACTCCCCGCAGCCCTGCGGGTCCCGTCTCACTTCCGCCGTCCAGATGGAGGAACAGGGGCCACAGTTTAGGGGCCCGCCTGGGTGCTGTCACCCCTAACAGGCTGGGAGGGAGGGAAGGGGGTGCGTAGAAAGCAGACGTGGGGTACGGGGATGTCCCCCACCGCCTTCCCCGAGTCAGGGCTTCCTCCCATGGCTGCCCGACCCTGAAGTTGGGGGGGCGAGGTGATTCAGTGAGCCCCCGGCCCACACCAGGCACCAGGCAAGGGTGGTGGCTAAATAGTCACAACACCCCCGCCGAGGAGTTCTGTTAGCCTCAAATTCTGGATGAGAATGTGGAGGCTGGGGGAGGCTGTGCCCGCCCAAGGCCACACAGCTGTCCAAGGCCACAGAACCCAGGCAGTGGCTCCCCTAGGACGCTGGGCTGAGGTGGGCTGCCCTTTGAGCGTGGGTACCTGGGTGGCAGTGTGGCTCAATGGGTGTTTCATAGCTGTGGATCAGAGCTGTACAGGGTTCCACCTTCTCCCACCATGTGTAACCTCTCTGAACCTCAGTCTCTTTTTCTGAGACCCAGGGATGGTGATGACTCAGCATCCCAAGTAGGACCAAGAGGGTGTTGCCTGTGAGGCCCCTGACCCAGACCCCGGCCCCACAAGCCCTGAAATGGCCAAGGCAGGGAACCCAGAGACGTGGGGCTGTGGGAGTAGAAGGTGAAGGGGGCCAGTGGGGACATTGAGGCTCAGAGGGGAAGAGTCAATCCAGAGTCACCCAGCCCTGGGGGCAGAGGTGGGACAGAATCTCCCCATGCCCTGGTGGCACCGGGCTCTCAACCTATCTGGATCAGGAAGCCCCTAGAAGCGGGTGCAGGCCTCAGACTCCCCCTCTGGCCTGTGTAGGTCCCGGGGGTCCCAGCCCCGCGCCCCAGCCTGGCCTCAGCGAAGGACCTGAGTTTTGTTCTTCAGTGGAACCCAGGGCCCCTTGGGGGGATGCTAAGCTCTGGCTTTTATTGTTTACTTTCAAGAAACGGGCGGCCCTCGGGCCACCCTCACTGTCCCCCTCCCCGTCCCTGCAATCCTGCTCTAAGTGCAGGTGCTTCTCTTCCAGGGGACGGCTACTACCTGGCCGTGGGTGGGGCTGTGGCCCAGCACAACTGGTCCCACATCGCCACGGTGCTGCAGGACCAGAAGTTCCGGTGCCAGCTCATCGACAGCTCTGAGGACCTGGGCATGATCAGCATACAGGGCCCAGCCAGGTGAGGAGAGGGCGGGGCCAAGCACCTGGGCACACCTGGGCACAGCTGGCTCCTGGACCCCAGGCCCTCCAGCTGGGCCGTGGGCACAACTTAATGGCCCAGAATGGGGCACTCTGAGTAGTTAACTGCTCTGGTCAACCCAGAGACGTGGTTCTGGATAAATAGTCTTCAAAGCACTAGACAAGCGCTTGACACGGGAATCAGACTGAACTTCAGTGGCTGGCGTTGGGGATCCATGTGTCACGGAGGGACCCCGGGGGCAGGGCGGTCTCTGGATCCCTGAAACAGCCTGGGAATCTCAGCCCCCTGTCGCTAAGTGGGCAGAGCCAGGCCAGGGGTACACCTGCTACAGCGCGAGGTCTCCTGCCCCTCCCTGAGCACCACCAGGCCGGGTCTGCGGGCGGGTTACTCTGTCCCTCGTCCTTCTGCAGCTGCTGGGCTGTGTTCCCCACCTGCGAGGGGCCAGGACCCCATGAGCACCCGCGGACGCTGGCTTGTGCGCCAGACACAGAAGGGGCTTAGGGACAAGGCCACCTGAGCAGGTGCGCCCTTTGGAGAGCTCCCTCTGGTGGAGCTTCGGAGAGGGACTGGCAGTGGGGACAGAGGGCGCAGCACATTGAGTTCATGGCCACCAACGGAGCGCCCGTGACCTGCCAAGCCCTGAGCCAACATCTCCAATCCCAGTAGCAGTCGTTGGCAGTGGTTACGGTGTTTCCTGTTTGTGTTGCAGGAGAAAGTGAGGCCCAGAGCGGCAGAGACATTTGCCCAAGGTCACACAGCTAGCGAGTGCCCGAGCCTGAGGGGCTGTGGCCCCGCTGAGCTCTCAGAAACCGACACACTCCTACTGCCGCCCTCCTGGCAGTTAAAACCCTCTGGTCTAGGCCTTTCTCCACTGCCTACGGGGGCCCAGTCCCACCTCAGGGGCCGGGGACTCATCCAGGTGCTTCCTGCCATCTCCGTGGGCCTCCCTGGGGCCGGAGGGCGGTGGGCGCCGAGGGACGGGGCAGGAGGAAGAGGCTGGAGGGACGGCACTGCCTCTGGGTTGGGCGGGAGAGTGACAGGGAGACATTCCTGGAAAATGGCGGACGCGGCTGCCCAGAGTGGGGGCGCGGGGGGAGCAGGAGGTGGGGAGAAAGCCGTGCCCCAGAAGAAGACCCCGAGACGAGCACCTTGGCAAAGCTCGCTGTGTCTTGGTGACGTCCTGCCAGCCTGGGGTCCTGCTGAGACCCTGCCAATGGGGTCCACTTTCCTGGCACCTTGGTGCCGGCAAACCCACAGCCCCCAGCTGAGCCCTGGACTGGCCGGTGTCACCTCCCGGCTGTGAGCGAGCCGGGTCGGGGACGGAGGTGCGGCGTGTGCACGTGCGCTGCCTGGCCCGGAGGCCCGCGGTGGACACGTGGCGCACACTTGCTCATAGATGAATGGAACCCAGTTGGTCCAGTACGTTAGCCTCGGTCCGCTTCCGCCGAACGTTTGACTTGAGGCTGCCGTGGAACCGGCGTGTTGAGGTGCCATCTGGGCAGAGCCCTGGAGGGAAGGAGGGCTCGAGCCTTGGGCTCTCTGGAGGACGGAGTTCCCGGCAGGGGAGACGGCAGGCACAAGGCCTGGGGCAGGCACACGCCTGCGTACCTGAGCAAGAGCATCGGGGCCGGGGGGAGCAGGGCAGGAGGGGTGTGCCCAGAGGGTGGTGGACGGCATCCCATCATCCGGAGGCTGTTCCTCCGAGGGACATGTGGCTCCGGCCAGGCATCTGTTGCTGGGCCAGGGGTAGAGGCAGCAGGCCCGAGAGGAGTCTGCGAGCTCACCCATGTGGCCCTCAGGAAGCCTTGTCACCATGCGTGTGGCTCTCACTCCTGCCCTGGGTGGGCCCAATGCCCTTCTCTGGGGACGGGGGGGCCTGGTGGCTGAGCTGGGTCCTAGGAATGCTCCTGGGTGGCTTCCCTGGCTTCATTGCCATGGCGACCTGGGGCTGGGAATGGGGCTATTTTTAGCATCAGGGAGGCAGGTGGGCGGGGGCTGGGGAAGGTGGGTAGGAGGGGGCAGGTGGGCTGGGGGCCAGGTGGGCTGGAGGGGCAGGTGGGCTGGAGGGGCAGGTGGGCTGGAGGGGGCAGACAGGCAGATCAAGGCGCGGCCCGGGGGGACAGCGGCTTCCTTCAGCCCAATTATTAGCCGCTCCAGGCGGGAAGTGACAGCTGCCGGGGGAGGGAGAGCTGCCTCCTCCTGGAAATTCCTTAACTTTCTCCTCCAAAACGTCCTCTCTCTTTCAAAAATAACCCAAAGTCTTATATGAATAATAATGTTGCCACCGCTGGCTGACGAGAGCCCGGCTTTCTGAGTTGGCGCTCGGGAAGCACTAGCCTCATTCCTGGACCGTGGCAGGTGCAATACAAACTGCTGCCCCATAGAACTTTCTGGAAATGTTCCATAACCGAGCGGCCCCAGTACAGTGGCCACTAAGCCCTGTGTGGCTACTGAGCCCCTGAAACGTGGCTAGTGGGACTGGATTTTTAGTTTTAGGGAACTTAAATTCAAATAGCTTCACGTGGCCGGTGGAGGCAACATCGTTCCGCCCAGGCGTGAGTGGCCCCGTGACCATGACCGACACCGGGGTGCTCTGCGTGTGTCTCCACACGGACCCCTCGCAATGGCCCGGTGGGGCAGCATCACTGTCCCATTTAGCGGACGGGGCACTGGGGCCGGGTGGGGTAAGAGGGAAGTCGAGGAGCTGGGACAAGAGCCCGGGTCTCTGCTGGGACACCTGTGCCCTCCGGCCACCTGCTGCTTCCCGGCTCGGTGGACCAGGTGCCCGCGCAGACCACAGCCAGGTCAGAGCCCCGGTGCAGCCCCGGCTCCTTCCCCTCTGGGCAACACCCCTGAGCAGCCCCAGCCACGGCCCCTTCCGTGTGCGTGTGCTGCTTGAGGTCCAGAGGCCCACGTGGGTGCTGGGTGGGGTTACATAAGGATCTTGGCGGACTGAGAACGCCCTGACTTGGCATAGCAGGGCAGGCCCCCCACGTCCACCCCTGTGCAGCCCACCCTAACCCCAACCCCCACGGTGCTGAGAACCACCACCCAGGCCAGCCTGAGTGCTCAGCGGGGTGCAGCCCGCCAAGATCCTTATGTGACTGTCCCCCAGGGGATGAACGGTCTGTCTCTGGTGCCCCGCCTCCCCCCAGTCCGCAGCGTCAGCGTCTCGCACCCACCTCGGGACAGGGTGGGGGCCGAGGTGCCTGCGGGAGAGTCAGGTCGGGAGACGCAGGGACGTGTCCAGGACGGACCTGCTGGGCGTGGGAGGCGCCGGCTCTGACCCAGCCCAGCCTCGCGCAGGTTACTCTGCATCTGCGCAACACGGAGGCCCCACGACCAGCGTCTCTAGGGACAGAGGGGCACTTGTGTCGGAATCTCTGCTCCTCCCGACCACTGGGATTTGGGAGCATGCGATGGCAGACGATGGCCCTGGTCTCAGTTCCGCCTCCCGAGAAGTGACAGCCCCTCGAGAGAGGTGTCCAGGTCTGGCCTCTGCCCGAGGTCCTGCTGGTCCCAGCATGGTCCTGCTGACGGTGGCTTTCTCAGCTGATGGCCTTGGTGGCGTGTGTCTGTCTGGGGGTGCTTATTAATCCACGCGTGTCATCTGCCCCGTGATGAGGGGCCTTGTCCCGCCAGCTGCAGCCCCCGGGGCCTTCCCTGCCCAGGGCCCCATGCGCGGGGTGATGCCAGCTGGCTGACAGCCCACCTCTGCTCTGTCCCGCAGCCGGGCCGTCCTCCAGGAGGTGCTGGACACGGACCTGGGCAACGAGGCCTTCCCCTTCTCCACCCACAAGCTGGTGAGAGCTGCCGGGCACCTGGTAGGTACCAGCTGGCTGTGTCCTCTGGGTGGGGGGTGGCAGCAGGGGACAAACTCGGCTGGGACCTGGGAGCCCAGGGCCCTCGGCAAGTCCCTGTAGCTCCCTGGGCCTCAGTTCCCAACTGTGAAGCAGGGACAGTGGGGACCAGACAGCCCCACCCGCAGGCTGCTGGGAACTCAGAGGGTGCCGGGGCCACCGTCACAGCAATGTCCCTGCTCCGCCCGGCACCCAGCAGGTGCCAGGAACTGGGCCCCAGGGAGGGCAGTCTTGGCCGTCTGCATACCCCACCTCCGTGTCCCCCTCCTGGAAGGCACAGGCAGCCCCCCCAAGTCAGAGAGACCCCCCGCAAGTAACAGGGCAGGTCTCCGAGTCCGAGCGCCCTCCCACCCCGCACTGTGGACGTGGCAGGAGGGACTGTTAGGCGGGGGCACAGCCGGCCCCCGAAGCCACCCCCACCCCACCAGCTGTGCACAGTCCGGGGCCTGGGCCGAGGCAGCCCCTCGAGACCGGGGTCGGGGTCCTGGCTGCAGCCCTGGGCCAGCCTGGCCCCTCCTGGGCGGCACTTTCCTGAAGCACCACGACCTTGTCTTGACTCCTCCAGGCCAAGGTGAGGGTGGCAGAAATGACACCAGCCCCTGTTTGGCAAGGGCGGGCCTCCCGCGTACCCGGCTGAGTTCTAACACTGCACATGGTTTCCCCACGCGGCCTCATGACGTGGAAGGTTCCGTCACAGGGTCTCCGACCTCAGCATGGCTGGCATGTGGGAGCAGATGTCCCGTGCTGCGGGGTCCCCTGCACATGACGGGGTGTCTGCAGCCTCCCCAGCCCTGCCCGCTCCATGCCGGCAGCACCCCCAGTTGTGGCGACCACAGTGTATCCCCATGTGGCCAAGGTCCCGGGCCAGGACCTCGGCGCGTGACCGCCCTGCGTGTGAGCTGCACTGGCTTCGGGGACAGCCGGGCCTGTGGAGCCCCCCAGCGCTCACGAAGGAGGAGAGGTTACCCCGTGCAATGGGCGTTACCTGGACTGAGCTCAGGGTCTGGCTGCTCAAGGCCACCCAGCTAATGCCAGCTCCAGAGCCACTGCACGTGTGGCTGAAACCGACGTGGCTTTGGGGAGGTGGGCGGCTGGATTTGGGTGCGCCTCCCCCATGTCCACATCCCGTGTGTTCATCTGGGAACTCAGTGCTGAGGAGAGTCGGGATGAGGTCCTGGCTGCAGAGGGCTGCAGGGCCTGGGGGACAAGTCTGCGTCCTGCTAGCAAATAAACAGTGCGGTGGTGACGGCGGGGAGGAGGCTGCCAGGGACAGGAGAGAAAGGCAGCTGTGCAGCCCCGCTCCGGAGGCTGCGCCGGCAGCAGGAAGCCGGGCCGTCTCTGTCTAGCTCCCTTCCTGTCTCCTTGCACAAAGCTGCCTGCCGGGACCAGAGAGGGTGGGCTCTCTGAGAGAGCAGCACAGCTCGACCCTCGGCCGCGGTGGCGTCCAGACTGCCCCGACTCCAGCTCGGGCCGCCCGTGGGGTCCCTGCAGCATCCAGCTTTGTTCGGGGCTGAGCTCTGACCTGTGGAAGGGAAGGGAGCGGTGGGGTTCTCCCACCCTGCGGAGGCTTGGCGTCGGCTCAGCCTGTGTGTGGCTTGGCTGTTGGACAGGGAGTAGACCAGGTGGGAACACGTCCGCTCCCACCCGAGGTCCAGCCCCCAGCAAGCCGCTGGGACCGGTTCTCAGGCCAGACAGGTGGCTCCAGCTGCCTCCCCTGTCCCAGGGGCCGGCCCTGCCTGGCAGCAGCTGCCTGAAGCCACCTGCCCCTGTGGGGCCCAGGAGCCAGGCCAGGCCAGGTCTTGGCCGAGCTGACGACGAGGCCACGCTTCCAGGGTGACAGGCAGGGCCAGGAGCAAGGCAGGGTGCCGGGAGGCTGTCTCCTGGCTCACTGTGTCTACACAAAGTGTGTTGTGGCTTTATAAAGGAGGGCTCGGTGCTCTGTTTCCGAGCATGGCGGTGCGCCGTGGGTTTGAGAGCGCAGGGCCCGGCGCAGACCTCACCTCTAGCAAGCCCACCTTGGGCACGACCTTGACCTCTGAGCCTGCCTTCGTCAGCCCCAGAACGCAGATCGCAGGTCCCCAGGCCCCACGCAATGCTGCGTGAAGCTCGCCTGCGGCCGTCTGGCTGAGGACGCGGTGGCCAGCGTGTCTCCTTGTGGAATTCGCGCCATTCTCAGAGCATGGACGAGTCGTGCAGCCCCAGCCCCACCTCAGAGAAACCGTGGTTAAAGGTCAGGTGTCTGTCCTGCGACCTTCCGTGGCCCACGTCTAGATATTTGAAAACAAAATCGGGACCAACCTATACAGTTTTTGTACCCTGCTTTGCTCTCTTGGAATGTCACAATCGTTTTCTCATCCCTTTGAAAGTTCCCTGAGAGCCACCTCCCGGCGAGTGGGCAGCACCTGGGCTTGGACACACTGGGTCCCCTGAGAGCCACCTCCCGGCGACGTGGGCAGTGCCTGGGCTCGGACACACTGGGTCCCCTTCTTCACCTTGGAAACAGCCCTGTGAGCAGCTTGCCTTGAACACGGCCTCTGGCAGGTCTCTGGTTATCCACCTAAGATGGAGATCAGAACTGGGTCCACCGAGTCAGGTGTTTGAGGGACGTGGTCCCAGGCTTCCGGGTCATTCCGTGGTGTGTTATTCTCAGTCCTTTGGTGTCTTCTGGGCCTCTCCCTGTGCGCAGAGGGGTCCCAGGTCTCTGGCAGGCGGGAGACGGGCACAGAGCTCTGGGCCAGGGTCCCTGGCTGGGGGAGGTCGTGGTGACGGGAGGTTGGAAACACAGGGCAGGGCAGCACGAGCATTGCTTACAGAGGAATAGATACGCGCGTGTGGGGAGCGTGGGCTCCTCCCTTCCAGCCGCCTGGCGCATGCAGGCTGCCGAGGGTCCGGGTGGCAGAGGCTAGACCACGGGAAGAGTGACAGCCTGGACCGTGCAGTCTCCGGGGCAACACTGGAGCCGTTCTGCCCGGCTCCGTCAGCTCCGGCCAGACCTCGCAGGACTTCAGCTGAGTTCTAGCATTTTCTTCTGAACTGAAGGGTCCTTTCCCCATGCTGAGCCTCCTGCCCCCACACTTCCCTCCACCGGCCCTCGCCTGGCCCGAGCGTGACTTCTAGACACGCTGGCCAGGAACCTGCTGGGTGCCAGGCTCAGGGCCCCTGCCCTGCGTGGGCGCGCGCCCCAGTGGAGGAAGAGGGCTGGGAGCCGGAGCTGCCCCATTGGTGCAGGGTCTCCAGGTGGAGACGGTTAACTTCAGCACTGCCCCACCTGTCCCCGATGGCCCCACAGAGCGCACGGACATGAGCCGTGAGTGACCCCACAGAACTGGCCACTTAGCCCCGGTGACAGTAAATCGTGTGCTGGGGCCTGGGAGTACTGGGGCCT
>CM052443.1:127076779-127109930 GCA_028533085.1 Varecia variegata
ATCACCATCACCATCACCACCACCACCACCATCACCACCACCACCACCACCATCGCCACCGCCACCACCATCGCCACCGCCACCACCATCACTATCACCACCATCACCACCACCACCACCATCATCATCACCACCACCACCACCACCACCATCATCACCATCACCATCACCACCACCACCACCACCATCGCCACCGCCACCACCATCGCCACCGCCACCACCATCACTATCACCACCATCACCACCACCACCACCATCATCATCACAACCATCACCACCATCATCATCACCACCATCACCACCATCGCCACCACCACCACCGCCACCACCATCACCATCACCACCACCACCATCACCATCATCACCACCACCATCATCACAACCATCACCACCACCACCACCATCACCACCACCATCACCACCATCATCATCACAACCATCACCGCCACCACCATTGTCACCATCATCACCATCACCGCCACCACCATTGTCACCATCATCACCATCACCGCCACCACCATTGTCACCATCATCACCACCACCACCATCATCACCATCATTATCAGCACCATCATCACCACCATCACAACCATCACCACCACCATTACCACCACCACCATCACCACCACCATAACCACAAAAATCACCACCACCACCACCACCGTCACCATTATCACCACCACCACCACCACCATCACCAACCATCACCATCACCACCACCACCACCACCACTACTGCCACTGTCATTACTACTATCATGACAGTAGTCATGTACCCCTACACACTAACTTCTGCACCAGACAAATGGGAGACAGTGAGCGCTCCCTCAGTGGGTTGCTTTTAGAATCACAGGTGTCTGAGGAATCTCCAGAAGGTTGGAAAATGAAGCTCCTCCAATCCTACCACCAACTTGCTTCTCTCCTCTCCTGTGGGTTTCGAGCCCCAGACCCTGCAGAAGGCTGCACATGCTCTAATCTCTGCCCACCTTTATTTCCGGGGCACCCGGGGTCCTCCCATCCTCAGGGATGACCAAGTTTGGAGGATACGCCTGCTATGTCGAGGGTGTTGTCACACAACAAAATACCCTGGAACCCTATAAAACTGCCATGAGCTAATGTGATCTGAAAAGGTCAGACACGTCAGCCTGTGTCTGTGGGCACATCTGCTCGAGCCCTCCTGTGGTGTTTACCCAGAAAGGCACACTCTGGGCCGGTTCCGATGACGCACGTGGCCAGAGCAGCCCCACCGCCCAGTGTGCCAGCATGGCTCTGGGGCCGAGCCAAGGCTGGGGCCGGCATCTCCCTGGATCCCGAGTCCTCGCCACCGCACAGTTGGCACGAAGTGCAATATGTGCCCAGCACTGAATCCCCCAGACCCGTGCTTTACTGAAATCTGAGCGTATCCTCTTCCATCCAGAAATGCTCAAAGTCAGGGGCGGGAGAGTGTCCGCAGCACCAGCTCCAGGGCTGGGAGCAGGTGGCTGAAGCTTACTCTGCTGTAGCGCAGCGAGGCCTTCTCAGCGAGTGCTGGCCGCCACGCCCGCTCTAAATAGCTAAACCTACAGAAAAACCAGCAAGCTGGCTGGGAGGTCATGGTGGCTTGAAATCAGCCAGGGCGGGAGAGTTTACACCACGGAAATCGGTAAATCTTGCAGAACTCCCCCCGCCCTCCCCCGGAGCTGGCTGTGAAGCGTTTTCCAGGACATCCTTGGGCCTGGGCAAGTGACGTAACTTCTTGAGTCCTGTTTCCTTGTCTGTAAAGTGGGGGTGCCAATGGCACCCACCTTGCTGAGCAGCAGGCGCCCACTGCATCTGCAGTGAGTCCCGCGCTGAGCGCGTCCCGCAGCCCCACGGTGGCCGAACCCGAGCGCCTGGCTTCGCAGAAGTAGAAGCTGGGACTTGAAGGGAAGGCCAGGTGCAGGGGTGAAACGTGGGCTGGATTTAGACCCTGCAGGTCTGCGTCTCCCCAGAGCCCCCAGCCACTCTGGTGCCTTCTCTGGCGGGACGGCCTGACACCCCACCTGTCTCGCACCAGCAGTCAGTACCGGGGGCGGGCAGCATTCTCTGTGCTGTTGAGGGACAGTGCTGGGGACGGTGCCTGCGTCTGCATCCCAGGCCCCTCCCTGCTCCTCTGTCCCTGGTGCCTGGACAGGATGAGGACGTTGCAAAAGTGCAGGTCACTCAGTCCCTCCAGCCTCGGTTTCCCGTCATGGAGAAGAGGGGTGTGGTCCGTGGCCGGCTGGTTGGTTGGTGGCTGGTTTTTACCCTCTTAAGCATTTTGAAGTGAACAGTTCAGTAGTGTTAAGTGTGTTCCCATTGTTGTGAAACAAACCTGCAGAACGTTTTCATTTTGTAAAACGGAACTTGTCCCCGTTGAACAAGTCCCCATTCCCTGCCCCCCCGCCCGATGACCCCTCTCCACTTGCTATTCCTGCGAAGCTGGAGACCCCAGGGCCTCCGCAGGTGGGGTCTCCGGGCGTCTGTCCTCCTGGGGCTGGCTCAGTTCACTCGGCACAACGTCCCTGGGTGCGTTTGTGTTGCAGCCGTGTCAGGACGCCCTTCCCGTGTGAGGCCGACAGCATCGCAGCTGTGGACGGACCGCGATTTGCGCAGTGCTCCGCCCACTGATGCTTGGGTTGCCCCCCCGGCTGCCACGAGTGCCACTGCTGTGCACGGGTGCAGACACCTCCTCGAGACTCAGCTTTCCCTGCCTCTGCGTCACGCCGGAGTTTGCGTTTCTCTGGTGACCAGGGACGTGGAGCCTCTCTTCATACGCTTCCTGGCCATCTGTATTTCTTCCTTTGAGAAATGTCTATTTGCCCATTTTTTAATGGGGGCATTTGATTTTTTTGGTTGTTGAATTATAAGCATTTTCATTTATTCTGGATAAAAACCCTTATCAGATACATGATTCACAAATATTTTCTCCCCTCCTGTGGGTTGCCTTTTCGCTCTGTTGTCAGTGTTTCTTCGTGCACAAAAATGTTTATGTTTGGTGCAGTTCCATCTGGCTGTTTTTGCTTCCGTTGCCTTGCTGCGGTGTCACACTCCAAACACCCTTGCCGTTTCTGATCCCGCTGTACTTTCTCCTAGAGGTGGTGCAGTCGTAGATCTCAGGTGAGGCCTTTGTTCCATTTCTAGTAAATTTCTGGATGTGGCACAAGATAAGGGCCCTGCTTCACACGTCCACACGTGGAGACCCAGTTTTCCCAGCGCCGTCTGTTGGGGAGACTGTCCGTCCCCCACTGAGCGGTCCCGGTGTCCCTGCGAAGGACTCGACCATAGGTGAGGGTCTGTCCTGGGCTGTCTAGTTCGCTGTCTGTGGCTCTGTCCTGGGCGCCTGCTGTGGGCCGGCTGTGCGCAGGGTGCTGTGGAGCTGACGCCGGCCTCGCTGCGTTGCTGGGACCCGGGAGAGGGGACGGCTCCCTCCCACCCCTGAGCTCCAGCCCTGTCGCCTGGCTGGGTGAGGAGTGTGCGTCTGAACGGGAATCTGCCATCGTAGGGGCGTTAATGGGCGTGGCTTTAAAAATTATTTTTCCTGTTTCAAAACGAGGTTGACTTCGAGCCCCAAGCTCCTCCATGCACTAAAATTAGAACCCCGACGACAAGGCAACCTTTGTCAGGGGCTACGGCTTGCACCAGGGACACAGGGAAATGTCAACAGTACATTTTCAGTGTCAATTTTGAGTTTTTTCAGAGGTCTGGGCCAATGGGAACTCAGAGCAAATAGACGCTGTTTCGAAAGCGTTTAGAACCTTGGTGGCGGTGCGATCCACGTGTCAGGTTCGCAAGGAGCCGGTCTGCGGGGGCACAGCGGCCTCCGCGCCCCTGCACAGACCTCGCGGGCTTCCCCGCCCGAGCAGGGCTGGGGTCGGCTCCTCCGCCGTCGGGGGTCCCCGTGGCCCTTCTGTGAGCTCGGTGGTCCTGGGGCTGAGCGCTCAGGCCTTGCCCTGGGGGCTCCGTGGGGTGGACAAGCAAGAGTGGCCCCCGCACTTCTGGAACTGAGAGCTAATTTCTGTTGCTTTAAGCCACCTAGTTGTGGTCATTTGTTGTGACAAAAAACTAATGCAGTCACTTAGATCTGCGCTCTGCAAACGGGGAGCCCAAAACCCCCACCTCCCTCTCTTCCTCCCCTTAAGGATTTCCAGGGCGGCTCTAGTGAGCCCTCCTGGGAAGACTGCATTCTCGGTGGCCATCTGGCTGACACATCCCGCTACCATAAGGGTGACAGCAGGAACTGTCCTCTGGCCTCGTTCACCTGGCCCTGGGGTGTCTGAGCTGTGGCCTCGTCCCCCAGGTCCGGGCCGTGAGGCTGTCCTTTGTCGGGGAGCTGGGCTGGGAGCTGCATGTCCCGAGGGCGTCCTGCGCGCCTGTGTACCAGGCGCTGATGGCGGCGGGAGCCCAGCACGGCCTCGTGAACGCGGGGTACCGCGCCATCGACTCCCTGAGCATCGAGAAAGGTGAGTGCGGGGTCCGGACGGCCCGGGTGAGGCCGGGCAGCTGTTTGCCGCCCCCCGCTGGCTCCCTTCCTTCCCCACCCCCACCCTCCTGCCCCCAGACCTCATCGCTGCCCAGGAGCTGGGTCTTCCGTGCCAAGCCCAGAGCTGGTGTTGGGGTCACCCGCCCTGCACACACCGGGACTGCACTGGGGCGGGGCCAGAGCTCAATTGGGATCTTGGAGACCTGCAGGTCAGAGCAGGCGCCGGAGCTTCTGGACGAAGCCCACTCCCTCACCCCGCGGAGGGGCAGCTCCCCTGGCATCACCCAGGCCCCTCGCAAGTCCCTCCCGGTGCCCCCGGCCTGATGGTGCCAAGGGCTGGGGTGCTGCCCCGCCCAGAGAAACTTCGGGAGTGGATGTGGCTGGGCTGTGCAGGTCACGAGGCCGCCCTGAGGGTGGGGACTGGGGGCGGGGCGGGTGGGCTTGGCAGCATCGGCATGTGTTTTCCGAAGGGCCCCCCACAGGGGCACCGACCGCTGTCCCCTCCCACAGGCTACCGGCACTGGCACGCGGACCTGCGGCCGGACGACAGCCCCCTGGAGGCGGGCTTGGCCTTCACCTGCAAGCTCAAGTCCCCCGTGCCTTTCCTGGGCCGCGAGGCCCTGGAGCAGCAGCTGGCCGCAGGCCTCCGCCGGCGCCTGGTGTGCTTCACAGTGGAGGAGTGAGTGTCCCTGGTCCTGGGGCCCTCAGGAAGTGACTGCCCACAGCAGCCAAAGCCCCCGGTACCGAGACGTCCCAGGTGCCAGCCACACCCTCCCAGAGTGCACGCGACAGCCGTTACAGATGGGGAAACCGAGTCCCACTCTGTTACAGGCAGAGCTGGGTTTCGAGCCAGGCTGGTCTGACTCGAAAGCTGAGGTTGCAAACCCCGGCCCCTCTCGGGCCAGGCAGGGGCAGGACAGAGTCCGGGGCCAGCTGTGGGGCCGTGAGGAAGGCACACCCTCCTCGAACACCGATCTTAAGAGAAGAGGGCTCTGCCAAGCCAGCCCCCCGTGGGTGGGTCGTGGCCGAGTGCCCTGGGCAGGGGAGCCCTGCCCCGGAGCCCGGCCTCCCAGTCACCACGCTGGGACCTCCTGTCCTGTTCTGTTTAAATCCTCCCCCAGCCCTGCGGTGGGGTGAAAGGACCTGGCTGGGGCTGCCGTCCACCCTTGCAAAGGAGACCACCGGGTGCCAAGGGACAGGGACTAGGCCCAGCCACATGGCAGAGGTGGAAGGAAAGACCCCGCCCGGGGGACCTGACCTCGGCTCCCCCCGCTAAGGGGCGGCTGGAGCTGATGAGAGCCGGGCCTGAGTCTCCCTGGGACCTTCCGGCAGTTCTGAGACGATAATGGCATAGAGACCACCTGTGCCACCTGCAGGGCTCTGAGCAGCAGCAGGAAGGCAGGTGTCTCTGGGCTTTGTTGAAGTGTAGCTGACAGCCAGCTGCAAACCGTACTGCTCCTCCCAGATATCTGGAACCTTCTAAAGAAGTGTCGGGAGTGAGGGGTGGGGGAGAGGAGTGGAGCCATGGTCCGTCCTCGTCCCACGGCTTCCTCTGGGCGCTGTCGGGCTGCACCTCTCGCACGGTGCTCACGCCTCTCCCAGGAGCAGCTTGTGGGCAAAGCAGGGTCCCTGCAGCCCCTCCGCCTGGCTGTCCTCAGTGTTCCGACACCCCGCGTGCTGCCTGGCTCCGGGGGTGGCCTCCACGGCACCTGTCCCCGCCCAGTGGGCTCCACTCAGGGGTTTCATGTCAGGCTGCGAGATAAGCTCCCACGTGGCAGCTCTGGGCTGTCACGGTCCCCAGGAGAGACCAGGTCAGGTGCTGGCCGTGGAGTGGCGGAGAGCGGCCGTGTTGCCCTGGGCTGTGTCCACACGTGGAGAGTGAGCTCAGCGCCTGCCTGTGGGCCGGGGCGAGACCAAAGGGAGGAGGGGACGTTACCGAACCTCCCTGGAGCCTCGCCCTGATCCCTGACTCGTGGGACCTGAACGGCACGGCCTCGGGCTGCAGGCCTGGGAGGCAAACTAAACCCTGCCGGGCGCTTTGGACTCAGCGTGGGCTTCCCGCAGTCCGGCCGCGAGGACCAGACCTCAGGCAAAGCCTGCAGACCGGCACCGCAGTGTCAGCAGTTACGCCGTCACCGGCGTCTCTGGGTTTTAGTTTACATCTTTCCTTGACCTTCCTACTGTGAATTTCCACAAATCACAGTGAGCGGTCACATATCACGCGTAATGAAGCCCTTTTCATAAAGGGCGCATCTCGCATGAGGATGAGCCGGAGCTGAGCGCCCGGTGGGGTTTGGTGCGGCCGCGGCTCAGAAGCCCACGGAAGCACGGCCGCCGTCCCCACACACAAGCACTCGCTCCCGGGACGCCAGCAGGGTCCTAGTCTCGCTGTTTTCTGTCCAGTCTATTCACGCAGAGCTGCGCCCTGGCCGGGCGCCAGGCTGGCCCTGGGGTTGGCGGGGTCCCTGCAGACCCGCCGTGCCCCTGCGCTGCCCCTTCCTGCAGCCCAAAGCAGACGTGTCTCCGCCGGGGTTTTCGGGGGCCCAGCTGTGTGTGTTCTTCCCCCAGGAAGGTGCCCATGTTTGGCTTGGAGGCCATCTGGAGGGACGGCCAGGTGGTGGGCCACACCCGCAGGGCCGGCTTCGGCTTCGCCGTGGACAAGACCATTGCCTACGGTTACATCCGCGACCCCCAGGGCGGGCCGGTGAGTCCCATTCCCCGGAGACTCAGGACACAGGTTAATGTCACCACCTCGGGGGTTCTGTCCTTTGCTCCATGAGCTTGGACAAGGGGCCTCTCTCTGAACCTTGGTTTCTTATCTCTGCAACGGGGACAGCCTGCCACCCGCCTCACTGATGGCCTTAGTAAGCAGGGTTGCGATGGGGTGGCCCCACCGCTGACGGGCCCCTCCGGAACCTGGGGAGACCAGAGCCTGGGTCCCAGCAAGGTGGTGCCACCGGCCCGGTGCCGCGCCAGGCGTGCGCTGGAGGCTGAGTTGCCTCTTCTTCAAACAACACTTGCCTTTCCTGTTGGTCAGCAAAGGCTCAGCAGTGGCCAGAAAGGTGGCCCAGGACACTTACGGATAACCTGGGGGCTGTCCGGGCGGCTGGGGCCGGCTGCGAGAGCCAACTGTGTGCTTGTCCCCCCAACCCCCGCCCCCGCCGTGTCCAGAGCATTTACACCATGGAGAGGGGCAGACGCTACAACCACAGTCCCCTCCTGCCCTCCGAGAGCTGGCGGTTCCACATTGTCTGGCACACCAGGGGCAACGGACATTTCTGCACGAGACTGAAAGGACAGCCGCTGGAGGCAGGGGCAGAATTTTGAGCCTGATGGACACTTGTTAGCAAGGACCATGCGGCAGCTCTGAGTTATCCACTCCTGGAAACGCCTTCCGACATCTGAGGCCACCAGCTCCCCGTGTCCCCTGCCTGTGGGCCACCGGGGCAGCGCAGAGCATCCAGCCTGCAGGTGCACCCACAGCTCAGAGCACCCTCCTGAAGCTCCGGGCGCAAAAGGCTCTGTTTGTTTTTCATTGTTTTCATCCAGCCCTGAGCTGCCAGGAACGAGGGGGGCCCTCTAAGTCCCAGAGCAGAGCCCCAAGACAGCCCCCTGCAGCCCCGGCCGGGTATAGGTGCCGTACAGGGACAAAAGGCTCCCTGAGCAGCAAGTGCCCGGTCTCATCTTTCGTGCCAGGCTGGCCGTGGCACCCCTCCTGCCCAAGGAGCACCTGTGCCAGGGCTGGCCGCTCCCGAGGGCTCGCTGGGAAGGTTGAGCCAGGTGTGGGGTGGGGCACGTGGGGCCAAGGCCGTCTGGGAAGCCGTTCCAGCCACCCCTGCCGCCGGGACTCCAGCCCGCTGGCCGCCAGCCTCCCGGCAGTGTTCCAGCCGCTGTGCTCACCCAGGTTCCAGGGAAACAGGCTGCTGCTTTCCCAGGGACCCGGAATCGCTGGGGCAGGAGGCGTGTTGTCCTGCAGGCCAATCCTGCCGGCCACGAGACCTGGCTGTGCCGGACCCCAGATCCGCAAGCCCCGTGCAGGGACGTGGGCGCGAGCTCTGCCTGCTCTGGGCCGTGCTGGGCTCCGAGCGGGAGGCTCTGGCACAGGGACAAATTTGCCTGCAGGGCGGGGCGCGAGGCTCAGACCCCTCGCCACAGGCGGCAGGTCGGGGAAGCCCAGCGCCCGCCAGCACCGAGTGACCCTCTCTGGCCTCTGCTCCTAGGTCTCGCTGGACTTTGTGAAGAGTGGCGACTATGCCTTGGAGAGGATGGGGGTGACCTATGCTGCCCGGGCTCACCTGAAATCTCCCTTCGACCCCGACAACAAGAGGGTGAAGGGAATCTACTGACAGGGTCGCGGTTGTGACCTGGTGCCCCAGCCCACGCCGTCCCGCACTGCACGGGCCCTAAATGGCCCTGGGTCCCAAACTCTGGACCCCGGCCACAACCTGGGCCCTCCTTAGTCTAGGCCTGGTCCTGCCAAAACCCTCAAACCAGACACGGACAGAGAGACCAAGGTGGGCCGTCCTGTGGTCCTGGCACAGGGTGGGCTCTAATCCACCCCGTCCTCCCGTAAATGTGGGGGCTCGGGCCTTCAGTCCTCTGGGAGCTTCCAGGAGGCGCTTAGCAGACGCTTATAAAAAGTGTAAAAGCCGGGAGGCAACAGGCTCCAGCTTCATTCTGACTTGCGCTGGGCAGGGGGCCGCCCGGGGGGCTTGGTCGAAGGGTGTGCGGTGACGTCTGTGGTCGGGGAGAAACGGCAGTTGACGGGCACCGTCTGCCACGGGTGCCGCGTGGGCGGCATCGCCCTGCCCCTGAGATCAAGGCCGCTGCGGGTGCCCCAGGTGGTTGCTTCTCGGCTCTCAGGGATGGAGCTGGAGAGCTCTTCTGGCCCTGCCTGTCCTCCCTGTTCCCCCGTGAAATCGCTGAGCAGAAGGAGGGGGTGAGGGCTCAGACTAATGGCCGCCCTCACCCACGCAGAAGTGCAGGCTCCTGCCTTGGTTTCCCCTGGAGCCCCTCGCTCACCAGGCCCGGGTGCAGGGGCATGCCACTGGGCAAGAACCTGATGGCACCTCTTTCCTGGGTGACGTTTGTCCTTGCTGTTGATGAGGACGCAGCTCCTGCCCACGCCACCCTCGCTGGGCCTGGGGCCGGACGCAGTCGTGGGCACGGCCCTGCATGCTGCCCCCGCTCTGACCTGCCCGGGTGTGAGGGGCGCCTGGCCTGCTCGGGGGATGCCCCCGCTGTCCCTGGTGAGCCCAGCCCCATCCTTGGCCCTCGCACCCTGGTTCAGGGTGGAAGGACTTTGTTGCCCACTGGGCCACCAAGGGGCCAGGCCAGCCCCGGCAAAGCTGCACCACGTGGTCTTGCCTGCATGCCCTGCGGTGTAACAAGGGCGGGTGGCAGGTGCTCATGGGACAGTGGAGCCGGTGCCCACAGCACCACACAAGCAGCAGCAAGGGGATTTGGGTGCAGGTGGTCCTTGGCGGGCCCTGGCCGCCTTTGGACGTTCACAAAACATGCAGCCCGCTGGGGGCTGAGCTGGAACAGGCCGGGCAAGTAAAGTCGAAGCCGTGGGAAGGTGTGTGGGTCACAGATGGCTGTTGGAAAGAGAATTTGCCCCCAAGTCTGTGGGGGGGGGGGCCTCTGGCTTCCACGCAATCCAGGCTGGAGACACCTGCAGCCGCCCCGGCTCCCAGGCAGGCCTGGCTGCGAGGAGATGGCTGTGCGCAGCCAGAGAAGGGCGGGAAGGGAGGCGGCTCCCCAGATGGCCTGGCCTGCTCCCCCGGTCTGCGGCTTGGCCACGACCCTGGGCTGGGCCTATCCCGGGAGAGGCTGAGGATGAGGGAGGTCCGAGCCCCGGTTCCACCCGACTCACTGTCACAGGCTGCATCTGGGCACACGCTGTCCTGCGCCTGCCCCCTGTTTTTGTGTTTCTCCCTCTGCTGAGGACAAATAGCCCAGTGGTGAGAGCAGCCCGCAGGCGTCACCTCCCAGGCTCCGCAGCTCTGGCCATGGGAAGTCTGGCCATGCCACAGGCCCCAAGCGGGCGGCCCAGGGTCGGTGTTGGAAGCCCCGCTGCCCTTGGCCCTGGGCCAGGTCCTCCTGGGCTCTATTCTAAAGACACCCCATTTCAAATCTCTACTTTCTAAGATTTTTCCGGGAAAAAATGAGGGCCGTGACCCTCACTGTGGCTGAGTCCTGCCTGTCAGGAGTTTCAGGCAAACTGTGCTTTGAAGGAGCCTAATTGTCACGGCAGAGCTTGGCTGGAAGTCAAGAGAGGAGAAAGGGGGCCTGAGCCCCTGACGCGGCCCGCGTGCCGGCGCTGCTGTGCCTGGGGTCCCGAGGCCCCTGGGAGGGGCCTGGGTGGGGTTTTGCTCCTGCGCAGGGCAGGTGCACAGGCCCCTCTCACCCACCCCTGCGCAGGGCAGGTGCACAGGCCCCTCTCACCCACCCCTGCGCAGGGCAGGTGCACAGGCCCCTCTCAACCACCCCAGCGCAGGGCAGGTGCACAGGCCCCTCTCACCCACCCCTGCGCAGGGCAGGTGCACAGGGCCTCTGCTGGCTCCTGCTGTCGTGGGCTGGAGCAGGCGGCCCAGGCTGGCTGCACCAGGGATATCAGGAACACGCCTGTCCCAGTTCCCTGTCACGGCCTGTGAGCTGCGTGCATCAGGGCGAGGGTAGCACGTCATGCCACCGGCCCTCCTGTGGGAGATGGGGAAGAACTCAACTGACAGGGGTGAGGTACCCATCCCCTATCCCCCTCCCTTGGTGTGCAGACACCTCAAACGCATGGAGATGGCGCTGAGCCCACCTCCTCCAGCGCAGCTGATAAAAATGGCAGTGAGGGATTTGGTGAAGGACAGGCACAAGGGACAGACTTAAGTGGTGGTAGACAATGAGCCTGTCATGCTAAGGTCCTGGGGCAGGGCCGACCTGCCGTGTGACCTGGGCAGTGCTTCTGTCCTGCATGCAGGGCTGTGTGAGTGTGGCCCTCGCCTCCTCTTTCTTCCACATTGTAGAGTTTTCCGGCACCTCTTTCTGGCTCTGCCTTCCAAGTATATCTGGGCCTGGTCCCATCTCTCACCTCCACTGGACCTCCCTGGCCTCTGGTGACCGCGTTGGTCCTGCTGGACTCTGCCACCCGGTTGCAACCCTTTGACCCCAGGGCCTTTGCACGGCCGGCCACTCCCTCTGCCCAAAGGCCCTCCCTCAGACACCGCCCCCTTCAAGGTGTTGATGGCACACTCTGCCCATGAGGCTGTCCCTGGCAGCCCTATTTAAGTTGCACCCGACACCCTGGCCCCTCCTGACCCCCCCTCCCCAGCACCGCCTGCCCCAGGCCTTTCTCCTGTGTCTGTCTGTAGCTGTCTCCCACTAGGACATGAGCCACGTGATGGCAGCAGGTCTTGCTCACGGGGCTGTCCCCGTGCCTACCACGGGGCCTGGCTCACACTGGCTATTGATAAGATCTCAGGCTGGACGAGGAGTGGTGGCGTGAGGGGCTGAGACCAGGGCCAGAGTGACGTCTGGGGCAGAGGGGCTGCCTCGGGCAGTGGCCTCGGAGGGGGAGACCTCCTCTCTTCATGCATGAAATGATCTGGGGCAGTTTCTGGACACCGCTTACATCAGGTTGTCGAAGGCGCCAACGACCCAGCCCCCCTGAGGTTCGGAAACATGGACTGAGGTGTTCTAGCCTCCTGGGTTCGCTCTAGAATCTTCTGCTGAAAGCTCCCCAAGGCCCCAGTGGGAATCTTCCAGGAAAGCGAAGTGTCCGGTCTGGGGTTTAGGGGCCCAGCAGCCAACCGTGCAGAAAGCACAGGTGAATGAATGTGCGCGTCAGGAGGGGGAGCGGGGAGAGAGAGGGAACCTGGCCCCAGGGACCCTCCCGTGTTTCGTGCATTGGAGAGGGCCGTGCCCCGCCCCCGCCCGGGCTGGGGTCTGCATGCAGCTGCCACTCGCAGGGAGAAGGTGGGAGCACCCAGGGAGCCCCGGGGCTCAGTGTCTCCCCCTGCTCAGCAGGCTGGAGGGGGCCAGGACTGGGAGATCTTGTCACAGTGGGGAGCGAAAGAGTCTCTGTCCCAAGCCTGTTGGGGCCTTTTGGTGGCTGCAGTGGCCGGTGGGGGCACTGCTGACCCTTTGCCCGAGGGGCAATCCTTCCCACGCGGCTGGCCCTGCCTCCAACGCCCTGGGAGAGCCAGGCAGCCTCTGGGCAGCGCTCACCTAACACAGGCAGGCCTGCCTGGGGGCTCCGGCCCTGAGCCACCGGGGGCCTGGCCCGGGGAGCTCGGCCGACCTGTGGCTGTCTGGAGCTACACTCCGGCCAGCACCGCCCAGCAGAACCTTCCGTGATGGCGGAAACGCTCTGTCCCTGCACTGTCCGGCAGAGCAGCCTGGGATACGTGTCGCCACTGAGCGCTGAGACGGGCCAGTGTGACCGGGAAGCTGAGTGTTCCAGCTTATATCATTTTAAATAACGTAATAATAAGCTTAAATCCCACATGAGGCTATCGGCCACCAGACAGCACAGGCCCAGAGCACCCTGGGACCCGCTCAGATGGACACCCCTGCCCTGCCCTAGGACGCCCCCCAACACTGACCGTGAGCCCTCCTCACCTGGAGCTCCTGGCACTTCACAGCTGACACGTTGTGCCACCCTAGCACCCCTCTCCCCTGGGAGACTAGGGAACCCTCTCCTCAGGGGACAGATGGGGAGACCCAAGCCCAGAGAGGGAAAGCAACTTACCCAGGGTCACACAGCAGAGGTAGGACTAGGGACTGGGCTGCCAGTCTCATGCCCAGGCTCCTCCCACCACCCCCGTGACTCAGAGGACAGGTGGGCCTGGAGTCCCTTTGGCTTGGGGCACACAGGAGAGACCTGGGCAGCACCCTCACCCTGACGGGTCGTGCGGGTAACAAAGCCCTGGCCCCACGGCTCCTATGTAACCCCCTTGAGCACCCCAGGGCAAGTCCTGTCCATCAATAAGGGGGCGGGGGTGGACAGCCCAGACGCTGGCGTCAGACCTGGGCTCACTTCTGGGTGACCCTGGCACCTCACTTTGGGTCTCTGGGCCTCGGTTTCTGCACCTGTCGAGGAGAGCAGACAGAGCAGCCTTCACAGGTGTGCTGGGCTGGCCCAGAACCGGGGTGCACAGGTGACAGCTCCCACCTGTACGCTGGCCCACGCTGACCCGGGGTGGGGTGGGGGCGTTGCTGCAGCAGGGGGCGGGGCATGGTCTCTGGGGTCCTCCCGGGGGCTGCCCACCGGGGGAAGCGGATGACCAGCTGCGTGGGACAGCCAGTGGGGTGGGTGTCGCTGGGAGGCTCTTGAAGCCCGGGTGGGATTCCCGGTCACTGATCTCTCGGGACCTGGGCGAGGCTCTTCCCCTCTGTGAATCTCGGTTTCCCTTGTCCGTGAGTTTGGCCGGCCACAAGGCCTCTCGGGTGTTTGGGGAGCGGGAGGTCACCTTGCCCCCAGCCCGCGGGTCTCCCCTGCCCTCTCCTGGAGCTCCGGGCGGCCCAGGAGCCTTCTCTGGCTGCCATCGGTGGGGTCAGGGGAAGGGGCTTCTCGGGCCAGAGGACCAAGGCCAGAGGCTGCTCCCCCGCCCACCCCCCACGGACCTCCACCTGTCACCGAGGCCGTAAAGATGACAGAGGGCTGGAGCCCAGGCTGCATCACGCTGGCATCTGACAGCGATTCCATCCCGTGACTCATGGGCCGCGAGCAGCCATGACTTACAGGACGCGCCTGGCCCGACAGCTCCCGTCTGTGATGAAGCGCCCGCTCGAGGAGAAGCAGCCGCGCAGCTGCTGGCGGGGGCGGGCGGGGACCCCAGGCCCATCCATCTCCCTCTCCCCAGAGCTTGTGCATTTTGCTGACCTGGCTCAACGGAGCGGAATCTCGCTCCCTCCAGAAACCAGCCCTGGCGGGAGGCAGCCCAGAGGGCAGGAAGGGGACAGCCGCCCAGGCCGGACCGAGGGCAGTGTCAGCCGCGCCGCGGGCAGAGCATGTGGCACCACCTGGCACAGGGAGGCGGCTCAGGACAAGGCACTCACGGAGCAACGTCCCCTGGGTGCCACCGTGTGCACATTGTCATCACATCAGCCCATTTTACAGAGGAGGAAAGTGACGGTCAGGCAGGTGAGATGACATAAGTCACACCTCCATAAGTGGCGGAGCCAGGCTTTTAATGCGGTCGGTTCCAGAGCCAGGTCTATGCCCCGCTTGTCCCGCCAGGAGCGGCAGCCTGGGCAGGACAGGTCCGTTTCCCGAGCCCGTATCTGGGAGCTGAGCCGGGATCGTCCCCGTCTGGCTGTGGCAGTGGTGATAGCTGTTGTCAGGGCTTCCCTTTGGGTGGGCGGAAATATCTATTTACTCTGCAACAGAGCAATTTCCACAGGCGAGTCTCTAACTAGCTAAGTGCCGTGTCCTGCCTCCGTCGGCAGGGGAGCCGCCCACTGCAAAAGGAGCCGCTCGGGGGGAAACGTCAGCAGTGCTGGCACCACCGCGCTCGGCACCGACAAAAATCACCCCAGGACCAGCCGGCCGGGCGGGGCTGTGTGGGGCGAGCCTGTGTCCCCCACGGCTCCTGTCCCAGGAGGACCAGCCCCACCCAGCAAGCGGGGCCAGGGCTTCGCGCTGGAGCCTGGGCCACCACGGCGGGTTATCCTGACAGTGAGCAATGGGGGGTGGGGGGCCGTGGTCCAGCTAGCCCAGGCGGCTGTGGGAGCTCTCAGGGCCTCTCAGACATGCAGGGGCCCTGAGTGGGGGCGCTGGCAGACACCATGGCCTCAGGGAGGGGTCGGTCCGCCCCTCATCCTGGGCACACAGAGCTGTTCCACAGGGATCGTGGCAGAGCGGGGTGCACAGAGCTGGTGTGAGCCCACGGGGGCAGTGGGGGCGGCAGGAACAGGACCCTCAACGTTTGCCCCCAGCAATGCTGACCATGGTGGGGCCGGCAGGGCTGGGGCCCCGGATGGCGGGGCACTGTGGGGTGGGCTCTTCCAGCGTGGAGATGATCCTGGGCAGAGGCTGCATGTTCCAATCCCCCTGCAAGGAAGGGACCAGGAGGGAAACTGAGGCTGGAGAGTGCGTCAGGTTGCCATTGCCCAGCAGCCTTTGGGTTCTTGCCCTCAAACTCACCTTGTCCCACATGGACTCACCCTCCTCCCCTAAGCTGCTCCTCAGGGGTCCCCATCTCAGTAAGTGTCCCCTCCCCTGGCTACGCCACTGCCTAGTGAGGACCGGGGGGCCATTCGGGCCTCTCCCCCTCCCTGCCCACCCCAGTTTAATCATCCCCCACTGTGGCAGTCGGAGCCCCTAGGAACAGGCCATCTCTCTCTGACACGGCGACATCGAATGCCATTTCCAACCATGGCAGACACCCGCCCCACGCCGCTGCCCGGCACGCCGGCACCCGCCCTTCCTCGCACTGGGAGTGTTTAGTTTGGCCGTTAATCCACCTCTCAAACGCTTCCGCTTCCGGGACAGGTCTTCCCAGGTGGCCACGCTGCAGCGCCTCATGCAACTAACCCCACATGGGCCTTAGTGCCCGGCCCAGCTGCCTCCAATCGCCTCTCTGGGCGGAGCGGGGGGAGCCGGGGGGCAGCTCCAGCCCCAGGCCTCCCCTTCCCCTCCCCCGGCGCTCTATTTTTAGGCTCTGGGGGAGGTTGCTGGCGCCCTGCTCACACCACCGAGGAGACTAACCCCAAGCAGAGATGCCCAGGAAAGGCAGCCACCGTCCCCGTGCAGCTGCCTGTCGCTGCCTCCTGCCGGCAGGTTGGAGCGAGGCCCCTGCACCCCAGTGGGCTCCTCCCTGGAGCCTGGGGCAGATCTGGGCACAGAGGCCTGGGCAGCTGTGGGACCCGTCCACAGGCACCAAAAAGGGGCGAGGACGTGCCCAGGGGCCAGGCCTGCGTCCGGGGAGGCCTCAGCGTCCCCCAGCGGCAGGCACACACAGCGGGCGTACCTGGAAGCGGACGGCAGAGGACCTGTTGCAGTGCATGGAGATGGGCGCGAAGCCGTACAAGGCCTCCAGCACATCTCGGTTGAAGGAGTTCCAGGGGACAGAGGCAAACTGCTCGGGGACGGAAGTTTGAGGGCAGGTGCAGACGTCCTCGTTGTTGAACCTGGCGGGAACAAGCAACTGGGCCGTGGCGGACAGGTAGGGAGCCCCACGGGGCACAGACGCCTCCGTGAGGATGGGTAAGGTCCTGCCTCCCCCCCAACCCCCACCAGCAGGGGCTTCGTGTCTCCTGTCACCATGGCGGCTTGGTGACAGCCGCTCAGGCTGAGCAGGAATCCCCTCGAGGGACGGCACAGCCTGGCTCACTGGCCACAGGCGCTGCCAGGCGGTCGGGGGCGGGGGCTGCGGCCACACGCCTGCCCGCCCTGCACCAGCACTTAGCCCGGACGCCTCCCGGGCACCCCGCCACCTGACAGGGCCGGGGGTGTCTGTGCTGGGATCCCGGGGACACAGAGCAAGTGGGCGCCTCACCTGTTCACGAGGTGGAAGTACTTCTGCAGGAAGCCGGCGTCCACCGCGCTCTTGCAGAGCTCCAGCTCCGTCCGGGGGTAGTAGTGCACGTAGTTGACACACATCTCCTCCAGGGTCCCAAAGCCCCCCTGCACGTCAGAGAGGACCCGTCACCCCGGCTTGTCGCTCTCAGATGCTGCCGGCCAGCGGCTTTCCCCACCTCCACTTGCTCACTGCGTCCGTCTGTTCCTTCACGCGCCGCACGGAGCCGGCCGCGTGCTGGGCCCCGGGAGGAGCAGGGACCGCATCCCTGCCCACGTGGCTCCCACCCTGGCGGGAGGGGGAGGCTACGAGCCTCTGACCAGTGAACTCCTAGCGGGTGGTGATCGTGTCCTGAAGCAAAACGCAAGCGGGCAGGCAGACGGGCACTGCCACGCCCATTTGTGGCCACAGAAACTGAGCCTCAGAGAGGACAAGCGCAAGCCCGTGGTGGCCGCAGACTCGGTGGCGCAGCAGGAGCTGACGCGGCCTCCCGACCTCCGCCTGCAGTGAGGGCCCGGAGCTGGGAAGGTGTGAACACATTTGGCTCAGGATAGATCTCTTTACAGTCAGTTTACAGAGTGTGGCTTCTTTTCGGCCGACAATGGCAAGGGGGCCCTTCCCCGTCATTCCCAGAACTGGGCTGAAAGGAGCAGGGGGTCCCGGGGGAGGCCCTGACTAGAGGCTGTGACAATGGCCTCCAGCCTCCCGGGGCAACCCTATAGCCGGGTCATAGCGTGGGGGGCAGAGCAGGCCTTCGAGTCCCCACCACCAGTGTGAAGCCCCTGGCTGGGTCCCTGCTGTCACAGCTGGTGCCCATGGAACCTTGGCTGGGAGGAAGAGGCCACAGCAGGGCGGAGGGGCCGGGCTGGCGGGAGCTGGCACGTGGCCGGCTGGCCCATGGGCAGGCCCTGGCGCAACCCTGCACCTGCCATTGAAGGCGTGGGTCTGCGTCTGGGGGTTGCCTGTGGCTGGTGGATGCTCCAGGGAACAAGGGCATCTGCTGCCTCACAGCCAAGCAGAGGACTGTGGGGAGCACAGCGGGCACCTCTCTCAGCTGCCCCCGCCCTGGGAGACAGAGCAGGGGCAGCTCCGCCGGGACCAGGCTCGGACGAGTCCCTGGAGCGCACCTGCTGCACAGCGAGGTCCCTGGCCCTGCTTCCTCATCTCCCAGCCTTTGTCACTGTCCTGCACATGTCAGGTCAGGAGGGTCACCCTCCTCTGACTTCCCTCCCTCCCCACCCCTCTGCCACCCCAGACATCAAAGGGGAACTGAGTCCCAACCCCAGCATGCCTGTCCTCCTTCTGTCTTTTACCTTGGGGAGAAAATCAAATTTCAAAGGCCACTGTCTGTGGGATCAGCAGGGAGGGGTGGAGAGTGAGAGGCTCGGCTCTGCCTGGGGAGCTGCCGGAGCCTTTGATCCGCTCGGCGCTTGGCCTTGGCCAGTGCTGCAGCCACCCCGGAGGAGGGCGTGGGCCGGGGGAGCCCCAGAACAGCCGAAGGGTCTGAGACGCCAGCCCAGCCGCGTCCCCAGCCCTGGAGGTCCTGGGAGGAGTCATCAATTCAGCCCCGTGAAGCCGTCAGGGAACATGTCCCTGGCAGGAGTGTCACTGCAGGGGTGGCCAGGGGCCTCCTGTCAGGGTTTGCTCACTGGATGCCCAGCAGGTCCCTCCCACCCTGGCTCTGGTGGCTGCACCTGCAGGTGGGGCCACCTGCAAGAGCTCGGCTCCCGCGCTCCCACCCATCGCACAAAGCGCGCTCTGCTGAGAGCAGCACGTGTCGGGGTTGGCACCTGGGCTCGGGCGCCAGGCTGTCTGGCACCTGCTGCCTGGGAGCTGTGTGCTCTTGGTTTCAGAGCTCACTGCATCTGCTGGTGGCACCTGCTTCAGAGCTCCAGGTGAGGCTTAACATGGTTAGGATGTCACTAGAATGGTGCTGAACATGCCACATCAGCTGCTGCTGGGCGAGACACAGCCCCTCCTCCCATAGAACAAAGGGCTGGCAACACTCTCTCGCCCTCTGAGTTTGTGACCGTGGCCCGGAGCAGTTGCCACCCAAATCCAGAGGGAGACAGGGTGGGTGTGGCTAGGCCCCTGCAGGCCACAGCCCTGGGTTAAATTCCAGCTCCGCCCTTTGTCGGCTGTGTGTCCTTGGGCAGGTGCCTTCCTTCTCTGAGCCTTCACGTCTCAGCTGTACACAGACAAAAACTCCTACTTTGGAGACTGACGTGAAAACTGTTAATAAATGAGGGGTGGAAACAACTGCGGTGTCCATCAGCGGATGGCTGGATGAGCAACACGGGGTCCACCCACACAACGGGATGTCATCAGGCGCAAGGAAGGCGGTACCGCCCGGCTACCGCGTGGAGGAACCTGATGGCACCACGCTGCCTGGGCGAGGCCAGACACAGGCCACACGGTGTCTGATTCCGTGTCTACGAAATGTCCAGAAATCCCTAGAGATGGAAAGCAGATCAGCGGCTTCCGGGGGGCGGGCCGAGGACAGGGGATGGGGACTGCTCAGTGGGTATGGGGTTTCCTTTTGGGGGATGAAATTGCTCTAACACTGACTATGCTGATGGTCACATGTGTCCGTGAACACACTAAAGGCCACTGAGCCACACTCTGAGTAAGTGGATTGTATGTGAATCCTATCTCAGTAGAGCCGCTCACCTGTGAGGACGGCTGACGGCCGGGCTAGACACCCTGCAGCTGGGTCCACATGAATAAGACACGAGGACCGTGCCGTGGCAGAGCAGGGGTCCCAGGGCCGGGGGCTGTTAGGGTGGCTGTAACCGAGGCCTGGACCACTCCGAACCTCACAATTCACAGAAGAACTGCTGGAGCTACGGGGATTAGCGCCACGCCTGGCAGAGACCCGCTGGCACAGCGAGCAGCTGGCTTAGGTGACACCTCACCTGGCTGCCTGTCTGCTGGGGCCACCTGCGCCCGAGCGAGCAGCAGACCCCCCACCGCAGGTCCAGAGCCTCCTCCTGGGACTGTCCGCGTCCAGCCAGGATGGGCCCCGCCCCTGCCACATCCCCACCTTCCCGGAGCTCCCCTCCCCCTGGAGAATGTCCTCTGTCCTCTGAGCCTCCCTCCCCCGCCACGCCCCTGCACCTGCTCTGCGCCCACGTGGCAGCCACTTCCCTGGCAAGGCGCCCCCTGCCCTGCTGCCGGCTCCTGACCTGGTGTTTGGGTTTTGTCAGTTTTGCGGTCCCCTGTGCAGGTGCTGTGAGCGCCTGGGGCACCAGTGACCTCTCCTCCCAGGGCCCCTCCCTCGCCGGCCGGGGCGGGGGGAGCACAGGAGCTGAGAAGGGCCTGTTGGAGCTCTGGCTCTTGAACTGGAACAGGCGTCAGAAACCCTGGGGCCTTGTGCAAACACAGACCACGGCGTTGCCACCCACACCTCTGACTCAACAGGTCTCAGTGGAGCCCAAGATGTTGCATCTCTCACGGGCTCCCAGCGATGCTGACACTGCGGTCCCCAAGGGAGTGTTAGAATCCTCCCTCAGACGCCCCAGGCCAAGCGCAGCCCTGGGGCCGGGGACAGGGCAGTGACTCACCACGGTGGCGTGCTCCCGGTCTTGCGTGTTGTACGTGCAGGAAGTGATGAGCACGTCTCCCTGGGGAAGGAGCCCACAGACCCCATCAGCATCTGCCACCTGGCGCTGACAGCCCCACGGGACCTGGCCACTGCGTGCCACAGCGCCTGCTAGCGTCAACCGCTACGAGGAACCCAGCAGTGGCCCCCCAACACGAGGGTCACAATCTGGGTGTCCCAGGGAGCCATTACCCATCTGCTCCTGTGACCCATTGGGTGCCAGCCCGTTAGGACACAGGCCACAGACAGGGCCCAGACCGGTGGGTGTGTGGGCTGGTTGGTCGTGCCACAGCTCAAGGGTGGGCCTGGGCTGGGTTTTCCCTTCTGTGTGATTGGGGGCTTCTCTCCCTAAATGCTCAGGGTCTGTGGTTCGGCAAGTCAGGCCAGAGGATGCAGGTCACTGTCATGCCATCTGGTTCCTTCCCATCTGGTGTCCCTTGGGAACTCCCGTGTGAGCCTGCCTGGGAGGCAGCCCCAGACCCTCCTGGCCCCCAGCTGGTGGCAGTGAGTGACGTGGTCTCCCTGTCCCGCCTGGGCACTCACCTGGTGGACTGACACGACCTTCTTCAACATGCGGATCTCCTGGGGTGGGCAGAGCCGGGACAGGGAGGGAAGAAGAGATTTCAGGGAGTGCAGGCCCGATCCAGCCCCCCGTCCCCTCTGGGTCCTCCCGGGGGACAGGCCCCAATCTGGGGTGTCCGTTCCTCCCCAGCCCCTGGGTGGAGGCCAGGGCTGGCCGGGAGGGGATTAGACCAGAGCAAGAAGGTCAAGCGCACGGGCAGGGGGCTCCTACCTGGAAGTGAGGGCTGTAGTGATTGTCCCTGTTCACAATCTCCCTCTCTCGGCCGTCCCGGGCGAGCACCGTGACCACCTTGGTCCCCGCCAGGTGCGTGTGCAGCTGAGAGGCGAAGATGTGGATCCCCGAGGGGGGCAGTGCCTGCAGGGCGGGAGCAGCAGCGTCGGGACCCAGCCCCCGGCACCCCGTTAGAAAGCCCGGCAGAGAGTGGCTCCTGCAGAGCGAGGTGGCCGCTTGGCCCGGGTCCCCATGGCGGTAGCACCTGCCGGGGGCCCCCAGGCTCACTCAGAAGCTGACGACCCCCCGTGGTCCTTTGATTTCCCCTCTTGAGCCCCGAGAGGCAGGTCGGCCCACCCCCGCTCAGCCAGCAGGCCTTCAAGGCGAGCCCACAAGGGCAGGGTGCGGTGGAGCCACGCAGCTGAGCAGGACGTGGCCTCCCAGCTCTGTGGCCTGCCAAGTGGTGGCGTAGGTGGTGCTTGGCAGCCCCACACGTGCCAGCTCCACGGGCCCTTCGGGTGCCCTGCGGCATCACCTGGTGTCATCTGCAAGCGGCTGAGGCCAGGCTCTCCCTGAGGTCGCCCCCTCCCTGGTCCACAGCCGACCGTCGAGGCTGGCGGGGGCCGCATGGAGAAGGTGGCCGCCCTCGGGTCAAAAGGCCTCATTTCCGCACCAGGGTGTGAGGGGATTCCCAGAGGGTGGGCGTTTTCCCTGACCTAACCCTAACTTTGGAAAACTCCCTAAAATGCGTCACGTGCTGTGAGCGTTTCCTTAGCGACTCAGTCATCTCCTCGACCACCCCCGCCATGTTCTGCGGCCAGTAGGGGCAGGAGTTCGAGGTGCTGTTGGCCCGACACCGGTGACCCCAATTGCTGGCTTCATACAGCTCATCTGCTGTCACTGTCACTTTTGCACCTTCCTCTCGCTCCGGACCAGCTACGCCCACCCGCGTAGTCATGCAGAGCTTTGTGCCGACCATGTGAGGACTGGAAACCTTGTGGCCACTGTTGCTGGGCCTGGGGCCCCTTCAAAGGGGGGCGCCTGGGCTTCGCGATGGCGCTGTGGCCCCCAGAGGCTGACCACGGGCCCGGAGATGCAGGTGCCTGGCAGGTGCAGGGAGGAATAAGCTCTTCTGGGGCCAAAACAATATTCTTTTTCCTTTGAATAAATCTTGCACAAACCCCGTTCCGTGGCTTCCTTCCACGCGCAGTACGAGATGGCGCCTGGTTCCCTGCAGACTTACTGACCTCTCATGTTATCAGTGTCGTTAATATTTTCTCCGTCATTTCAGAGAAGGACATTTCAGTGTCTTCAGCTTGCATTTTCTGACTGTTTTGACCAGGACATCCGACTGTGCCTCTGACTGCAGAACCTGTGCCCCTCCTGCCTGCTACAGAAGAGACAAGATGCGCGCGTTTTGCGCGTAAAGCACTCGAGGACGCTGGCGAGGGAGGGCAGGTCTGCGCTCGGAGGCAGAAGAGCTGTTCCCACGGCCACTGTGTCACTGCGACAGGCAGTGACAGCTGCTGGGCCCTTTCCTGTGGGCCCTGCCCACGGAGCTTAGACACGGCCAAACATTTCACCACGGACGGCCTCGGGGAGCGTGAGAGAGCGTCGGCCGCAGAGTGTGGAGTAAGATTTCTCGCCCTGGTCTCAGATGAAAAGGAGCTGACGGATGTGTGCCATGCCGGCCCACGGCGCTGTCTCTCCCCGGTGTCCGGGAACTTCGCCGGCCCAACCCTCGGAGGGCTGGGAGCTCTGGGCTCACCCACTTGCAGAACAAATCCCAGTGGGCCGACCCACTGCGGGGAAAGTCCACTGTAAGCCTCCTCAGGAAGAATCTGCTGTCGTGAGCATGGATTTCAAAGTCAGACCGTGTTGAACCCCAACTCTGTGCCTGCAGGCCTGGGACCGCGGCAAGCCTCAGTTTCCTCATCTGCGACGTGGGCACACAGCACTTACCTGGCAGGCCACCACGAGAAGGGACAGTCCAGTGCAGGAGAAAGTATTGCAACGCACACAATGCACTGTGAAATAACAGCCATCGTACAGAAAGAAACCAGCCCGCTGGGAAACGGAGCGAAGAAAGGAACAGACATTTACAGAACAGAACCAGTGGCCAAGAGGCAGAGGAAAAAAATCCCGAAACTCCACAAATGGAAAATTCAAGCTGAATGACAGCGGAACGTCTTTCTCCCGAACACCTGGGAAAACTCTGCAGCACCGACAAGCCGACAGGTCGGTGAGCGTGTGGGGAACCAGGCACCTCTCGGGTCACATGCCACAGACCGGGCTCTCTGGAGGGCGTTTTGCAAGGTTTATTCTAGGAAAGTTCACGTCCTTGAGCAGCAATTTCACCTCTAGAAATCAGCACGGGGCCTGCACAAGGACTCCGGCAGCCTTCTTTCCATCTGTGAACCGCTGACCACCCCTGGACAGCAGCTGGTAGGGAAACAGGTGTGCACAGGCCAGAATCCAGATGGGGCAGGCCCGGCATAGAGGGACAGGCTTTGGGAGTCACGTCCGGCTCCTCCAGAACCAGGGCCCCCGTTGGTGCTGGGGTCCACCCGCCAATCTACGCTGCCACCCTGTGCGCGGCCCGAGGACAGTGCCCCCTGAGATTTTGCACCACGGGCACCCCATGGTCAAGGACACAATGAAGAGCCCCGGGCTGCGGAGCACTACACAGCAATGCAAAGGCAAATCACAGGACAGATGGTTCCATTTGTTGAATAATTTGTAAACTATTCAATATGGTTTTTTCAAAAAAAAATAAAAAGAAAGAAAAGAAAGAACACCTGTCCTCATCACTTGTGAGGACAGGTAGAAACATATAGGAGAAAAGTCTGGAAGGACACAAAGAGCCAGTAAGTAGATGGCTCAGGGTGAGGCCAGGGTGGTTCCGGGACCTTCCCTCCAGCTGCGGCGCCTGCGTCTGTCACGTGATGAAAGCGGACGTGGAGACGCAGGCGCAGAAGCTGGCGCGGGCGGGCCGGGGCGTGGCTGGCGCTGGGTGGGGCGAGAAGCACAAGCAGCCTCCGTGGGAAGGGCCCTCGCGCGCATGCGCACGCGGAGGGGGCGGGGCAGGGATCAAAGCCGTGGCTGTCGCGCTTCCAGGGCGGCCCCACTCACCAGCTGGGTGCACTTGTCCGTGCAGTAGCCGGTGAGGACGAAGGCGCTCTCCCGCGGGGGCACGGCCATCACGGGCGTGTACACCAGCCCCAGCTCCATGATGCCCGCGTCGAAGCGCCGCAGCGTGGCCGTGTAGTACAGGCGGATGCCCGAGGAGTCGCGCCGGCCTGGGAGAAGAGGCGTGGATGGAGGTGGGCGAGGCTGGAGGCCTTCTTAGCCCCCCTGCGGACAGCCCCGAGACCCAGCCGCCCTCGGCCAGGAGGCGGAGCCGGTCACCCCCACCTGCTCCCACCTGCCGGGGGTACCAAGAGCCGCTGCGTTTGTTCCCACACCTGTGGGCGCCAGGCAGCTGCAAGAATCAATTAACACCGGCCACGCGATACCCGCTGGGAAGAAAAGAGCTGTTGTTTCTACGAAAACCAGCTGAGCGCTGTGGATCGGCCGGAGACAGCCGGGGACCTAGGACGCCGTGGAACCAGGTAAGATGCCCGCGGTGGGCTCGGGAGGCTGGTGAACAGCTTGGGCCTGCGCTCGGGCTGCTGGCAAGGGCCTTGGTGTCCTTCCTCCACGCTCAGAGGAACCTGAGCTGCAGGGTGGGAACCTGCAGGGCGTGGTCTGGGCGAAGCCGGTCGGGGCGCCCGTCTGCCACCCACTCGCACAGCCGGACTCAAGTCAGAGGCGTCAAGTGCCAGCGCATCTCCGTGCTGAGGGTGACAGGAAAGCACCGCCTCCTTTTGCTGCTTTGGCTGCTGGGCCCTGCGGGACCGGCAGACCCGGGAGCCGCCCGCGGAGCCCACATCTCAGGAGAAGCTGAGCAGCAATGTGGCCCCCAGGCGTGGGGCCAGCAACAAAAGATTTGTGCCCTGGCGCATGCATAGTCCGGGTCCCGCTTGGTCCATGAGGGCTCCCTGTCCCTCTCTGGACCTCAGCTCACAGTCAAGGGCCTCCTCCAAAGGAAACCTCGCGCTTACTCTAGTCACGGAGGCTGTGCTTGTCCCTGCCTGACACTTGGCCACACCCGCCAGTCCTTGCAGTTTGCCGTTCGGAGTGTCTCTGCAGCTCCCTGGGCAGGCCTCCCCGAGTCAGAGACCCAGGGACACTGGCACCCGCTGGGCGTCCCCACAAGCATGTGTCCTCCAGGCAGCCCCCCTCCTGAACTGCCACCCGCAGTAACCTGCCAGCTCGAGGCTCAGGGACGAGGCTGAGCCCATAGGGGGGTTAAAGGCCTGGACTCGGCCCCAAGCCCTGGATGCGCAGCAGAGGTGGACAGTGGCCGGGGGACTCTGCACCCCGGGCCACTGTGGGGAAGGGCTCCAGGCGGCAGGGAGCGTGGACGTGGCAAGGGCTTCAGCTCGCACGCCTCCTCTTGCCTGCGCCTCCCACACCCCACACGCCCACGGCGTCCAAACGCGCACAGCTCCCTGTCTCCGGGCCGATGACATCAGAGATAATAATAAACGGTGCTGCAGTTGGTTAGAATTCAGATGGGGATTAAATAATGAAGTAATGGTGGGATTTTGATATTTATAGAAAAGCAGCCCATCTCAGGATTTGTGAAGTGACAAGAACGTCTTTGCATTTGGCAAAGGATCCATAAATACAGCCAGATAATCAGGAGGAGACAGACTTCCCTGATGCTTAAGGAGTTTTCAAAAATCCATTTGCTTTCAGGTTTTAAATGAGCAATAAATCCTGTATCATGCTAGGGCCCACGCTGACTTATGCCCGTCTCTGTGCGCAGTGTAGATAACGCCAGCGGTGGCAGAAGCATTACTTATGCCGCCTGGAAAAAACCACCCGTGGCATTAGCTGAGCAGAGCCCTGTGCCCACACCGAGTTGGGGCATTGCGTGCATGAGCTGCTCCCAGCTGCACAGCAGCTGTGGGCGGTGAGAGGACAGGCACAGGGTTCAGGTCACCCAGCAGGGCCACCAAGCTGGTGGGGCACAGGCTAGGACCCAGCCTGGAGCCGAAGCTCGTATCTGTCAGGCTATCTGCCCCTCGCTTGCACTAATGAAAATAAGTCACTCGGAAAACAGTGACTATACGTGGGGGAAGATGCTGGTGCGACAGGGAGTTTCTGACTCGGTATCAACTGGTATTGCCATCCTAAAGACCAATTCTGCCTGCTCCGCCTTCAGGCATGGGGCGATCCAGCAGCCACTGCTGTCTGCCCCCAGCTCCCCTCCCATCCCTACGCTGCAGCCAAGCCTGCCATCCTACCGTGCCGCCAGGTGTGCTGGGCCGGCCCAGCCTGATCTGGGGAGGGCAGAGCCACAGCACGTGGGTGCTGGCAGGTCACCCCGTTAGGGAGGGGAAGTCAGGGATGGGGGCAACTGCTGATCTGAGCAGCCTCGCAGACCTTAGACTGCCGGGGGAAGGGCACCTGGGCTCCGCTCCAGCCGGGGCCTCTCTCCACTGCCCTGGGCCATGGTTAGCGCCGTAAGGCCGGCCTCCTGCTCTGGCTGGTGCTGGCACGGGGCGGGGTGTCGACTCAGACTGATCTGACACCTGAGGGGTCCCGGTCAGGAGAGGCAGTGTGACAGCCAGGGTCAAGTGCGGGCTCAGCCATCCCAAGGCCTCGCAACTGAGGCCGCGGAGACAGAAAGAGCCGGAGCTCGAATCCCTGCCTGCTGGCAACATCCCTTCGCCTCTGGGCCTCAGTTCCTCGACTGCAGAATGGGTTTGCGAGGAACCTCCACCCGGCCACTCCCAGGTGGGTGGTCCCTGGGTCAGCACCGTGTCGATGGGATTACTCGGTAGGGAGGACGGGAGGGGGTGTGAGGCTGCCCCCACCGCCGCATGTTGGGCTGCAGCTGGGTGCTGGGGAGGCAGAGAGGGACCCACAAGGCCCCGCCCTGGGAGCCCACCGCAGTCAGGAAGGGGGAGTGAAGGAGGGGCCGCAGGGCTGCTGCTGGCCGGACCACCCAAGAGCCTCAGGCTGTGAGCAGTGGGGTCTGCACTGAGCAGACCCCAGGCGACATTTCCTCCTGGCCCCCACACAGCGGAGCCCTGGGGCTTCCGAGGGAGGTTGGCAGAGGTCCTACCTTTTATTTGCAGTGGGTTGTGGTAGTGAACTTCCAGGCGGAGAAATCTGGAAGACCCAGGGCCCCCAAAAGCGACGCCGGCTTCCTCAGGGTAGTAAAATGCCTGTCGGGGGAAGGGTGTCCGAGGGTCCGGGCATCATGAGAGCTCCGGACAGGGCTGGGGGCAAACCTGCCCAGCTGTGGGGGCCCAGCTGCGGGCGGGGTGGGGGGACAGCGGGGTGGGAGCGACCCCCTCCTGCGAGAGGCAGCCTGTCACCGCCCCCGACACACTGGGCTGAGCCTCACCCCCAATCCCCTCTAGCCCCCCTCCTCTGGACCAGTGAAAGGGGGCTGATGAGACCCCCCAGATGAGGCCCTTGGAGGCCCCCACAACGGGCAGCACCCCCAGCCAGCCCTGGGACCACCCTGTGCACAAAACCCTCCAATTCCATTGGGAAACACAGTCAGGACCAGGAGATGCGTCAGCTCGAGGGCACTTGGGTTTGTAGCGAAGTCACAGAGGCTGGGAGGCGGCTCCGCGGCCCAAGGGATCGGGGGGATTTCAGGCATCGCGGAGGATGCCAGGGCCCTTGCCGGGGCCTCTCGGACGGTGGAGCTGGGAACCAGAGGTGTGGGGGGACCAGGCCCCAGAGACGCCAGAGGAGGCCCGGGAGACGTGCGGGGTCCCGGGGACGCACCTTGGCGCCCAGGGCCCAGGCGGCCAGCACGTGGCGGCAGTAGTTGAGGCGTTCGGGCTTCATCTTGGAGTCGCAGGGTCCGCTGAAGTGGGGGAAGCTGTCGAACTCAGCGGCGCACTGGAAGACCTCCATGTGGTGCACCAGGGCCTCGTTGCCCGCGGTGATGACGGACTCGTACTGCAGCGGGAGGCGGCCCACTGAGTGTGGCGACCGGACCCCCAGCCCCGCCCCCCACTGCTGCCTGGACTCTGTCCAGCTCCTCCCCTCCGTGGGCCTCTGTTTGTCCATCTGCAAAATGGGAGGGATGGGCGAGGCAATTTCGCAATTTCCGGGGCACTTCCGGGGCTCCGGGCTTGGAGGGTGGAGTCACCACCCGGCACCAGGCAGAATCCGCCAGTGGCCCGTAGAAGCCCCAGAGCGAAGGACACGAGGGTCCAGACAGGACATTACCTGATGCAGTGGGGACAGCTGTCCTCACTTGTCTGGGGCAGTGGCCGGGCAAGTACTCCAGCCGCCTGCAGCTCCATCAGGAGGCAGGGTGGTCCCGAGGTTAGAGCCTGCACCCCAGGCACAACCCCAAGGCCAGCCCACTCCCTGCTGTGTGACTTTGGCTACTCACACAACCTCTCTGGGCTGCACTTCCTCTGTGGAAATAAGGACAATGCCTGGTACTGGGCACTATTGTGCTAAAGTGGGCAAGCACCTTGCCCTTCCCCAGGGCCGGGCAGACAGCGGACACTGAGCAGCTATTGTCATTACTGTTACACCTCCACGGGGTGTCTTCGAGCAGAGGAGTTCTGAGTTGAGCTGCTTTTTCGTGGAGAGGGAGGTGGCCTGACAGACAGACAGACAGCAGTTCCAGTCCCCAGGGAAGGTGCAGAAACCAAGATCTTGGTGGCTTTGGTCCAGGAAGGGAAGCGGGGGGCTCAGAGGCCCTTAGAGGGTGCACAGGGTGGCAGGGGCCAGAGGACACTTGCTAATCCTGCAGGACTTCAGGCTGAAGGTCCAAGCAGGACCACGGACAGCTCCCTGGGGTCAGGGACAACTGAGGCCCCAGGTGGGAGGCAGAGCTAGGGCGAGGACTTGGGCCCCGGACCCGCCGCGTACCATGACAATGTGGTGCCGGGAGAAGTCCTTGGGCAGCTCGGTGATGTAGCACCAGTACGTGGTCTCCTGGTCAGGGATCAGGACGTCGGGGGCGCGGATCTCCATGGTGCGGGTGTCCGAGGGCACTGCCGGGGTGGGGATGTCGGGCTTCAGGAGCTGCACCCTCTGCAGCCCCGTCTGCAGGCCCGAGGTGTTGATGGCCTCCAGCGACCGGAACGGCTCCACCAGGATCCCGTACACCAGGTGCACCGTGCCGTCCTGAGGCAGAGACATGGGTGAGCCAGGCTCCTTGGCAACTCCGTGGATGCCATGTCCCTGCCCACCCCCACCAGCCAGGTGACACCCCTCGCTCTGGCCTCTGTGAAGGAGGGGACCCTGGAGGCTCAACGTGGCCCCTGCCGGGATCCCACTCGCACCGCGGGTTGGCTGCACTTTGTCTCGCTAAGTGCTACGCATCAGCGAGGAGCTGCTTGTTCCCGGGCTCAGGGGATGACAGCAGAGCTGGTCCTTCCCAAGCTGCCTCGACCTCGGCCAGCTGCCTCTGGGCGACCCCCCTGGCTTTCTCTCTGTCGTCACTGGCCCAGGCCCAGGCCCCAGACCTCCCAGGGGCAGGAAAGGGTCACAGCCTGACACTGGCCCAGGAAGCAAGTGTGATCCATGCAGCCCACGCTGTCCTAGGCACTCAAGGCCACCACCTACCTCAATGAGGTAATCCTTGGGGTCACAGGTGGCAAAGGGCCTCTTGAAGAGCAGGGACAGGCCTTCCGGGGTCCTCTGTGCCTGCAGCAGCTGGTAGTCCTGCTGGGCATCCAGGTGGATCTGCCCCTTCCGGTCACTCCAGGCGTCCTGCAGAGATAGGTCCTGGGCTCCGATCTGCAGCTCTGACCTGGCCGGGCTCTCTGTGTTGCCAGTGTGCTGGGGGGCTGCTGGGCTCACTCTCTGTGGATCTGGGGTCCTGCCTGGGGTTGGGGGCCCACTCCCACTTCCTAAGTCCATTTCTGCCTGGTGGCAGCAGAGCCCAACCCCAGTGGCGCTCACTCCCTCTGCAGCCATGAGCCCGGCCCTCGGATGCCCGCCCGGTCACAGGTGGGATGGGACACAGGAATCTGTGTTGCTAAGAAGGTGCCTGAGGCTTCCTAGGCCTTGCCAGGGTGGCCTCAGACCAGCACTGCCGCCGTTGCCAATAGGGAGGGGTTGTGACGGCCCCTCAGGAAGGGGAGACAGGACGGACGAGGACGGGGGAAGAGAGAAACCAGGGCACGGTATCTAAGGTGGCGCACTGCACGGGCCTCAGAGTGAGCACCCGCACATGCTGCGCCGGCACCTCGCCGCTCACCCTGGTCCTAGCCTTGTCGCAGAAGGTAAACTGAGGCCTGGGGAGGAAACGGCCCTGCTGTGTTGCCCCAGGATGCGTCCCGGGATCTGGAACCCCAGCCCCGCTGCTCCGCTGGCCAGGCGCCAGGGCGCAGGGACACAGCTGGCTCCGGGACGGGCTGGGGGAAGCAGAGAGCCTTCCCCAGCAAGCAGCCCTGCTCCCCTCTCGGGATACCGCGGGCCCTCGGCCGTGAGGACTTTCGGTTGTTTCTGTTTAATCCTATATCCACCGCTAGAACATGTTTTCTTCATTTCCTGGACAAAATAGAAATCTGCGAGAGATTTTGCAAACTTTTCCCTCGAGAGAAGCAACACGGTGCGGCTCCTGCCAGGGAAGTGGCTGATTGCCGAGGGACCAGCCTTGGACAGAGGCAGAGGGTTCACGTGTGACGTTTCAGCCGAGCCCAGAATGCATTAGTTGCACACGTTGCTAAAGGAGCAACCACAAGTCTGACATTTGCTTTCACAAGGATTTGTTGTGCAAATTAATCTCGCCAGTGTGGAAGGGTGAAGCCACCCCAGCTGCCCTCGCAGCCGGTGGACGCCGGCGGGGGAAGCTGCCCCAAGAGGAGCAAGCGCCGCTCAGAGCTGGGCTCACGGACGACCCCGGTGTGAGCAACGGGGCTCGGCTGCTGCCCTGACTGCTGGCGGCTCAGAACCGGGGCTTCCGGGTCTTTCTCGGTGGGGACCCCCTGGGCCACTGAGTGTCCTCGGGCGCGGGAGGCAGGACAGCCCCGGGGCCCGAGCAGAGCCCTGCCCAGGCAGTGCCGCCCTGTCCCGCTGGCTGGCCCGGCCTCAGGGCCTCGCCGGGAAGTGGGCAGGGCTGAGCCATGGGGACTTGCGGGACCAGCCCGGCCCCAGAGCGGTCAGCACCGTGGGCCCTTGCACACTCACAGCAACCCAGAGAGGTGGACGGGTTGTCCTCACGTCTAGATGTGCGACAGAGGCAGGGCTGGCAGCCGCTGCTCGGCTGGGACTCACTGTCAGTCCTTGTGGCAGCAAAGCCCCTTCCTCAGAGGAAGAGAGGCCGCCTGACTTAGGGGGAGTCGCAGCTGCCCGTGTCTGCTTTCGTGGGGAGAGTCAGGCTTCGCCCCGCAGAGGCCCTGCTGGCCAGTCCCGCCTGGGGAGGACGGTGGGCAAGGGTCCTCCCTCCTCTGGGGACCCCCTGCAGCTTGTGGGGGGCCCAACGCCCTCTCCTGTCTGAAGGGAGACTGTTGCCCTTTCTCCACCCCTGGGACAGGAGGGGACGGCGGTGTTGGAGGAGGGTGTGCAGAGCCACCCGACATCGGCTCAGCTCCAGCGCTCAGCTCACCCGCGTGCGAGCGCAGGTCTGCACGGGCTGCACGGTTGCGTGCTGTGCTTGGCCACCTGCCACCCCCAGCCCGTGTCTGTGGCGTGTGTGCGCTGGGGAGCAGCGTTGGGCGTGGTTTGTGAGAGTGGGGGCCGTGGGGTCTGCCCTCACAGGGGTGAGCTGTGGGGTTCCGGGGGCCTAGGTGGCGTGTGAGTGCCCGTGGGCAGTCCCACCATCGGGCGTGCTGTTAGCGTGTGCCGTCGCGGACCATGGAAAGCATCCGTCTCCCTTTTTGTCCTCGAACTGGCGTCCCCATGACGCCCAAGCTTGGGACACAGACCCGGCCCGGATCGCAGTAAGGCAAACCCCGAGAGGCGGTAGAAACACTCCCTCTGCTGGGGTAAGGGGTGTGGAGAGAAGGCCGGGGGGGCGCTGGGGCCGAGGTTGGGAGGGCTGGCGGGGAGGGAGGCTCACCGCAAAATAGGCGCTGTCACCGTCGGTCCAGAGCACAACAAGGTCGGCGTTCTTCAACTCGCCGCGGTCCGACATCCCGAACAGGAGCCCGGCCCTGAGCCGCCGCGCCAGGAGCTGGAAGTGGACGGCCTCCTGGCTGTAGCTGACGTTCCACGAGAGCTCCAGGGTCCCCTCGGGGTCCAGGGGAATGCGGTAGGGGAAGGGGCTCTCGGGGGGTGCGGAGCCCTGCAGCGCAGCCACCAGGATGACCAGGAAGACGGCCACCGCCGTGCCGTACATGGAGGCCGCCTCGCGCACGCTGGGGCTGGGCAGGCTGGCCCAGCGACACGGGAGGCTGGGGGCCTGCATGGCGGGTGAGCTCGCCGGCCTCGCCTGGCCATTTATGCCCTGGCCCCCCACGGGGTGGGCCCAGGCTGCACCGGTAATCACATTTGTCTGGTGGGGAATTCAATTGTCCCGCCGGCCCTCCCGCCCCCGGTGCCCCAGGCCAGCACTCTGCCTTCCGCCTCCCCTAATTGGCACTAATGACACATGGACACCGTCAGCGTGAGTTGAAGCAGACAGGCTGCTTCCATCCTTTCGGACCCGTCTCCGAGGAGCCGTCCCAAAAGCAGGTCTCCCGTGCAGCCAGCAGGCCTTGCAGACGCCCCCCAGCCAGGCAC
>CM052443.1:127110430-127153466 GCA_028533085.1 Varecia variegata
AATCTGCAGCAGCCCCAGGGTGGGGTGCTCTGTCTCGGTCTCCAAGGGGCTGCAGCTGCCGGCCTAGGAGTGGGGGGGCCTGCAGGAGTGGCAGCACGCCTTGCTGTAGTACCAGTGGCCGCACAGGTTCACCTTGATGGCCAGGGCACAGTTGGTGCCCGGCTGGTCCTGGCAGCTGTCATCTGGGGAAGGAACGTGGTGGGGCGAGGGCACGTCAGGAGGGGGGGCACGTCAGGAGGGGGGGCACGTCAGGAGGGGGGGCACGTCAGGAGGGGGGGGCACGTCAGGAGGGGGGGCACGTCAGGAGGAGGCCATGGGGCGAGCACCCCTGGGACCCTCCGCCTCCACTCCCCCACTGCTGGAGGACAGCCCCGGCAGCAGTGCCCCGTGGACAGGCGGCCCCACGTGCCTGTGCCCAGGTGGCAGGCAGCAGGCCTCCCACCCGACAGGGCCCCGGTTCCAGCTCCCTTCTGCTCCCCAGGATGTCCCAGATCCTGCCAAGTGATCTGATCTGTGCGCCAACGGGGTGGCCCCCCCAGGGGCCAGGATGGGGAGGAGCTGCCAGTCTCACCCAGGGGTCCAAACACCCACTGGAAGTGCACAGGCACCTCCCCCGCCGGCCACGCAACACACCCAAAGCAGGACTCATCGCCCGCCCTGCCCTGCACCCACCTCGGCCTGGCACCTTCCTCCACCTCCCAGGACCCCAGGCCAGAGACCTGCTCCAGCCCCCCTCCCTGCCCCTGTGTGCCAGCACCCAGCCGTCCCGGCTGCGTCCTGCTGGATCCGGCCCTCCTCACCTGGGGGCTCCGTGGGGCAGGGCTGCAGGTCACAGGCCTGTCTGCTGACGGGCTTCACCAGCGGGTCGCAGCCTCGGACAATGTCTGTCCCCTGGTAGCACTTCACGTCACGCATCCTCACGCCCACCCCGCAGGTCTTGGTGCACTGGTGGGGAGACGGGTGGCATGAGCCAGGCCCCCGCCTGGGCGGGGCAGGGGTTTGGGCCAGGAGACCCCCACCACCTGCCTGTCGTCAACTTTCCCCGCCCCGCCGGCTCCCAGGCTGACGAGGGACATGCGGAAGCTCATCTGAAACTGGAGCCCGCAGCCCAGTGCAGGCGGCCAGAGACTGACTCTCGTCCCTGCCCAGCCTGCCTCGGTCTCCCCAGTGCACGGTGAGGGTGTCCCCTCGTCCCTCAGCTCCTGCTTGCTGGGTCTGTGACGCAGGGAGCTCGTCGTGGGCCAAACGCATCTTCCAAGGCCACCACCCCACTGCGGCTCCCTTGTCCAGATGTTCCCCTCGGAAAACCCAGCTGAGCTCCCAGGACACCGATCACCCTGCCGTCCTGCCAAGATCCTAGGGCGGTGACTCCCTCACACTCTCCCAACACAGTGACCCCACGTCACCCAGGCACGTCTGGGACCCAAGCCCTCGGTTGCCTGAGGCGGGTGGGGTGGCAGGTCCCAGCCCAGGCCCTGCTCCAGCTCTGCTTGCGAAGATGCAGGGAGACCAGGCTACAACTGGGCAGAAAGGCTGCCCGCCCCAGCTGGCGCAGTCTGGAGCCCCGAGGACCCTCTGGACATGCCCCTGGAGACCACCCATGCCCAGCCAGCCCTGGTGGCAGCTCCTCTGTCCCCAGGGAGTGGACAGGGTGGGGTAGCAAGAAGCACAAACACTTGCCAAGGCACTCTGTGCCCCAGCACCATGGGGGGCAGCCACGGGGGGAGGGGGGCTGCCGACTGGGGCAAAAGGGACAGAGGCCCCCGTGCCCTCCAAGCATCTGTGCCGGCCGCCTCCGCAGGGCAGTGCGGCTGCCTCTGGGACAGCCCTCGGCCTTCCTTTTGGGGTCCCCCCTTCACAGCTCTCCCTCGTGCCCCAGCCCAGCACATAGTGAGATACGTGCACCCCACGGTGGCCCCCGACCTGAAGCCGACGCTCTTCCCAAGCACAGCTCTCGGCAGGGCTCCTGGGGCGCCCACCCTCGCCTCCCAGCTGGGCTCGGCCATTCCAGGAAGGAACCTTCGCTCCCGGCTCGCCTCGGTCTCTGCCGCTGGCTCCGGGCTGGCGCCTGCTCGTCCTGCAGGCCCGGCTCTGCCCGGGAAGCCCGAGCACCCCAGCCTGCCCCTCCTCACCTGGGCTTCCTTTTGTGGGCCACAGGGACGGATGTCACCTTGCACAAGCACGTGTGGTGAGGGCAGGGCGGCGGCCATGGAGGACAGGGTGGGGCCCAGACGCCAGGCCTGGGTGGGGGCGGGAGGTCCTGGACACCCACACCCCGAGTAAGGGCAGCACTCTTGGGGCCCCAGCCTCGCCCCATTCGCAGACTCTTGGGATCTTCCCCGGGAGCTCCCAGGTTTAGGATCTGGCATCCACCTGCCACAGCGGCCCAGGGTGCCAGGGTCTGGGACACATTGTGGGGTGTCTCGGTGCACGAATGGGCTCCAAGTCCCCTCGACACGCCTATTTTGTCCCTGGGTATGAGGAAACTGCGGCCAGAGGCAGCAGAGGCCCCGGTCACACGGCCTGTCCACGCGGCCCCGGCCCCTGCTCTCCAGTAGCGCTCACGGAGCCCGGCACCTCCCCAGGCGGCCCCTGGAGCACACGCCCCTGCCAGGCGGGGACGGCTGGGCACGGGCGGCACTGCCGCCGAGGAGGAGGCCGTGCCGCGTGTCTGGCGTGCGCCGTGAGCACTGCCGTCCAGACACGCCTGCTGCCGCGGTGCTGGACAGGCTCGGGGCTCACACGCCCCGGGGCCGCCCAGGCAGGGGCCAGAGAGGTGGACCGGCTGCTGCGCTCTGCCCGCCAGGCTGCCCGGTGAAGCCAGGGCTCTCGCCCACCTGGGGCTCCCTGCCTGGACCCTGGGCAGGCTGGTCGGGGCCTCCCTTCCCGCCACAGATGACTCGCTCCACCTGGGCTTGGCCCCAGGGCAACGGACAGACAGGGGCCCCAGCGTCTGTCCCCCCAGGAACCGTGGAACCCTGAGTGGCCGGATATCTCCAAACTCCAGGTTCCTCCCCCGAGAACTGGGCAGAGGGCCCCTCCTCACGGCGCTCTGGGGAGAGAGGAGACTCTGGGGGCCAAAGCTGAGCCTGGGCTGCCCACTCGGGCAGGGCCCTGCAGGTGGGGGCCCTGCTCCCTCTGCAGAGAGGGGAGACCTCAGCCCGCCCCGCCCGCATCCTGAAGGCAGTGGGGTCTGGGGGCCGAGGAGCCCACAGAATCACGAGGGGCCAGGCCTGTGCCCTCCCCCTTGGGCCCTGCCCTGGCTGTGGCTCCCTGGGGCCAGGCCAGTGTCTGACTCAGCCTGAACGACCCCAGTGACCCCCGGGGTCCACCCGCCCCCGTGCGACAGCCACACGTGCAGCCAAATGCACAACTCGGAGGCCACGATTCAAGGCCGGAGTGACTGGGCCGAAACAGACCCAGGGCGGGCGCCGCAGGGAACCCAGGGTGAGATCAGGATGGTTTCTGGAGTGAGTGGCCCTCGCGCCAGCCGACTGGCAGAGGTCAGAGGGCTTCCCGGACAGACAGCCGCGACAGAGGCTGGGGGCACTCCCTGGCATCTGGGGCCGGAGGGGAGGCGCCTCGGCGGGGTGGGCACTCAGGCCAGGCAGGAACTCACCTCGGACCAGGGGCTGGTGTACCACTTGAAGCAGGGCCTCTCGAAGCATGTGCTCTCCTCGGGGGGCTTCTTGGCGAGCCCACACTCGGGGCCGCTGCGCGTCTGCGGCTTCCCGTTGGCCAGCTCCATGCACAGCACCAGCCGCTTCTTCACGCCGCGCCCGCAGGTGGTGTTGCACTGCGGCGGGGACAGGGGGACGGGGGACAGGTGGGCGGCCGGAGGCCGGACGACCAAGACGCACGGCCCACGGCGACTCTGGCGCTAACAGTGTGGTCGACAGCAATCAGGTGCGAATGCCCGGATCAACGGCAACAGGCTGAGAACTGTTTGATAACCGTTTGGCCCCAGATGGATTTGATCAAAAGCAATTTAACACAAAACCATCTGTTTTGGAACCAATTTGTTAACAACAATTTGGCCGATGATGATTTGGCCAAAATCAACTTAGCAGAAAACAATTTGGCCCAAGACTGTTTGGTTAATAGTGATCTGCCTGGAACAATCGGTTGAAAGCGACCTGTCTGAGAAAGTCGTCTGAAATGACAAGTTGGTGACAATGACGGTTGGGCAGGGAGGACAAATTGGTCCTGACGAAAGGCTGCTCGGGCCAACAACACACACAGCTCAACAACCCCTCCCCGGTTTTCCAAATATCAGGAAGTCGGGGGCCCAGCCCAAGCCAGTGCTGATCTGGGAAACTGTAAGGTATCTGCACCTGTGTGGCCTTTTGTGGTTTAAATTAACTCCTAGCGACTCTGCCTCCATCGTTTGCAATCAATTCCTCATCTTCCCCATCTGCCTTCCCAGCCACCTGGCTGCAGCGGGCCGCGCTCGGGACGGAGGGAGGCCCACGTGCCCCCGGGCACTCACCCGCTCCCAGTCCTGGGCCAGCCAGTGGGCGGGGCAGCTCCTGTCCCCGCAGGGGTGGATGGCCAGAGGCTTGGTCTCCAGCTGGCACTGGGACTCGGGCACCACCCGTCCGCCGCTGGTCTTGCAGTACACGTGCCTGATGGTGCGGCCTTGCCCGCAGCTGCCGCTGCACTGCAGGGGGCACGGGGCAGCGGTGAGGGGTGGCGGCCACTCCACGTGGCCCAGACGGCAGCCCCCGGGCGAGGACTGGCTCCCCAGGCGGTGTGGGGAAGCGGTTGCCGCAGTAACCGTTTTTTAAATAGCATTTTCTGTTCTAATTACAGAAATAATGCGTGCTCAATGAAAAACACACAGAGAAAAGCACACCTAAAAGGGTCATCTGTGCACACACCACCCAGAGGTGACCCTAGCAAACACCTGAGCACCTGTCTCTCCCAGATGAGAGACAGAGACAGGAGAGCCACGAGAGACAAAGGTGGGGAGAGACATGCAGAGACAGAGGCAGACGGAAAGGTTATAGAAGGGTAATGTGCTGGTGGCCACTTGCTTTTAGATAAAGGTTTTGACTCTTACAATAGTGGGGAGAAAGGCCAGCAGGCATTCTTCCTTCACGTCTTTGCTCCAGAAAAGTAGGGAAACCAAGACACATCAAGGCAAAGCTCTGGGGTCCCCCTCAACACAGGCCCCGCCCGGCCCTGCCCTCACCGGCCCCCAGTCGGACACGGTCCACTGGCGGTCGCAGGGGGGGCCCGTGCAGTTCTTCTCCCCCACAGGCCGGGTGTTGGGGTCGCACAGCTTCTCGTCCTCAGAGCAGCGGATGTCCCTGGTCACCACACTGCGCTCCCCACACTTGGCCGTGCACTGCGAGGAAGGGGGCGCAGGCATGACGCAGACGCCCGACCTGGGGCTGCCGGAGCCCACCCCGGCCGCGCCTGCGCCGCTCACCTCCGACCACTCGGACATCTCCCACTGGGGCCCGCAGGCCGGGTTCCGGCAGGCCTTGCGCTCCTCGGGCCGCACGGCCTCGGCCGCCTCGCACAGGTCGCTGTACACGGAGCTGTCGAAGCCGGGCGACAGCATCTTCCAGCAGCGCACGATGCGGAACTGGTAGCCCTCGCCGCAGGTGCGCGAGCACTCGCTCCAGCTGCTGGTCTCCCACCTGCCTCGGGCGGGCACAGCCTTCAGCAACCCCCACTTCGTGGCCAGGACCCCTACAACCCCGCACCCCAAAAGATGATGTGGCCCCCTCCTCCCCCGCCCCTGTGGTCCAAAACCACGACAGGCCAGGCAGCGGGAAGGCCAGTGGCGTGGGCTGCTGTGACACACCCCGTGGTCTCCAGGGGGCGCCCAAGTGGGGTGGTGGGTGGGCACCCAAGTGACCTTCACGCCCTGCTGAGTGACACAGGTGGCTACGGCCCCCACAGGGCTGAGCGACGGGGGAGGGAACAGAGAGGGGCCTCGCCGGCTGCCAGCACAGACCCCTCGTCCCCACCTGAGCCGGCCAGGTTGTGAACAAGACCCCAAGTACCCTCCCAGGAAGGGGGACTTGGAAGAAGAGGACCAAGCCAGTGGGGCTCAGACCGGAAGGACAGGCCCAGCCGGACCACACCCTGGCAAGCCCAGGCAGCACTCTGGAGACAGCTGGGGTCTTCTGCCCTCCCCAGAAAGGAGCAAATGTGCAGGGGGCGTGTGGCCCTGCGGGAGCAGCAGTGCACAGCCTCCGAGGAGGGACGGCTCCTGTCGCTGGAGCCGGCACCCTCGGGCTCCTCTAGGGACGCTGGTCGTCACTAGGGAGGCGTGCTCAGGACTCAGCCTGCACCTGCGAGGCCAGGTGGGAGGCCTGTGGGCCAGAAAGCCGGGGCCTCCACCCCATCCGAGGGACAGCGGTCGGCACGGAGCTTCAGGGGTAACCCCTTTAGCTTGTAAACACCCGAGATGTGCCAAGTAGGCTGGGGGGCAAAGACAGCACTGTAGTCCAGAGTGACGTTGACAATGTTTCCTAAATCTACAGTGGCAAGCATTTACTGAGCACCTACTGTGTGCGAGGCACAGTGACAGATCTGACTGCAAATCCGGGGTGCTGTGCCCCTGCTTGTAGGCGCCACAGCCCTGCCCACAGTGCACCGCTAAGGGGCAGGACGCTGAGTCCAGCTGCTGCTCCGGGCAGGGCAAAGCAGAGCTGGCACGGCCCCCCCAACACCCGCCCACGGCCCTCGCGGCAGGTACCTGGGCTGGCACTCCCGCCCCGCGCAGAACTCGTGGACGGGCTCGGGACGGGTCAGGGCATCGCAGTAGCTGTCGTCCACCTCAACGCCATCATAGCGGACGCACATGGCGTATGTCGACATGACCCCTGGGTCAGGACAGGGAAGGGCCTGTGAGGCACGTGGTTCGCAGCCAGTACCTTGGAGGCCAGCAGACCTGGGGACCCCGGGCAAGTCACCGGGCCTCTCAGGGCCTGCCCGGCTTCCTGGTTTGAGGGTCACGACAGTCACCACCTCCTGGGGCAGTTGGGCAGGGACAGCTCTGTGGCCTCAGCGGGCTGCCTGCTGTGCCCTGGGGTCTGACTCTTCTCTTTGCAGCCCACCCAGCCCCTCCAGCCCAGGCTGGGCACCCAGGTCCCTGTCACACCCCTGGGCCTTAAGCCCAGACTGGCCCTTGCAGAGGCAAGTGCAGCAGGTGCCACTCTCTGTCACCCAGCAGCCACCGTCTGGGCAGTGGGGGGTGGGGGGGAGCCATCAGCCCTTGCCAGCTTCTCAGATGTCATGTCCGGTTTGCAGCCCTCCCTGCCCTCCCTGCCCTCCCGCGGCACCTCTCAGTCCCTAACAAACGTCATCTCAGCCTTTCTCGAGTCATCACTGTGTTTGCCTGCGTGGGGCTGGGGTTTGCCTGCTGTGTCTGTGCGTGCGCAGGAGGGACAGACAGACCGGCCTTCCTGGGTGACAGGCATCACGGAACAATGCTCCCACGGTGCCAACGCCCCCAGGAGGAAATCAATTTCCCCGTCATGGAGGGCCCAGCCACTCGCGCCCTTCCCAGCAGCGCGTGTCTGCAGGCTGCGTGTCACCCTCCCCAGCCCCAGCTCGGACGGAGCGGCCCGGCCTGGGAAGCCGCTGCCGCGGGGCTTCTCCATCCGTACGGGCCGGCCAGGCGGCAAGCGTGGTTCCTCTCCCGCCAGAGCTGGGCTGTGCACGCTCCAGCCTTCTCTGAGGGGAGACGGCTCCCTGGCCAGCCTGCTTGGAATGTTCCGGGCCTCAGAGACACCAGCCTGGGGCTCAGGGCTCGGGCCTGGGGACTCAGAGCCCGTCAGGAGCCTGACTGTTCATCCTGCCTTGCCGGCAAGTGGAGACACAGCCGGCCTCGGTCCAGACAGGCTGCAATTCGAGTCCCAGCTCAGCGTCTCCGGGGGTGACACAGCCACCCCCAGGCTCTTCAGGCCTCACTTGCTCATCCCCGAAACGGAACCCTCTACAAAGGTCACCTGTGAGACGCGGGGGCAGGAGCCAATCACTGCGTGGAAGCTCTGCCCCCCACCCCGTGTGTCCCTCTGTCTGTCTCGCCCCCACTACCAGGTGGTGCAAGCAGGGCTCAACCCGCAGCCCCCAAGCTGGCCCCTCCCCTCCAGAAGGCCAGGTGCGGGGACAGGCTGGGCATGTCCGTGCCTTGCGCCCAGCACCCTGCTCGGAGCCGCTTGGAACTGGAGAAGAACCCCCTTCTCCAGCCAGAGAGCGGCAGGGCCAGTGTGAGCAGAGCGTGGGGCTCACAGCCGCGGGGCCACCTCTCTCCTCCGCCTTGCGGGCCCACCCCCTGAGACGCACAGGCTGTGGGGTGCGTCAAGCCCAGACCACCCACTGCCCGCAGCCCCACCGGCCAGAGAATGCAGGGCTGTCCCAAGCCCTGGCCAGTCGGGGGTGCCGAGAGCATCCTACATTTTCAGGGCAGCCGGGCATCATCTACACACAAACATGAAGTCCCAGGTAGCAGTGTGACCTCAGAGCCGACACTAGGGCTCTCCCCAAGTCTTCTCCCCACCATCGCCCGTGCATCCTGGGCCGGGGTTGACATCTAACCTTGCAGCACCCCCAGGGGAGGGAGCCAGAGGGGGCGGCAGGTGCAGCCCCTGCCCTGGAGCCTCGGCCAGCGTCCCAGTGTGCGGGTGGCCGGCCACACCACAGCCCAACAGATGTGGGCTCAAATCCCAGCTCGACAGCTGCCAACCGCAGGTGTGTGTCTGTCCAGGCTCCATCAGGGGGTGGGTCGCCGCCCCCCAACTCCTCCCCTGCTGGTCAGGTCCTAGGATTTGACTGATTCTTCGGTCACTCCCAGATCACAGGGTCTATTTCTCTCTTCCTACGCTTGCTGTAAACAAAAGTCCTCACCAACTGGGTCTCTCACTTTTAACCCAGAGGACGTGTGCCCCAGTGAGATGCAACAGGAATGGCAGCAGATGAGCGGTCACTGGGGTGGCTGGATGGGCCCCTGGGGCCCGGGCCTGGCCGTGGCACCATGAGAACTAGGGTCCCCTCATCTGACACCCTAACTCCCGTCACGTCCTGCCCCCGGGTCAGGAAGCCACCAGACAAGTGCCCTGAGGCGGGTGGGCCCTCAACCCCCACCCACGCTACCTCGGCGCCCGCAACAGTACCTGTGGTGCAGGTGGCACTGCAGGGCTCGTGGGACGAGAGCTTCCACCGGTACATGTCTGCTGGACTCACTCCCTGCTTGCGCGCCTTGGGCCTGGGCCTGGGCAGGAGGCCGGGGAGAAGGTGGTGAGAACCCCGGTGCCCATCGGGGGCCTGCCCGAGCCCCTGGCTGCGCCCCCGCCCCTGCGAGTCCCACCGTCCGAGACAGAAGGGGCGACGCGCCCAGGGGGGCACCTTCGGGGCTGAGCGGACGTTGGCAAGTTTTCCGCTCCACAGCGGCACCGAGGGGCCGGAGCCCCCCGGGCGTGGGGAGCACGTTGAAGACTGAGAGGCCAGCATGGTGAGGCCCCGCTCGCACACGGCCTCTGCCGTCCCCTTATCGCACCGCTGGCGGCTCCTGCCCTCCCGGGAGGGGGCCTGGCCAGGCAGAGCTCCCGCCCGCCCAGACACTGACTGAGGGGGACACGTGCCATTCAGCCTCCAAGGATCAAAGCAAAGCCGGCCGGCTGCAGACGGGGCGTGGCCAGGGCGCGCGTGGCGGCTCAGGTCCCAGCCAGCCACCAGCTATGATTCTTGGCCGGAACTCGGGCAGCCAAAGCCACTATTGTTAGGACTGTTTGCCGCTTTGAACCAGTAGGTGTGCCTGGGCCCCGCGGCATTTGGGACTCAGCAGGGAAGGAGGGAAGCAGACCAGCCCCGGGCCGGGCGTCTGCTCTGTCCCCAGAGCCGCCCAGCCAGCCACGGCCTCAGGCTTCTCCTTCCCTGCTAAACCGGACGTCCCCAGAGCGGCCCAGCCAGCCACGGCCTCAGGCTTCTCCTTCCCTGCTAAACCGGACGGCCGTGCGGAGGCCGCGCTGCCAGCTCCCCTGTGCTCTGGTAGCCCGGCTGGCTAAGGACGACCTCGAGCCAACGTCCCTCACAGGTCCTTTCCTCGGGACACCCTGTGCCCTGGGGGGTCAGGCTCAGGGTGTCATGGGGCATCAGGTCCTGAAAGCCTTCCTGGCTGACTGCGATGGAGACAGCGGCTTGCCCTGGACTGGGGACGGCAGTCGGTGGGGGGAGAGCTCCTGGGTTTGCTTGTCCCTCCCGGAGCGTCCCGGAGCCAGCGAACTTCAGGGATGGACGTTGCCCTAAAGCACGTCTGCCACCCAGGGAAAGGCCCGCCAACGGGAGCTTAAATAACGAGCTCACCGATGTGGTTCCTAAACTCAGGGCGGGAGAAGAGAGCGGAGGGGGGCCGGTGGGCTGGGCGCGGGTCTCGCCGTCCGCAGCCAGGCGGGCCTCGCTCACCCGAGGCCGCAAACCAGCAGCCTGTTCAGCCCTTTCCCAGGCGTCAAGGGGAAGGCAAGGCCCTCTCCCCGATGTAAAAAGGAGAGGAAACTCTTTAAATGGGGGTGTCCCAAGACCCTGTCACGTCAGCACAAAGGGCTGTGGGAACTCACAGAGCTGCCCGGGGACATCCGCGAGCGCACCCGGCCCGGTGAGCAGATCGTTTTGGGGAGGAGGAGCCCGGAGACCGGCCCCGAATCCCGATTCAGAAAACAGCAAACCTTGCGGATTAGGCCCCGCCCGGCTTTCAACAGCCTTAAATCCTCCCCGGCAACAAAAGGGACGAAAGGATCCAGGCCCTGCCCCTCCACCCGCCACGGAGAAGCCCCATCTTTCTCTAATTACACCCGGGCCAGCAGGCAGCGTGACTCATCGTCGGCTCGAGAGAGCCGCCCGGTTCAAAATAACCCTCTGGATGTTAAGCACCAAAGGTATTTCTGGAGGGGCTGCCTACTCGTCACTCTCCGCGGCGCTGGGCGCGTGTGCGGCGTGGCACGTGCAGCTCTTGAACGGAACCCTGCATATATTCACACAGCAGCGCAGCGCCTCACGGGTCCCTACTCGGAAGTGGCACCAAGAAGAAAACACCCCAGAAATCACCGAACCGCCAGCCCTTCCCTTGCCCACGTGGGAGGGAGGAGACGGCCCCCCAGCCGAGAGAGTCAGGGCCGCCACACGCGTCATGGGGTCACTGGGACGCTCCGAGTAGCCTGTCGCCGCACAGGGTCCCCGGCCCGGCCGGCCGCCGGGCCAGACGCAGGCTCAGCCAGTCCCCCGGGAGAAGCTCTGAGATGACCCTGTTTGTTTATAAACGAAACAGAAAGTGCCCGTTTCTGTCTCTCCCCAACTGGGGGACTCTGGGTCTCAGACGCTTGTTCCTGATGTCTGAGTCTGGTGACAGGGGCCCCTCCCTTGATGATTGGAAGCTTTTCTGGGAAGATGAAAATAGCCCTTCCTTCCTGGGCCGCCTTCTCTCCAAGCAGACGCGACTTCCTGTGTTTGGACAGCTCGGCCGAGACGTGGCTATTTCGGCCTGGCAGTTCCCCTCTGCCCTATCTCTCCGGAACATCTTCACGGCTGTGGCAGCGTCCTTTGATGGCAGCCGGCCGGGGGAGCCACCGCGCCTCCCCACGCCGGGCCTCTCCGAGTGCTGACAGCCTATTTTCTTGATGCTGCGCCCCGGACGGGCCCTGCAAACCCAATCTGTCCCCACGGCGCTGAGGCGGTGGGGCAGGCGAACTTTGACATGTGGCTTAAGGGTCTGACAGCCCTGCCACCCCCCATCCTGGGCATCGTTGAATATCTGAGCCAGTGCCCCCCCGCCACAAGCCCTGCACTGAGAGATGAGGAAACTGAGGCCCAGAGGAGGGTGGGGACGTGTCCCTCTCACACAGGGGGTCGCTGCCAGCATTCCCCATGCCCTGCGCACCCCGGTCACCCTGACAAGGCCCAGTAGCTGGCTCTGCCATCCGAGCCATGCATCCTGGGAGCCCCCCCAGCAAGGCTCAGTGTATTATTCATCGTTAATGTCACCAGCTTCTGCTCCCCGGGTCCCCACCATGTGTCACACTCGGCACACACGGCCATGCCCCGAGTGACCCGAGCTGACGGTGCAGAAGCCAGGCTCACAGCCCGAGTGACACCCAGTCACACAGCCAAGGGCTGGCAGACTCTGCCCTCCCCCCCGGCCTGGGAACCCCGCTCAGGTTGAGATCCTGCACCCCCGGAGCAAAGCCTGTCCCTCCCTGCCAGCTACCAAGTCCCCCACACCGGCCAGAAGCCCCTCCCTGGAGGCTTTGGGGGTGCCGGGGCGGGTGACCAGACAACCTGGTGCCACCCTTGAGGGAAGAGGGGCAGCCGGAGGAGGCTCCAAAGCCCCACTCTGTCCGCCCGGAGCACATCGGCAGTGCCCTGGATGTGCCCGGAGCCCTGCAGCCCCGGCATCCCATGGGAGCCAGGGACCTCAGACAGCACTCGGAGAAAGGGGCGGGCACCCCCGGCTCCTGGCTCGCCAAGGATGGGCGTAAGGTGGCCCCAAACCACATCACCTCCAGAGCAAACCCCAGACCTCCTAAGGAGGCCCACCTCAGCACCCCCAGCCTGGCTGGGGTCAAGTCCTGCTTGGGTCTAAGGCCAAGGTTTGGGTGGGTGCTCAGAAAACAAAAGAAAGCGACCAGCAGTGGGCCCACCCCTGCGCCCAGGCACACCCAGCCCAGTGGGGACGGGGACAGGGTCGGTCTGACCAGAGACAGCCTCCTGGCCCGTCTGAGCTGCTGGGGAGAAGCGCAGGGACTTGCAAGGTGTCCGCCCTCTGCCCAGGGGGCTGATCTCCAGGGACCAACCTCCAGTGGGGACACAGCAGGCCTGGGACCCCCCTGCTCCCACTGGTCACCTGACCCAGGGAGGCTGGTAACCTCAGGCCCCTCCAGGCCTAGCTGTGACTGCCCAGTTGTCCCCGGCTGCGGCCTTGGCTCTGGGGGCCTGGCCCCAGGTGGACTCTCCCACGGCCGTGTCAGCTGCAGCCAGTCTCGTTCTCAGTCCCTGACTGGGGTCTGGGCTCTGGGTGAGGAGCCCCTGGGTCCTTCTCCACCTTCTCTCTGCCTGCGGTGGAGGCTGGCGCTGGCACACTGTGCACCAGAGGGTTGCCTGGGGCACCCGCCTCCTGCCCGACAGCCAGGGGCCCCAAATCCCTGGGCTCTATGACCTTGAGGGTACATTGTGCACCCTCTCCGAGCCCCGCTGGGGTCGTGGTGACCATCACGTTTGCACACGTGCAAACTGCCGAGCCCCGTCCCTGGCTCCTGTAGCGTGTTCGGTGCTGTTGGCTTCCTGCCCCCGCAGCAGCTCCGCACGGGCCGAGACCCGTGGACCCAACTTCTGGGGCAGACGCGCTGCCGCCCAGCCTCTGGCCTCGTGCTCAGATCCACGAGGTGGCGGGTGGGGCCCTGGGAAGGAGTGGCCCTCCCTCACTTAACTCTAGGTCCCCGCCCTCCCGGCCAGACCCTGCAGGGTGGCCTCGCTGCCCACTGGGCCTTGGCACCCGCCCGCCCCACAGGGCCCCGGACGGGGCTGGGGACAAGCGCCTCCTACCTGGCCTTGTGAGTCCTGTTCCCAGCCGAGGTGGGGAGGCTGGTGCTGATGCTGGGGACGGGCCCCTCGGAGGAGGTGTTGGTGGCCCTGTCACTGCTCAGCTCCAGGTAGGACCCGTTGAGCAGGTAGGCACCAGCTTCCTCAGGGTCCTCATAGTCGGCATGGAGGATCTCGGCCAGGGAGCTCCGCGGGGCGCCCTGGGCGAAGATGCTGTTCACCGTCTCGTTAAGGGGGCGCTCCTTGGAGTCGGAGCCCGTGCCCAGGAGCTGGTCAGAGATGGCGTTGGCCGAGAGGAACTCCTGGGAGGCGAGACGGGCGTCAGCCTCTCGGTCATCCTGGTCCCCCGCGAGAGCGGTCCCAGTGGTGTTGCGGTCTGCAGAGGGAGACAGGTGGTTCAGCCCAAGCCTCCCGCCCCCTGGGGGCCAGGGCTGCCCGGGGGAGGGGCTGGACAAGTGGGGTTGGAGACAAGCGGCTGGACTGGGAAGCCCCCAAAAGGCAGGTTTCTGCCCAATTAAAGGACACGGTTTGGCCGAGATCCTTAATCAGGGGCCTGGACGGTGCCATGTGAGGGGACAGTCACCATCCACGGTGGGCACCTGGGGCGGGACCCTTCGTGTGTGCAGGTAGAAGCAGGACGGACCAATGGAGATTTGGAGGGTGGTGGGGGAGGGTGGATGACGAGACACAGCACACGTGTCTGGGGGTCGACCCCCTGAAAGACCTGACTTCACCACGGCACAACGTGTGCACACTGCGCTCACACCCACATGTCTACACAAACAGAACACGGTCTCATTGGGAAATAGGGTCCTTGCAGCTGTCATTAGCTAAGAATCTTCAGATGAAATCGTCATGGATTTGGGGTGGGCCCTAAATCCAAAGACTGTCATCCTTATCAGAAGAGAGGACACTCGGGGACACACACAGAGAAGTGAGTGAGGCTGCGGCTGTGGGCTCAGCCCATCCTCCCTAGGGGACTGTGTGACTTGGGCAAGTCACTCCCGCCCTCTAAGCCTCAGTCTCCCCACCTGTCCAGTGGGGACAATCACATCTGCCACAGAGAAGGCCTGTAGGTACGGACAGACCCCGAGCCCCCCTCCCTGTGCCTGCCTAGGGTGGGTCTGCTGTTCCTGGCCCGTGAACCCTCTCTGCAGACCTCGGAGGGGCCTGGAGACCCTTCCCCGGGGCGCCGTCCCTGGAGCACCCCCCCCCCCGGCCCCGGGTACCTCGGAAGCCCTTGGGCCTGGCTGGCCCCTCGCAGGCCGCGCCGCCGGGCTGCTCGCACACCTCGTTGGTCTCCTGCCCCTTGCTCAGGCCCAGCTCCAGCTCCAGGCCCGGGGAGCCAAACAGCCGGTTGTCCAGGCCCAGCCGCTCCGAGGAGGCCCGGCTGTAGAGCGAGCCGTTGTGGGGCACTAGGCCCACCGGCCCGGCCCCGTCCAGCTCCTGGCTCTCGGCGCTGTCAGAGCCGGGCTCGGGGAAGCCGAAGTACACGGGCGGGATGCGGTGCGCGTGCGGCGGCTGCAGCAGCGTGTACTCGAAGGTGATGGAGGGGCTCTTGCCGTTCTGGTTCCACACCTGGGGAGGGAGGAGGAGTGGGACCCCGGCCCCTCCCGACAGCTCCTGCAGCGGCTGTGGCTCACCGCGTCCCTCGCCAAGCCACACCCGGCCCGGGGCCGGCACACCAAGGGGCGGCGGGAGGGGCCGCCTGGGGACGGGCGATGGGGGGACACACTGCGTGGAGCGGGTGTCGTCCAAGTGATGACTGGCATTGGATTCTCGCCACGTGCCAGAAATCCCACGTGATAACCGTGTCACACCCCACCACCCTCCGAGCCAGGGCCCCCCGGCAGGCGCATGCAGGTGCGCAAAGCCCCAGGCCCCGCCTCAGCTGGGACAAGCGAAGGTCGCCCCGCTCCAGCCGTCCTGTAGGGTGGGCCGAGCCAGACCCCTGCAGCCCCTCCGGGGAGCGTCCTCTGTCTTCTTCCAGGGACTCCAGCCAAAAACAGCGGTGTCAGCGGGGGCAGGCCTAGGACACGGACTCTAGGATGGGGTTTTGGAGGAGCAGGGCCACCTGCCAGCAGGACGGTGGGAGCCACCACGGGGCACAGAGAAAAAGGTCACCAGTGGGGAATGGGGAGGTGACACCGGCGGAGGAAACGCACTATTGGGGTAACAGTGCAAGGGTTTGCGAGTCGGCTGGGGACAGGGACAGGGGTTAGAAGGTCATAAGGGACCTTGGAACCACACCGAGGACAGGGGAGGAGCCCCCACCTAACCACCCTTGATGGCTGGGCCGAAAGGCCTGCTCAAGGCAGAGGAAGCCACCGCCATGTGCTGTAGCGGAGGACAGAGGACCAGAGAGGTTGGCTCCGGGCCTGCCACGCCCAGCATGGAGTCCAGCCAGAGTGGAGCCTGGGACTTGGGGTGTGGGGATCTGAGTCGATACGCTTGAAACCTTTCAAGTCCCTGATTCCTTCAAAATCTTCTGGGCCTGAAAAAGTGGCCCCTTCCTCCCTGGTATGGCCGGCACTGCCCCCGCGGGAGACCTCTGCCCCGCGACCCCCTGGGCCCCCTCTGGAGCGGGCCCACCCTCCTCGCCCGGCCACCAGGGCAACAGCTCGGGTTAAGTCACATCTCAGTCCTGGGAGAGAAGGGGCCACACACCACAGAACCCCGGCCGCCGACAGGAACGTGGGGGATTCGCGCATAGCGAGAACTTTGGGAGACGCGGCTCACGTGCTACTAGGGCGGCTCTTGGAAGCACAGAGAAAGCAAGGTCCGGCCTAACGGGCGCAGGGCGGCGAGCCCATCAGACCTGCGCCTGCAGCAGCGAGACAGACCCTCGCATCTGCCGTCAGAGCGCAGCAGCGTCCCGCACCCTCAACCCCGCAGAGGCGCCTCGTGCCGCCTCCAGAGCAGACCGGCGTGGCCCCAGGCTGGCCCTGTGCGGCCACTGGTCTGAAAACGTGTTCTCTTCCCTCCCTCTCAGGAAGCAGGGCAGAGCGGTTTCCGTCTGCACGGGGTGGGCGACAACCGCACACACTGGGGGCTTCGACCCGGGGCCAGGACAACCCCCCACTCCCAGTGACAACGCAAGACAAAGGGGCCCGGGCCACCCTGAGCACATCACACGTCATCCACGGTGCCGGCAGCCTTGGGAAAGCATGTGTGTCTTAAAGGAGCCGAGTCAACCCTCTGCGGACTCGGTGTCCCCACATCAGTGACAACGCCAGGCTCCAGGGATCTGGGGCCTGCCAGGACACACCGAGAGGAAGAGGAAAATCATTGCATCTCAACCCTCCACCACGGAGAACTCTGGAGACAGCCTGCTCCGCGCCGGTAATGTCGGTCCAGTCACAGACTGGGCAACACGTTGGTAAGAAGCCGCGGCTCTCAGTGGGACTGAGGGGAACGGCTCTGCCGCAGGCCCAGGCTGTGACGGGAGCAGCCTGCCACTGGGCCATACGGCCTGGCAGGTCCCACAGGGACAGGGACATCTGTGGTGGGGAGAGATGTCATGTGGAGTTCCTGGAAAGCCTCACTAGGAAAAGCATAACGTGGACCCCGTGGCTCTGGAGCGAGGCCACCCGTGGCAGACAGACATGCAGCCTTTGGGGACTGGCTTCGGCCACAGGCCCTGGGGGAGCCACAATTGCAGCAGGACATCACGTGAGCCACGCGGCCGGAGCTGTCAGCCCCACTAAGCCACGCGGGGGGAGGCCCAGCCGCAAGAGGGAAGGGCCCCCCAGGAATAGACACAGTCAGGGCCGGGGACAGGAGAAGGTGGCATCAGCGAGCGTTCAGACTCCCCTGGCCCGCGGCGCTCGGCTCGCGCTGGGGCTGCACAGGGGCCCTTGCGGTGCGGTGAGCGGAGAAAAGTGGTCAGACCTGGCTTAGATGGGTCGGCTTGGTGTGAGGGTGCAGGCTGGAAATGGGGTCTGCGTCACCAACGCCCCGTTCAGGGGTGGCCTTGACAGACGGCAGCAGAGGAAAGTCCCTCCCAGGGGCTTCAGGCAGCGCAGGGGTGTGATCACCCAGTTTCCGTGGACAGCAGAGTGGCCCGAGATACGAGTGGGCACTGAACCGCAGGCAGTGGCACCCGGCCCGGCTGGGCGGCGGAGCCCGCGTGGGCAGAGGAGAAGCCTGGGCGGCAGGCGTGGAGGAGGCTCTCGTGCAGGGACGGGGCGGGGCAGGAAACGCGGTCTCAGTACCATGTGTCAGTGTGTACCAGGGAGCGTCCACTGCGCAGGGACCCCAAACAGCCACGTACAAGAGAGTGGCTTTGCCAGTTGACACAGGCCAGCCTCTGCCATGGGTCACCCCACAGGGTACAAGGAACGTGTGAATGGAACAGCCACAGTGGCCAAGAGGAAACCACACATAGGCTGATAGTGTGGCCTGCGGCAACACGGAGCCCGTGACACAGCACCGACCCGAAGACAGTGGCAGTTTCTGCTCGGCAAGGTGATCACGTCAGACCCCCCCCAGGCTGGAAGCGGAAGTGGCGAATCTCACTCGAAATATGCAGTTGCCACTCTGGGAGGCCGAGATGGGTGGATCTTTGGGGTTAGGAGTTCGAGACCAGCCTGAGCAAGAGCGAGACCCTGTCTCTACTAAAAAGTAGAAAGAAATTATCTGGCCAACTAAAATACGTATAGAAAAAATTAGCCGGGCATGGTGGCGCATGCCTGTAGTCCCAGCTACTCGGGAGGCTGAGGCAGGAGGATTGCTTAAGCCCAGGAGTTTGAGGTTGCTGTGAGCTAGGCTGACCCCACGGCACTCACTCTAGCCCGGGCAACAGAGCGAGACTCTGTCTCAAAAAAAAAAAAAAAGAAAGAAACATGCAGTTGCCCTTCCTGCCCACAGGGCCTCAGCCAGCCTGGCGTCCACGAGCTCACAGACTGCTTGGTCCACGGAGACAAGATGCCACATGACGCTGCATTGGACAAAGGGATCCACTTACGGCAGAGGTGCCAAGCAGGCACATGACCATGGGATCCACCGGGCCAGCCGTGTGCTGCGCCACCGGAAACCGCCAGGCTGACAGAGCAATGGGGTGAGGACGAGGTGCCAGCTTGGAGGTGACACACCCAGCAGGATGCGCTGGGGAAGCCCCACGAGGCCACACACACAGAAGCCATCGCCTGGACGGAGAGCTGTATCCCCAGAGGTGGACCGCGTGGGGCTGGGAAGCACGGGGGGTGCAGAGCTGTCATTCCTGGTGGCCGCCTGGGGAGTCTGTGCTCCCCATCCGGGCAGCTCGAGCAGCCGGGGTCCACAGACCCCCGTTCCCACACGGGGACACATCCACAAGAAGACGCAGCAACAGTTTCATCAAACGTTAAGCGACAGCTGCCACCTGCCCTCTGTGGAGCCCTCTCACCGAAAGGCCGGCAGCAGGGAAAGCGGGGGCCGTCCTGCAGGGGCAACGGACCCTAATCAGGAGGAGGACGGCCCCGTTTGACCCCAGGGGCCAAGAATGGATCTGCTACCCTGTGGGTCCCCTGGGACATCTCTTGGCAAACCTCTGCCCAGTTGTGATGGCAACTGGATGAGGACAGCAGCCTGGGGCACGAAGGGCACAGAGACCAGGGTCACCTCGCCAGGTGAGCCACCGGGGCCAGCGGAGGTGCCAGCCAAGGCTACAGGGACGCAGCACGGGCAGGAGAGGGGAATCGCGTGCAGCCCTGACCAGCTGCAGTCGCCCACCTGCCCCCCTGCGAGGCTCCCGGGAAGGAAACCGGCCGGAGTCCCGGAGGAGCCGTCTCCTGCCAGGGGAGCTCATTGCACAAAGCCCCGCGCAGGGCCCGACCCCACCCTTCCGCGAGCTTCCTGGGGGGGCCTGCCGTTCCGGCACAGCTGAGCCCCTCCCTGGCCACAGGGAGCCATCTCCCCCAGGATCGTGCCCCCCCACGGGGCAGCTACACCAGGAACTGCTTGAGATGACAGTGACCCCGGTGGCACCCGCTGAGCTGCCCCCTCGGTGCAGTCCTGCGCCCTCGTGACCATCCACAGAGCCCTCCTCCCGCAAACCTCGGGGACTCTGACCTGCAGCTCGGCTCCCCCCACCGGGAGTGACCCAGCCGGCCAGGTGACCTCAGGGGCAGCCCCCGGGAAGGTCAGGTGAGCACAGTCACCGAGTAGACTCTGGGGCTCCCAGGGAGGCCCTGCCGCCAAGACGCAGCGTGGGGCAGGGCCCCGCCAGAGGCCCCCACGGTGCAGCTCAGCAGGGCGGGCTCCGCCCCGGCAGGCCTGGTCCAAACCCAGCTGTGCTGCTCCCGAGTCCGGCACCGAGCAAGTCACTCCCCCGTCTGTGCCCAAGTTTCAGGCAACGAAACCCACCCTGGTGGCATCAGGAAATCAAAACTGCTCAGGGCTGCGCTGTCTCCCTGCCACACCCTCCGCCCCCAGCCACCACGAGAGCCGGCACCAGAACCACCCATCCCAATGTCCCCTGACCACAGTGACACATCCTTCATGTACTCTCGGTGCTGGGGCACCGGCTGCCCTGGGGGAGCACAACAGGCCCAAACTCTCCTGCCACCGTCGGCCCGAGTCCCGGCCCAGAAGCCCCGCACAGCCCAGGGGGCACTGCCTGGTCCCCGGCACTGAGGACTGGCACCGACGCCACCACGTCTGCGGGGTGTAAACAAGGTGGAGCATGTGGGGCAGTGGGCCCAGCCCCCGTCACCGCTCCCTGCGCTCTGGGGGCTCCTGATGGAGGAAACACCACGACCTTCAGGCCCTGCGTGGTCCCCCCCCCCCCCCGCAGCACACGCACCATGACGTTCAGGCCCTGCGTGGTCCCCCCCCCGCAGCACACGCACCATGACCTTCAGGCCCTGCGTGGTCCCCCCCCCGCAGCACACGCACCATGACGTTCAGGCCCTGCGTGGTGGGCCCCTGGGCCACGATGTACTCGATGCCGGTCTCGTAGATGTCCATGGGCCGCCGGTACTTGACGACGGTGCCGGCGATGTTGAAGTTCTTGGGGCTGTCCACCTTGTAGTTGCCGTTGAAGAAGTAGTAGCCGGCTTCGTCTGCAAGGGCTGAGAGGGCACAGCTGCCCGTCACACGGGCCCGGCAGGCTCGGGGAGACACCAGCACCGCACCCTCGGAGACCACGGCCAGCCCTGCCCCAGGTACCCTGGAGAGGGGGAGCTCGCGCCGGGGGCCGGCGTCTGCCTGAGCCAGCACGGGGTCCCGGCCAGGGACGGGCACAGAGATGCTAATGCTCTTTCCCCTCAGCCTAAAATAGACCCCCGGGACGTGTCTGCACGACCGAACAAAGCTGTCTGCGGACCCTCTTGGTCCTTTCCTCCAGCTGCCCTGGAAGCGGGTAAGGGCTGTGAAGTGACACGCTGGCACCATGACCAGGCGGCCCGACCCGGCCCAGAGACAGCGCCTGTGGCAGGTGCGTGTCTGACGGCAGGTGTGGGCCAGGTAGGGGGCGGGTGGCCCCGCCCGGCTCTGTGCAGACTCGCTGTGTGGCCCGGGCGAGGCACCACCGCCAGCCTCCCCACCTGGACAGCGAGGACGGCCTCGAGGCCTCTCACAGCACCACACTGAGCGACACCCCAGGCCTTCCTGGGCCCACCCCGAGCTGCCCGGGCCTGGCTGCGGGGCCCAGTCAGGCAGGAGGGTGGCCTGGCATCCCCAGCCACCCTGCCCCTGCTCAGCATGGGTGGACGGACACTCCCAGGGCCTGAGGGACGCTCAGGACGGCAGGCATGTGTGGCAGAGCCCTGCCAGCTGCGGCAGCTGCCAGAGCCGCTGTGACTGTCTGGGATGCCCGTCTTCCCGGGGCTGTGGGCGTGAGCAGAGGCAGAGCCTGCAGGGCTGGGACAGGAGTGGGGGGCAGACCGGGCTCTCGGGGACGCTCTGTCTTCCGAAGTCCCTGATGCAACGTGAGTGGAGGAGCCGGGACAAGACGGACGCAGCGCGGGGGCGGGGGCGGGAGAAATGCCCTGCACGCGGCGATGTCAGAGATAACGGAAACCAGGGCCCCCCCCCCCCGGTCCTGCGAGGCGGGGGCTGCCGGGGCCTGGCTGTTTCAGCGCAGCTCCTAGGCATGTGCCCAGGCCTGAACCCCAGGCCCTCGTCCAAACCTGCCTCCCCACAGGAATGGCCTCGCTTCCTGCGGCCTTCGCAGGGCTCCGAGCTGTCCCTGGGGCTCCCGCACGTCTGTTTCCAGAGCGCGGCTGCGCAGCCAGCTCAGGAAGCACCGGGTTTCCTGGCCTCTCCGCTCGCCCAGCAGGCGAGTGACAAGGCAGCCAGCCTGGCAGGAGGCGACGCCCCGCTCGGGCCAGGAGCAGCTCCCGGGGTGGCGGGTGTGGGGCCTGAGGCTGCGTTCCCACCCGAGGGTCTTCAGCAAAGCCTCTCCCCTCCCGGCAACCCCGCCGGGCCCGGCTCCCGCGCGGGCACTGAGGCCCGAGACGCAGCAGGAGGGAGGAGTGGGCCCAGGCGGTGTGGGGGTTGGGAACACACCTGCCCCTGAACACAGTGTCCCCATACAGCCTGGGTCCCCAGCCTGCCCTGCACAGGACAGGGCCAATCACACAGTGGCCATAGGTGTCGGCACCTGCCCACCACGGCCCGAGGGGCCTCGGGCCACTTCCTGGGGTGCAGACGTGGCACAGTGCCAGGCCGACGCTCGGCTGCACAGAGACCCTTCCAGAAGCTGTGAGCAAGATGGGGCCTGACCGCCTTGGCCACCAGGCACATAGTCCCAGGATCCTCAAGTTAGAGGACACCACCTGTCCCGCACCTGGCCCACACCTGCCCACCGGAGACCGGCCCTCGGCTAGAACATCAACGTGGGGCCCCCAGACCTGCGTGTAGACCCCACCTCTGCTTCTCTGTCACTCACGACCTTGGGGTGGCCACCTACTTCCTACTTCCTGACTGTCGCCTCCCAAGACTCACTCCCCACCCCGCAGGGACCCCGGCTCTCGCACCCCAGCTCCACCACCTGCCACACAGCCCTGCCGCCGTCCACAGCTCTGAGGACAAGGTCCTTCCACACGCAGGGGTGACATCTGCTTCCCTATGACCCCTGCAGCCACACCCACAGCTGGCTCCCTCCCTGGCTCCCAGGCCATGCCCACAGCGCTCGGCCGTCCCCTCTTGAAGGGGACGCAGGGTCAAGTGCCCCGTCCCCACCACCCACGATGCCCCACGACACCCCACGGCTGACAGCTCACCCACCCAGCACGTCGGCCGACTTCTTCCTCTCCACGATCTGGATGTCTCGGGCGCCGGCCGGAATGTGGGTCACCAGAGAGTAACCTGGAGGCAGACAGATGGCGGTGAGAGCCGGCAGCCCGTCCCTGGCCGCAGTGATGCCCCGAGCTGAGGTGCATCCCAAGGAAGGCACAAGGCCCAGAGGGCACCCCCGCCTCCCGATTGCAGTCAGCCCCCGACTGACTCTCTACCTCCCGGGGTCTGAGGGTGGGCCTGCCCCCTTGCAGGTGTGTGGCGCTCACCTGGGCTCTGTCCTGCCCCAGGGGCTGACCCACCATGCCAGGTCCCCACTCAGGCTCACTCTTTCCTACCAAGGCAATGGGTGGCACGTCGGTGCCTGCCCCAGCCCCGCCAGGGGGACACTGAGAAACACAGGGAGCTTGAACCTGCTGGAGTCAGCAGACTTCAGTCCAGCTCAGCCACGTTATCACCCGGGAGACCTGGTGCAATCGCTGGAGCCCCAGCAGCCTCTGTGCTCCCACCGGCACAACTGCTTTGCCGCTGCTATTATATCAGATCCATCTTGTCCTGACTTCACATTGATTTTAAAGGCTTACTGCACACAAAGACGCCGATGAAAAGTACAGGAAGTGCAAATAGAAGCTGACAACTCTGCCAAGCCCTTCCTAAGTGCCAGCCCCAGGCTGAGGTCCCTATCGAGCAACGTCAACAGACCCAGAGGCCGTTGCCACAGCTCCCAGCCTAGTGGGGGAGGCAGCTGCAAAGTCCCCCAGACAGAAAGGAGTCAGGGGTCTGCACGGGGGTGGGGGCTGACAAGGAGGAAGGAGGGTATCGTAAGTTCTAGGATAGAAAATCTCGTGGGAAGGGCTGGCAGAAATGAAAGCTTTCCTGGGGGTTGAAGCTCATGTCATTGGTTCCTCTGGGAAGGGGCAGAGCCCGAGAGCGTCTGCCCACCGGGGCGAGCCTGGCACCTGCCCGTCACCCTGCCCTGACCCCACCACACTCCCAGGTCCGTGGAGATCCCGACCTGCCCCTCATGGTCACGGTGCCCTGGTCAATGTCCAACGCTGACTCCCTGGGGGACGGGAGACAGAGCCCTGATTTGTGGCACGGGCCTATTTTCATGGTGCAAACACTCCTGCTGTGGCCAGCTCCCAACACCAGCGTGGTGTCCCCGGCACAGAACTGGGAAGTGACACAGCCCACCTGCACCCGCGTGCACCACACAGCATAGTCACAGAGGTCAAAGGATGGGGAAATGATGCCTTTGTTTTAATATAGTGTCTTTAAATATAGGTTTATATACTTTAATTTTTAAATTAGCAAGCCGGTCACAGATTCCTGAGAATTTAATACTCGCCTCTCACGGGCAGGCGCGGGCTGGCGGTAGCACATGGCACAGCCCCCACCGTGGGTAACAAGCTCACGTTGTCTGGGGAGGAGCAGGGCTCAGTGCCAGGACAACAGACCCAGGAGCCAGCTGCCCCTGGTGGCTGTGTGACCTTAGGTGAGTTACTTAACCTCTCTCTGCCTGTTGCTGCGTATTTTGGCAGCAGTGGTAGTGTCTGCCCTGGAGAGACATTGCCAGGCAGGCATGGGTTAAGCCGTGCCAGCTGTGGCTCAGGACGGCCACACTAGGGGCTCAGTGGCACTAGGTGGGGCTGTTCTCAGGTCAGCCCAGGCCCGGGATAGGTTCCCCGCGGGCACACACCTGCCTACCGGGCCTGGCTGCACCCGCAGCCCCGGCGCATAGTAGGTGCTGTGGAAGACAGGTGCTGCCCAGCAGGCCGTGCAAGCAGGTCGTGGAGGGTGGGAGGAAACCAGACGCCTTCGCTTGGCCCGTCCCGGAGGGAGACCTCCCGAGGAAGGGCCCCTGCCGCCCCCGGCCAGACACTCAGGCACAGCACTCACACCCGTCTGGTGCCCCGCGACGCCGCCCCTCCCAGCCTGTCCCTCTTGGTGCCGCAGGCCCATCCCCGTCCCAAACCCAAGCCCTCCTGCGGGACCTCCCAGAGCCGCCACGAACCCCACGATTATCCCTCATGTGGGGTGTAGGTCGCCCCCCAGCCTTCAGGACCCCACCAGGGTCTGACCGCCGGGTCGTCTGTGGCCCCAGCAGGATCGGTTCCAGCCCAGACTCGCCCGGCCTCCCCGGGGTCCTTAGCAGGCTACTCCCGCCTGGGCCTCGGTTTCCCCGCCTGCTTGTCCGGAGGCTGCAGCAGCCCACCTCAATCCCACCGGCGTCTCTCGAGACCCAGAAATGCACCTAGCCCACCGCTGTGCACCACAGGTGCCGTCGTCCCAAAAGTATAAAGCGCTGTCACCTGCGCAGACCCCACCCCTCGAGGGCGGGCCCAGAGCTGGACACAGGCACGTGGCCACACGCACACGGCTTTGAAAAGGGACGAGCGCTGCACGGAAGGCCGGGCTCTGGCTGAGCCAGCCTGGCTGACGGGGGGTCCACCCCGACCCAGGGTTGCGTCTCACAGCCGCGTGGACTGGGACTCGCGCCTCAGCGGCTCCCTTCCAAGCGCGGTGTGACACCTGCCTGCAGGCGGCCTCCAGGGTCAAATGTGATCCCCACGCCAGGAAGCTGCAGGCACGCGGGGGGCACGTGGGGGGGCACGCGGGGGGCACGCGGCAGCCGCGCATCACGGCTACCCAGCGGAGGCCCGAGAGCCCCAGGCCAGCCCACCCCGGCCTGGGAGGAGAGCGCGGGCGCTTACCGAGGTGGGTGCCGCCCTTGCGGTAGTTGCCTGTCACGTGGGTGCAGCTGCTCCCGTCCCCCTGGCAGACGCCGCACTTGTCCAGCGCATGGGTGGAGAAGAGCACCCCGTCACAGCCGATGGGCTGCAGGAAGGCAGGAGAGGGCAGCTGGGAGGGCGCTGCGGCCGGGCCCGGGGCCGCCACCACCCGGGACGGGCAGGCGCAGTGAGACCAGCAGTACTTTTGCTACAACGTTTAACAACCTCACATTTTCCAGACACGCAAACCCCTCGCAGGTCGGTGAGCTTGCAGGACGTGCCGTCGCGGGCGGGGACCATGAGCTGCCGCTGGCCGTCCACGGTGGTGCAGTGCAGGTCACAAGGCTTGCTGGAGATGTGGACGTAGTCATCTGGCGGGCAGACAGGACAGGTCTCAGCTGGGGAGGGAACGCGGGTTCAAGGGACTTCCCCTTTCCTCCCCCTGACACAGTGCCCATTGCACAGACGGGGAAGCTGAGGCTGGAGAGGAGAAAGGACGTGCCCAGCGTCTCAGTGGCAGGAACGGTCCAGGACGCAGGTTATCTGGCTCAGCCCAGGCTCCGTGAGGTGCAGCCTCTGCCTCCCTGTGAGCAGGGGCCACCCCTGAGACCCACACAGGGTCCGGGGAGATGGAGCCAACTCGCTGACCCTGGCGGCCAGCCCTGGGCACCCCAGCCCCAGGTCTCACCCGGGGAACGGGCGAGGCTGACTCACTCCTGCTGTCGCCTGAACTGTTTCCTCACCCCCCACGAGAGAGGGCGAGAGAGAATGGCCACTTTGGGCACCCCAGGCCGCGTGGGACAGTGTGGCCAAGTCCCCATCTGGGGTCAGCTAGGCTGGTTCCCATCTGTGCCCAGGAGCCAGCAAGTGGGAGAGTCACCTCTGCCCTTGGAGACTGGGCCTGCAGGGCACGTGGCCCTGTCATCCCTCCCGGCGGATGTCGTGGGCCACGGGTGGGGGTGGGGAACGACCTCCGGGCCTGGGCACAGGAGACCCAGGTCTGCCCCGGCTCTGACCACCTCAGCGTCCCCACTGCCCACCCCTCGGGCCTGGGCCTGGTCTGGAAGGGCCCCCACACACTCTGCCGCACACGGGGTCCCCAGGGCCGCAGGTACCCGGGTACAGAGGCTTCCACTGGTAGGTCCGCCCGTTGTACACGTGGGAGTTGAAGGAGACGCACTGCTCCTCGCGGAAGCTCCTCCCGTCCGGCGGACACTCCTGGGGACCGGGAGACAGGCGGGAGGCTCCGGGGGGAACTCGGCCGACAAAGGCGTTTTTGTCCGGGCTGAGCAGGAAGTGGCTGCAGCCCAGGACGGCCAGGCAGGGCCACGGCCCACGGGTGGCCTCTCGCGCTCCCATTCACCAGATCTCCCTCGCGCCCACGCACTCTTGGGAGCGGAAGGGCAGCGGGTGACCCCCAACGCCACCGCGGGCAGGCCCTCCACGTGCTCGGGACACGCCCTCCCGCCTCCCTACCACCCACCTCTGGCCTCACCGGGGCTCTGCCGCGGGGGCACCCCCTGCCCGCCTTCCTCGGCAGACCCTCTGCGTGCCGCAGGCCCTGCCACACGCACGACGGCCGTGTGCCCTGAATCAGGAAGACGGGCCCACGGTGCTGAGGAGAGACTTGCCCAGGGCCCGGCCAAGTCCTACGGGGGCCAGAACTTGAGTCTGTCTCACTCCAGAGCTCATGAGTGTCCCCTGTGCCCTGGCTGCACCGTCCCAAGAGGGCAGCTGACCATGGGGCAATGCCAACACAGACGCTGGGGCCACCTGCCTCCTTTCACCCCCTAACTCCCTGCAGGTGCGTGCACCTGTCCCCAGAGACGTGCAGACACAGGGAGACCCCAGCAGCTCAGCCTTCCCAGCCCAGGCAAGCCAGGCAGGCCAAGCAAGCCGTCCTGGGGGGCCCAGACCCCAGCTCAGTGTGTCCGGCCTCACACCCCCGTGGGCCTCAGGTGTTCAGGTTCGGACTGACCGTGGCCCCACTGAGAGCTTGGTGCCCGGCACAGGTTAACCAGGAAGCCCAGAGTAGAGGGCACCTGGCAGCAGAGGACACCCATGGGGGCTCGGAAAGCAGCCCAGGGGGGCGTCCGTGGTGGAGACGGGGAAGCCCAGCGACTGCTCAGTCTTCCAGCGAGCTCCTGCTATGTGAAGGTTGTGAGCAAAGGGGGCGGCAGCCAGAGACCCCAACCCTCAAGGCTGCACTGGAAGTTCCATGAGCAAGAGTGAGCCCGTCTGTCCCTGCACGAGCCACACATGCGTGGGCACGAACCGTGGTCCGCTGCCCGAGGGAGGCCCTGGTCTCAGCCGGGCGCAGGCCCCGCAGCTTCTCCTCCGCAGGACGTCAGCCCTGCTCCCGGCCCGGCTCTGCTTGCAGGGGCAGGCCCAGGACAGAACGTCCAGGAGGCACGAGGCCACCAGGGAGATCCCTGAGAACCGCCCAAGGAAGGGCAGGCGGTGGGTCGTGTCCCAGCCTGGCCAGGCTGGCCTCACCTGGGCTCTGCAGAGCTGGTAGCGCTTGGAGGTGCCCGTGCAGGTCCTGTTCCCGGCCCCTGTGACAGACTTCCTCCTGGCGGGGACAGCGTGCTCTGAGAGGGGCTGGGGTGGGGGCTACAGGCCCTGACCCTGCTTCGGGGATGGCCTCTGGGCTGCCCCATGGGTCCCAGACGCTTCCCCTGGTCCCTGACCGAGAGGGACCTTCCTCCCACTTGACTCCTGCCCCCGCCCCGAGCAGTGCAGGAACGACAGTCTGAGACGACAGTTCACCTCTCGGTCCCCGGCACACAGCACGGTTCGTGACACACGGCATTGGTGACAGTGATAAGCACGTTTGCCGGGAGCCAGGCCTGCGCTCACGTGTGTGCACACATCAGCTCATGTGTCCTCAGATGCAGGAGCTGGGCTCCAGCATGCTCTCTATGCTACAGGCGAGGAAACTGGTGCTCAGAGAGGTTGAGTGACTTGCCCAAGGTCACACAGCTGGGAAGTAGCAGAGGCGAGATTTGAACCCAGGCGCGCTGACTGTGAAGGCTCTTGGCTGCTGTAGCCACGCCTTCCCCTCCGGTCTTCAGGAGAGAAGGCCAGGGCGGGCCCCTCAGTGAGGGAAGGGAAAGGCTTCTCCGTCACCCAGGAGCACGAGGAACCCCAGGACACCAAGGCCGGGGACCTATCAGAAGTCATGTCCCTGGATAGCCCCGTGGAAGACTGAGCCCCCTCCCAGGGTGAGAAGCCACCAGGCTGGAGGGCAGGCCACCCTCTCCCGTCCGCTGCCCCACCCTCCTGCCAGCCCCTCGGGGGCCACACGCCCGACTCCCACCTCTGCTGCAGGCAGTGCCGCTCCTGGGACATCACCCCGCCCCCACAGCTGCGGGAGCACGCCGTCCACTTGGTCCACTCCCCCCACCAGTAGGCGGTGGCGTCAGCGTCCCCCTCCAGGCTGTTGGACGTTGGGCTGTTGTCCTGGGTGAGAGGCCCCCACAGACATCAGAAGGCTCAGGTGCCAGCAGGACGGGGCGGCCCCACCCCCTGCCTGAGGGCATTGCTGTCAGCTGGACAGCAGGACACAGCCCCCTGGCTGGGCCCCCCGGGGGTTGCTCAGCAGCCTGGGTTCAGATCTCCCGGGGGTCTCAGAGGGAACTGCCAGGAAGCCGTGGGCCCTGGGTCCTCCCTGACCTGCGGATCCAGGACAGTCTGGGAGCTCTGCACGTCCTGCAGGCGCAGCCCACCCAGCCACCCACCCAGCCACGGGCCTCAAGTGGCCTCTGCCTGGAGGGCAGCCCTTTGCCAGCCTCAGCCCCCCCCCCCTCCCCCCGCAAGTGACCGGGGGCGCCAGGGCTGGTGTGACTGGCTCTGTGAACAAGTTCTGGGGAGCCGAGGGGGGCTCTGGGACCCCTAAGCACGTACTCCACGCAGCCCCTCCAAGCCGGCCCATGTGGCAGTGAGCACAGCTCCCGGGGAGGGCCCAGCCACGCCCCACTCACCGTGGCCCCTGTTGACATCGCACCGCCAGCCACAGCCACCACGGCCAGCAGGGACCAGGCCCAGCGAGAATGCTGCTGTCTGCCGTCCATCCTGGAAAGCAAGGCCACTGTCACCCCAGGCCAGGCCCAGTTCCTCTTCCAGCAGACCAGGGTGCACTCTGGGAAGGGCCCTCGGCGTCCACCCAGCGCCCAGGCCTTGAGCCACCGTGCAGGCTCAGCAGCAGGAGCTCGGCAAGTGACTGGAGATGCCTGCAGGGGCCTGAGACAGAGAGGCGGTGTGCGTGCTAAGGCTGCGCAGCCCTCCATCCCAGGCGTGCGGGAGGCCGGCTGCGAGTTGACTCTGAGGACCTGAGCTCCAAGAACAGCCATGGAGAGAACCAGGGACTGCTGAGGGGCCGGGGGCCAGGCCCGCGGAGAGGCTGCCGTGAGAAGGGCAGGGCACCATGGGCCGAGGCACCAAGGCCATCGCCCGGCCGGAGCACCTTGGGAGTTTTACCTGCTGCTGGCCTCGTGGGAGAAGGACCCTCCACCACCGACTGCATGAGGCAGCCGAAGGGGTCAAAGCATGGGGGTGGGCTGTGCCAGAGCCCCTGCCTTAGCTACCCCACCCGAGGCTGGCCCAGGGCCCTGGGGAGCCCCAGCCTGGCCCTCCCAGAGCATCCTCAGGTGTAGCATTGGCAGCAGCTGGCACCCGGGGAGGCAGAGCCCAGGGCCTGGGTGGGATGGGGTGGGAGGAGCCCTGTGCCGGCCTGTCTGCAGCCCAGGGCTGGGGGGAGGCCCCCTCACTCCCTCCCGCTGAGCTGGTACCCCACCCCCCCCCGCCGCCCCAGCTCAAAACACCTGCCAGGGTCAGGTCCAGCCCAACCAAGGGGGCCTTCCAGCCTCTGGGCACGAACCCTGCCCTTTCAGAGGGAAGGACAGAGACTGCTCGTGGCCTCTGTCTGGGGTTTGTCTCAGGTCCTGAGTGTCACTTGCCAGGGGCTAGAGAAGGGGCTTCAGAAACCACCAAGCCCGGACCCAAATTCCGGAGCCCAGAGAGGGAAGCCCACTTGTCCAAACCACACAGCAAGGCTGCCAACCAGCAAACTCAGGGATGCGTCCCCACACCAGTAATCCCAGAGGAAGAAGGTATAGAGGTCACCCCTCACCCCTGCCAGCCCTGAAGCCAACGCCAGGGCTGCCCCTCCCTTCTCAGCAGCTTCATCCAACTCGAGTTTCCTGGCAGGTCAAGCACCTGCAGGTTTCCGGGACCCGTGCCAAGACCCCTCGCACCCAGACGATGCAGCAGTGCACCCCGGAGCTGGGCGCCGAGTGCTTGAGACCCCCCCCAGTGCCTGCCCCTGCCCCCCGGCCGCCCTCCACAGCTCTCCCTCTGCACTCCAGCCTCACCAGGAGGAGCCCCCCGCAGTCCCATTGGCTGACGGGCGCCCCAGCCCTGCCTGCATGCTGAAGACAGGTGCCAGCGGCCTCACACTTGGTTTTCATTAAGGCTCCCAGACACGGCTGGCCTGGGGCCAGGCCCCGCTCTGCGGGATCCATCCTCCCTGGGGTCCAAAAGCAGCGGCCGGCCGGCGGGCCAGAGGTAGGAGAGGTTTGCAACCAGAGCTTCAGGCGCCCGAGGCTGAGGGCTGGGGGCCACCCTGGGCCCTGCTCTGCGGCCGCCCCCACCCCGCGAGCCCCTCCTGTTATGTAACGGCTCCCGAGGGTGCGGGGCGCTCCTGCCCCCGGCCTGGGGTGGGCTGCATCCCACGGCCTGGGAGGGCTGAAACGTGAGCGGGACGGGGACTGGGACCTGGGACGGTGGCCTACCTGGCCCCGGGTCAGCAGGTTGTCCTCCCAGAGAAAAGGCCGAGAGCAGCGGAGGGCAGGCGGGCCAGGTGCGCGGCGCAGGAGGCTGAGTGCAGACGGCTCTGCCTCTCTCCCGTCCCCTCCTCCCTCTCCCACTTCAAAGAGCGTCCAAGAGAGGGGGTTCCCGGAGGGGCGCAGCCTAGTGGCGGCTCTGGGCCGGCGGCGGCCTTTATAGCTGTCAGGCAGACGGGGAGGAACTCACACTTCCCTCCAGGCCGCTCCCCCGCCCGCCGCCGGCCTGGCGCACACTTTAACCCGCTCCGCGCCTCTGGAGCCCGGCCAGGCCGGCCCAGCTGCCTGCTGGCTGCCGGCGGTGGTGGCGGCTGCGGCCCAGGAGCCGGGAGCAGGGAGGCCGGCCTTCCCGGGTCCAGACCTGGGGACCACATGTCGGGTGTCCAGACGGAGCCACTGCTAGCCTGAGGTCACAGGGGCGGTTGGCAGTGGCAGGGCTGAGCCCCAGAGTGGGGCCCGAGCCCTGGCGCTGCTGAGACGGGGTCTGGGAGGCGGGAGGGCCAGTCCGAAGGCTCCAGTTTACAAGGGAAAGACCAAGTCCCGCGGGAGACCACGCGCCCAGGTCACCAGCTGGGAAAGCTACTGAGGAGCAGGGGCCTGAGCAGGTGGGGAGACTGAGGCAGACCCAGTGAGGGTGCAGCGAGGGGCTCCAGGGAGGGACAGAAGCGCCCGAGGGCTGCTGACCAGACAGCCAGAATGGCCAGGGCCAGCGGGAGAGGCAGAGGGAACTCTGTGCAGATGTTCAGCACCAGCTTGGCCGGGCACGGCGGCCTGGCTGGGCCCGGGCCAGCTGGGCAGCCCCTGGCAGGCCAGGTCTGGGGCTCTGGGCCTCTGTCCTGCTGAGTCAGGGCACAGGGTGGGCAGGGAGCGGGCAGTGTGGCTGCAACCCCACCGGGAAGCCCCAGCAGCCCCCAGACTTTGCAAGCAGGCCGGGCGCCCAGCCCTGCGTACCAGCCTGCCCAGAGCCCACTCCCTGGGAAACAGAGGCTCCTCCAAATGCTGGGGGGGGGGGCGGTGAAAGGTCACCTGTGCCGTCCCCTGGGCCCCTGCCTCCATGCAGCAGACATCACAGCCCAAGGCGGCGCCCAGAGAACCCGCCCCCTCCCTCCGTCCCCTCCAGCAGGCCGGAAGGGACGGTGACGAGCGCCTCCAGCTGTCTCCTTGGGAAAGTTCTGCTCCGTGTCTGACCACCGACCAGAAAGGCCGGAACCAGCAACAGCGTAAAAACGTCGGCACTGCGACCATTCGCTGCGCCCGTCCCACGTACCAAGAGCTGCCAGGTCACCATCTTCACCGTCCCATTTCACAGGTGGGGACGGAGGCTCAGGGCCCGAGTGACCGGCCCAAGGCCACACATCTAGTAGGTGGCAAATCCAGGACGCCAGCGCTCTGGGGTGTGGGGTCCCCTCGTCCGCCGGGTCTCTGCGGCGCACGCTCCTTTCCTGCTTGGCTCAGCCCCCGCTGGGGTCGCAGGGCACCAGTGGCTGCTCCGAGTCACACGGACCCTGCGCGAACCCGAATCCCAACCCTAACCCGGGTCCACACTGCCTCCTGGGGTCGGTGTGCTGAAGCACAGACATGACGACACCTGTCACCCGGCATACCCACGCGCACTCGCGTACACATACGTGCACACGCACACGGGCCCTCTCGTGTGATCGGATTGTCCTCACTCGGGAAGCCTCCGCCACCCCGCTGCCCTCCCCTCCGGTGACCGCCAGCCATGCTCACCCTGGCACAGTCCCCGAGCTGTCCTGGCTCCCACGTTCGGCCAGCGCCAGGGTGACTAACGGTTTCCCTTGGGAGGGACCCCACAGCCGACCAACACAAACACCCCCTGCATCCTCTCCCGGCTCGCAGGACGGCACAGGCTGCCGCCCGGCCACCTGCCTGGGATACGGGCCGCGGGCCAGCCACCCCCGCTGCGTGACCTCCTGCAGGTGCGCGCCCCTCCAGGCAGGGAGCTGGCCCCGCCAGCACCGCCCACAGCTCCGGGAGCCCCCAGACTCAAGGCCCACAGGGAGCCATGGCTGCTGCCTTGGCCTCATGGCCTGGGGGTCTCAGGGGAGACACCAGCAGCCAGGGCAGGCCTCTGGGGGACCTGAAGACCCTTGGGAATTTGGGACGGGGACAGTAAAGAATTTGGCAGGGGCAGGAAGCCTCTCTGAAGCCTGCGCCATGAGCCAAATGTCAGCCCCACGGGGAGGAGGCCGGAGCAGCCCCCCCCCCCGTCGGGCAGGTGCTGCCTCTCTCCTCTCTCAAGCCCTCAGGTGACCTCTGCGCCTCAGTGCCCCCTGGGGCCCAGCGTGCCTGACGAGTCACCAGGCCAGCTGCACAGACCTGCCACCAGGACGGTGGCACGGGGCCCCACGCTCAGAGGGGCCTGCATCCGGGGCTTAATGCTCCAGGCCACCAGCTTGAAAGTTTTAATCATGTCATCCTCCGAGTCCAACGGGCCCGTGGGGCGCGTGGGGGCCTGGAGCCACGGCTCGCTGCAAGGCCCAGCTCCCAGCAACAGCAGCCACCCTCTCCCTCAGCGGGGGCCTCGGCGCAAATGCCGCGACAGTGGGTCAGGCTGGGTCTCTGGGTGGGCTCCCGGTGCCGGTGAGGGTGGGCACTCACCCTCCAGCATCCCCAAGCCCACAAAAGCGAGGCATGAAGCAGCAGAGGGGACTCCCCGCGCTGGGTCAAGGAGACACTGCCGGGAGAAAGAGCAGCTCGTCCTGCTGTTTGGACAAGGGACCCCACATTTTACACGGACACCCACACGTGACCCAGCCAGCCCCGGGGGTCGCTGCTTCCCTGCCCACATCCCCCCCGTGTCCAGGCGCCTGCAGAGCGGCTGGCAGGAACGACGGTTCCGCCCCAGCCGTCCCCGCCCGTGCGGCCCTCAGAGGTCCCTCCTCTGCACCCACCTCGACACGCTCAGACCCCCAAGACGCTGTTCCAAGACCACCTTTTCTGGGAAGCCCCCGGGGCCCCAGCACTTTGCTGGCTTCTCAAGTGTGGCTGGCACTGCCTCCCCAGGGCCACAGACGCCCGGCCCGTGGCAGGTGCTCCACGCACGAAGGGTTTGCCTGGCAGTTCCTGAGGCCACGGCTCCTCCTCCTCTGGGGAGCGGGAGAGGCGTCCCCCTCCACTCGCCCCAGACCAGGCTCCGTCCCTGGCCTGCGAACGCCTGGACTCCCAGGGTCTCCCCACGTGGACGGCCCCAGCCCACCAGCCACTGGGCACTCTCCTGGTCTGTTGCACAAGGTCAAGGTCCTTTGTCAGCCACAGACATCTTGCAAGTACACCTAAGAGGTGACCCAGGCAAAAGTAGAGGTGGGGTTCCTGGCCCTCTCCCACCCCAGCCGCCCTCGAGGCCCCTTCTTGGGCTCCTGGGAGCGCTGTCTGAAAGCGGGTGCACCGCGCAGCCCCCGGCTCCTGGCACCTCTCGGGGCCTTTGCCTGCAGCCGTGACCTCCAGAGATAGCCCCCAGCCAGGGACACCCTGGGGGGGGCAGTCACACAGTCACCCATCAGTGAGCCCCCACATGACCCATGGTGACCAGGCGCCTGGGGATGCAGGAACCCCGGGCCCCAGGCGTCACACTCAGGGGCCACACCGTGGAGGCTTAGGCGCAGGCCCAGCAGAAGCAGCTGCACCCCAGGCCGAGACGGTTCCGCGCTGGCTCTGCCGTGCGCTGTCTGCGGCCAGGCTCCTCGGGTTCAAATCCCGACTCTACCCCTTCCTCGTGGGGGCATTTGGGCGAGTGCTCAGACTTCTCTGTGCCCCACTCGCTCGCCTGTGAAATGGGGCCACGCCGGGTTGCTGTCCTGCGGGAGAGGTGCCTGCGTGGCCGGCAGAGGGAGGGGCTGCGTGCGGCTTTGCTCTGAGCTGCATCGGGAGACATTGGGCCGCGTGTCCCAGCACACTGTTCCCTCCATGTTGACCAGGCCACGGCAGGTAGTGTTGTCACGTCCGGACAGAGCAGCTGAGGCCGGGGCTGACTCTCGGCCTGGCCCGTCGCTGTTAGTCCAGGATTGGGCACACCTGGGTCTCAAAGGCGCCAAGCGCAGCAGGTGTGCTCAGCCAGCCACAGGCCCCGCTCCCAGTGCCGGGACCCCAGCGCCGGGACCCGGACACATCCCCCGGCTCAGTCCCTCCTTTCTCTGCGTGGAGCTTCCCAGTTAGGGCTGTTGGGGACGATTTGATGTAGAGAAGCCAGCTGGGGCAGGCAAGTGGCTGTGAGCAGAGGGGACGGCGCCCACCAAGGGGGCAGGGGCAGCCTGCTGTGCAGCGGGGCTAGGTTGGCCTGCTCCAGGATCCTCCCCACACACTCGGGCGCCCCCATTCCCCGGGCAGTGCTCCCTCCCCGCTCCTCCCTTCAGAGCCTGCCCTGAGGCCGCAGCCCCCTGGGCTGGACCACAGAACTCAGTTTCTCCTCCTGCTCTCTCGGCCAGGAGCAGTGGCTCCTGTAGGACCCGGGCTTGCAGTTCGAGGGGGGCACTCGGGCCTGTGGCTGGCAGAGACTGCCCAGGCCACTCTTGGTCTTAGACCCCATGACAAAGAGGCTCTTTGTCCCGGATCTGGAGCGAGGACAGGCCTGGGGGCTGTGGCGTGGCGGGCCGGGAGCCAAGCTCACTGCGCTGCGAGGCGGGCAGGCCACGCAGGACCGACCGGCCCAGCACGGGGCCAGTGCGCGGCCGGGCGCGCGTCTCTGCTGTGTCTGGATTTCACAGCCTGCCCAGGGCCAGCAGCGGCAGCAGTGGAGGTGAGCGACCTCCCAGCAAACCTGCAAAAGCCAGCGAGGAGGGTCTCCTGGCCACCAGCCCTGTCCCCCGCCACAGGTCTTATCCCCGAGGACAGGGTGAGTCCCCAGGCACTGTGGCAGTGATGGTCTGGGTTCCCGGGCCACAGGGGACTGTGGCCGTGGCGGCTGCTGGCCTGGAGTGTGGCCGGCCCCTCCCAGCCTCGCTCCGTGGAGGGCGCTTGCCAGGCATAGTCCAGCGGCGCTGCCAGGGGTAGCAGGTAGCGGCACGGGCTGTGCCAGGCGGACAAGCCTGGGCTGGAATCCCAGCCTACCCCAGGCAGGGCCAGCAGGGAGCCACTGGCCCCTCTATAGACCGAGGCTGAGACCCGCCTCTCCAAGGGCAGGCACCCCCGGAGCCCTTCGCACCTGCCACAACTTGGGGGGTGGGCACGCGACGGCTCCATTCTGCAGATGAGGAAACTGAGGCTCACAGGGAAAGGCCCACCAAGGGCTGGGGCTGGGAGGGGTGGAGCCCTCTGCCTGGCTCACTGGCAGGTGTTCTGGAGCTGGAGGTGGCTTGGGCTGCTAAGGTTCAGCCAACAGCTGAAGACATCTGATTGTCTATCACTGGTTATCACAGTCGCACGCACGGCGCACTGAGCAAGGCAGAGGCCCTGAAGGCCAGTCCAGGCATGGGGACCCCAAGGAAGGAGTCGGGAGCAGCAAAGCCCACGCCCCCTCCCAGGTGCAGGAAGCCTCAGTGGGCCCCACACGAGAGCCAAGACACAAGGGCCGCTGTGCTCTGGGGTGACCCAGCGCTGGGGGCAGTGCTCATGTTGCGGACGCAGGTGCAGCAGCGGCCAGCTCCGTGGGCCACAGACAGACAGCTGTCTGGGAGGTGGGAGCTGTGAGGTGTCCCAGGCACATCAGCACCCCTATCAACCGGGGCACTCTGCAGCTGTGTGGCCCGGGACTGGCCCGTCACGTCCCACTGGGATGGGTGCTGTCTGCAGGGCGGAGGAGGGATGCCTAGGGGTGCGGGGTGAAGAGACAGGGAGGGGAGCGCCAGGAGGGGAGTCGGGTTGGTGGGTGACCTTGGAGAGGTCAAGGTGACCTTGGAGAGGCAAGCCCCCACCTCTCTGGGCCTCAGTCTCCGCCTCTGTGAAATGGGGGAGAGCAGAGGCACCCGCCCCAGCCACCATGACGAGGCATGATGAGTCCTCGGCACACGGCTGGCGCTGGACACGTGCCCATGCGTGTAAGTGGTTTTCAAGAGGCACTCAGAGCCCTGGGGGTTCTGAGAAGGGGGAGTCCTGCCCCGCTGGGGGTCAGAGGGGCTGAGGCTCCAGGATGACCCGGGGGGCGGCTGGCAGGCCACACAGAGCCAGAGCGTGGAGGGCGAGCGGCGCTGGGGTCTGGCCTGGCCGGAGCAGGGGAGGGTGGAGGACGGTCCTGCACAGTGGGCTGCCAGGTGGGGGCCGAGGGAGGGCTCCGGGGGCGGGAGGGACAGGGTGCCCGCTCACGTCCCTGCTGGCTCAGAGCCTGCCCGGGTCGAGTTGGCTCCCAGCCTGGCCCCGTCCTGCCCCCCACGTCTCCAGGGGCAGCGACACCCCCAAAGCTGCCGGCCGGCCTTTTTCCACTCTGCCCCTCCAGCTCCCCGGGCCAATCACCTCCCTGCTCCGGGAGAGCCGAGGGTCATTTCAGTCCTGTTCAGAGCTGGACGCCTGCCCTGCAGCCAGCTGGTCCGTGTCCAGGCGGCCAGGCCTCGGACGTGAGCCACACACAGGCCACCCCCGCCCTGCACCGCGCCGCCCCTCAGAGGCAGCTCAGTTCCAGCCGTTCCGCGGGGCTCCTTGGCCGCCCCGGCCCGGCCACCTGTCTGCCCACTTTGGGACCGTCCCTCGCGGCCCCTTCTTCCTCCTTAATGGCTGCAGCATATGTACCGCTCCCCACCCCCGCCCCCACCCTCTGTCCCTCCCAGGGGACGGCCGGTCCTGGAGCTCACAGCTGCAAACACACACACACACGCACACGCGCGCGCACACACACACACACACACAGAGTCTCTCACACACACATAGCCCCCCCCACAAACACACACACACACACACACACACGGAGTCTCTCACACACACACAGCCCCCACACACACAAACACACACACACACACTCACACACAGAGTCTCTCACACACACACAGCCCCCCCACAAACACACACACGCACACGCACACACACACACAGTCTCTCACACACACACAGCCCCCACACACACACACTCTCGCACACACACACACACACTCTCACACACAAGAGTCTCTCACACACACAGCCCACACACACACACTCCCGCACACACGCACTCACGTGCCCACAAATACACACACACTCACACGCACACACTCACATGCCCACAAATACACTCACATGCACACACAAACACACACTCTCACACAGTCTCTCTCACACACACTCTCGCACACACACACACAAACACACTCTCACACAGAGTCTCTCTCACACACACAGCCACACACACACACACAGAGCCCCACACACTCAACACACACTCACACTCTCTCACACACATATACACTCTCGCACACACACACAAACTCACACACAGCCTCACATACACACACACAAACACACACACAGCCCCACATACACATACACACACAGCCCCACACACTCAACACACACTCTCACACACACACAGCCTCACATACTCTCTCGCACACACTCTCACACACACACTCACGCACATTCTCGCACACACTCACATTCTCACACACACTCGCACACACACTCACGCACAGAACCAGCTGTGGCTGTTTTCCCGCCTCTGCGCGGCCGTGGCTCTGAGCATGCTCCCCCACCGCTCAGCGCCCGACGCCCGGCCGCGTGTCCTCACCGCTGTCCCCCACTGGGCAGGGCCGTGACAGGCCCATGGGGGACCGCGTGCCTCCACCTGGAGCCGCACACCGCGGGCTCTGTTGTTGCCATCTGGAGGAGGAACTGGCTCCGCACAGACCACACTGAACTGTGCGGCAGCCCCGCCTTTCTGGGCTTTCATTCATTCCTTTAACAACGTCATTCATTCGGCCAGGTTTGCCGAACACCCGCCACGTGCCAGGCTTGGGGTCCAGCCAGGGGTCCAGCCAGCCAGAGCCCCTGGCCCTGGTTCCTGCTGTCTGGGGGGTCACGGCCCAGGCAGCCCAACACCAACAGCTCAGCCTCAGGTGGCAGGTGCCAAGATGGGAGTGACATGGCACATGGGACATCACGCAGGAGCCCCTGAGCTGGCCTTGGAGGGAAGAGTCCAGCCTTCCCCGCAGAGGGTCCAGCCCGCAACCAGACGGAGGAGGGGCAGGAAGTGCCTTCCTGCAGGGGAGGCGGGAGGGGAGCCAGTGTGGAGGGGGCTGGGGCACGGGTCTGGGCCATGAATGCCTGGTGGTCTCCGTCCGCGCTTAGACTTGCCCTGAGGCCGCGGGTGCCTCGGAAGGGTCTTACGCAGAAGAATGACCCAGCCAGACGCATCGCGTCAGACGTTTCATTGCAAACCACAGCAACCGGCTCCAGCGACTGAAGACAAAATAGAGGTTTCTGGAAAGGTATGCAGGGCCCCCAGCTGGAAGGAAGGAGCAGGTAAGCCGCACAAAGCAGGAGCAACCGGGCGGCCTCTGCCACACCCAGACTCCAACTCCCAGGAGAAGGAACGCACAGGCCGTCCACGCGCGGACCTGTACCCAGCCGGCACCGGAGCCAGCCCCGCACGGCACGGCACAGCTCACAGACGCTGCACCCGCGGGGCCTAAGCAGCAGACCCAAAACATGCGTGTCCATGTGTGTGGAGTTCTAGAACAGGCAAAGGCGGGTACCGGCGCAGGAATCATGTTAGCGGCTGCCGCTGGGGCCACCCTGGGATGTGGGGTTACACAGGTGTATGCACTTGTGCAAACACATCGGACTGTGCATTTAGAATCTGTGCATTCTGTCCTGTGTGAATTATATCACAAGGGAAACAGAAGGGAAGCGGGAGCCGTCCTTTTGCTGACAACAAATCCATCCATCCGGGGACAGAGAGTGTGCCTGGGTAGCTCGGACCACACACCCACTCTTGCTTGGCTGGGGATGGGGCACCCCGCCAGACAGCTCCCCAAGACCTCGTGCGACAAGGGAAGGTGGTTTCCGGAAGGCTCGCCAAGGAGCCACTGTCAGAGGGAGAGGAGAGCCTCAGCCTTGTGCTTGGAGCACTAACAGGAAGGTCCGGTCTGTTTACTGGAGGTGGGAAACGATGCCACCAAGCGGGACAGAACGTCCGTTTCACGAGTCCCGCACAACGAATGGGGCTGGCGTGGCGGCTGTGGTCTGGACGCGCCTGGAACTTCCCCGCAAAGTCCTTGCAGCACCTGCAGCGGACGAAACCTTGGTTCTCTCACCTCGCGCCACCTGCAGACACGTGACGCAAGCAGCAGCGTCCACTGGTCTCATTCTGGGGGAAGGGCCGGGCTGGAAATGTCCGAAAGTCGGAGACTGTGCTCGGGGACTTTCCCCAAGGCTGTGGCCTCAGAGCAAACCCGTGTGGCCTCCTTGGGTCAATATCTCTGGCTTCTCAAAAAAAAAAAAAAAAAAAAAACCTCAGAGGCAAGTGCCGGTCACGTGGCACATCAGCTGTTGGACCCTCTCCATGTGTCCTCGACATGTGCTCTGGTGTCCCTGCCTCTGCCCAGGGCATTTAAACCCTGCTGCGGGCGCCCCGCAGCTGCCATCGTGGTCTTCTCCGTCGCGAGCCCTGCCTGGGGCCTGGAGGCCTGCGGCCCGCCGGAGCCTCCCTCCCAGCCCATGGGGACGCTGGTGGCCAAGCTGCTCCTGCCCACCCTCAGCAGCCTGGCCTTCCTGCCCACTGCCAGCATAGCCGCCAAGAGGCGGTTCCACATGGAGGCCATGGTCTACCTCTTCACCACGTTCTTCGTGGCGGTGAGTCTGGGGCTGGGGAGACCCCGCGGCACCCTCCTAGGGGTGGAGAAGAGGGGCCGCCCTGCCACCGCTTTCTTGAGTGATGAAGAAAAGTGATTTGGAAGTGAAAGAAGGAGCCCAGGGTGGGGTCCAGAGACCAGAGGGAGGGCTAGGAGTTCTGCCTCCACCTCAGTTTCCCCACCTGTGCCAGGAAGCTGTTCTGGGCTTACTGCCTGTGTGGGGGAGGCCAAGCGCACGAGGAACGGTCAGTCAGTTGAGGACAAGCCCTTCCAGGGAGCCCCTCTCCCCAGCCAGCCCCCCAAGGCTGCCGGGGTGCCCACCCCTCCCCCACCTCTCTCCTGGCTAAGCAGAGGGGCCGAGAGCAGGCGGCTGGGGCGACGGGTGGGGGCTGACCCCGGATTCTGGCACTGCCCCGTCGGGGGGACCCACCCACCCCACTTGTCTCCCCCCCACCTCCCTGGGGCTCCCTCTCCCCTACTTCCCCCCCCCAACCCCGGGGTTCCCTCCCTCTGCGTGTCTCTGACTGTCTCTGTGTCTAGTTTTCTCTCTGCCTTGCTTTTCTTTGCTTTCTATGTCTGGTTCTCTTTTGGTTTCTGGAACTATAACCCCATGGAATTTACTCTCTAAATCTCTTGATCTCTCTCAAGCTCTGCTCCCCTGACCCTGCAAGTGTCTCTCTGGCTCCCTCCTCCCTGCAGCTTGCTTCTGTCTGTCTGGCTGTGATCTTCCTCTGGCTAATCTACGCTCTCTCTCTGTCCCCGTGCCCTCCTTCCTCCCTGCCTGTCTCCAACGCCCCTGCCCTCTCCCCCCGCCCACCTTCTGCCAGACCCGGCACATGCCTGCACTGGGGGGCGAGCGTCCCACCTGCCTCCTCGTGGCAGTGCCAGGCCTGACCTGTGACAACCTGCAGCCCCCAGGCAGCCCCCGCCCAGCAGCAGGGCCTCTACGGGCAAAAATGCCAAGTGCATGTGTGTGCACATGGGCAGCCTGAGCGGGTGAGGCCCGTGAGCACACGTGTGTTTGCAGACACGTATTCACACGTCATGCCTGTGTCCCGAGTCGGTCAAGTCCGATTTTGCCTGCAATGGGAGAAGCTAAGTGTGCATGTGGCGGGGGGCGGGGGTGGCCAACACCCTCTCCGGTTTGTGCTGCCCCCATAAGTAGCGGTGACCTGGGACAGGCTGGGTCCTTGGCGGAACCAGATGCCCCGGGCGGGAGAGACACCAGCCACAGCTGCCAGGACCCACGAGCCAGCGTCCGGGGTGGGGACTGGGCCAGGTGCTCCACACAGGGTCTAATTTAGTCTTTTCACCCGCCCCCCCATGAGCCTAGTGTTGCGATTCTCATGTGACAGGTGAGTAAACTGAGTCCCAGAAAGGCTGGGTCACTTGCCCTGTAAGCACCAAACACGCTCTGGGGCTCCCAGCCCGCGCAAGGCGTTTTCCAAGTGCCATTCCGTGTGCTGCTCCGTGGCCCCAGCCTGGGCTCGGGCTCGGGGTGGGGTCTTCCTGCGGAATGAGCAACCAAGGCCCAGAGCAGAGACAGGACTTCTCTGCGGGCACACGGGCCTTAGGAGCAGGGAGAGAAGCCGGGGTCTTATCCCCAAGGCCAGCAAACCACAGGCACCAGACGGGCCGCCCCACCCCCTACCCCGGCGTGGGCCTGGGCTGGCCCGCAGCTGCCTCAGAGGCCTGCCCAGCCCCACCCTGCCCCACCCAGAGTGTCAGGGGCAGCTGCCGCCTGTGACAAATGTGCTCCAGCCTCACAGCCACACTCTGTGCCTCCCGGAGTTCTCCCCGGCACAGGGCTCCTCTTGAGTTCCGACCAGGACCCTCCTGCCACAGTCGCCACACGAGCCCCACCGGGGGTGGGGGGTCCCATCCCCCCTCGCCAGCGGTGGCTCCACACGGCGGCCACGTGCCTGAGCTCCCGCTGGAACTGCTGCCCCAGCCACACCCCCTCCCCCAGCGCCCTCGCCCT
>CM052443.1:127153966-127203435 GCA_028533085.1 Varecia variegata
GTGCTCCCCAAATACCCGGTCCCCTAACCTACCAATTGCTGGGTAATTACTTGCCACCCACCCCCACCCCAACCCATCGAGAATTCCTTGAGGCTCAGTGTCCTGTCCACTGTGTGTCCCCAGAGCCTGGCACGGTCAGTGTTGGTGACTGCCTGTTGAGCAGAAGAATAGAGGGATGGAGAAATGAAAGCCTGGGGGCCTCGTGGGGGAGGTGGCTGTGACAGTGTCCCTCAGGGAGCCCACTGGACAAGGCCCGGAGCTCTCCGTCTGTCTATACAGGTTTATAGGCGGTACAGCGATGAGTATGGTGACCTCACACGCCCAGACATCACCTTCACCTACTTCCAGCCTAAGCCGCAGCAGGCCTGGGCGTGGGCCGCCGTGCGCGGGCCCTGCTCGGTGAGCTGTGGGGCAGGTGAGGCCTGGGGAAGGCTGGCCGTGGCATGGCGTGCCCCTGCACGGAGGTGGCCTAGCCTCCCCTTACCCCCGCAGGGCTGCGCTGGGTGACCTACAGCTGCCTGGACCAGGCCAGGAAGGAGCAGGTGGAGGCTGCCTGGTGCCAAGGGAGCCCGCAGCCGCCGGCGTGGCCAGAGGCCTGCGTCCCTGCGCCCTGCCCCCCATAGTGAGTGCGGTGCTGTCTTTGCGGCTCCCGGGGTGGGGGAGTGCCCGCTGGGGCTCCTGGGCTGTCACCCCTGCACGGGGCCCACGGTGCGGGCTGGGCTGAGCAACTTCTGTTGGCACCGTCCCTCGTCCCGATGACCCTGGGAGGGGGCTCTATGAGTGCCCCCGTTTTGCAGGCGAGGACACTGAGACCCAGGGTAGACAGGCTGCCAGTGTCAGCCCGGCGTGACCCACCCCTACTGTCACCTTTTCTGGGCAGCCTGAGGCCTCCCCTGAGCTCAGGTGCTTGTCAAAAGAGAGAGATGACCGCCCCCCGGGGGTATGTGGCAGCCTCGGGGAGCTGGTGGTGGAAGCTCCAGCCATCGCTGGCCCCCAGCAGGGACAAACTGTTAGGGACAGGCCATCCCTGTTGGGCGCAGGACGGGGGCAGCCACCAGCCCAGGTGTCCTCGGGCTCAGGTGTCTGTCAGGGCAGCCTGGGGACGCCTAGAGAGGCTGGGCGTCCATGCACCTGGAGGGACACAGGGCCCAGCGCAGGCTGGGGGATGAGTGCCAGCCAGAGGTGGCTGGACAGCCCTCCTGGCCCCCCACCCCGTCCCCCCAGCCAGCCTGGGGACCTGGCGAGGGCCCTGACGCCCTGTCCCTCTCCTCCTCAGCTGGGTGGCTGGAGCCTTCGGCCCGTGCAGCGTCTCCTGTGGGGGAGGCCTGCGGGAGCGGCCGCTGCGCTGCGTGGAGGCCCAGGGCAGCCTCCTGAGGACCTTGCCCCCCGCCCGGTGCGGAGCAGCGGCCCAGCGGCCTGCCCTGGCCGTGGAACCCTGCAACTCCCAGCCCTGCCCCGCCAGGTGAGCACGGGGTGGCCAGGGTGGGGCCGGGCCCCTGGCAGGGCTGTCCTGCACTGAGCCCCTCCTTCTGAGTGTCCCCTCTTCCTGAGGCCCCTGGCCAGGCCCCACCGCCCTGGCGGGGCAGAGGTGCCTGGGGGCTCTGAGTGCCAGCGTCAGGAGTGCCTGGCAGCCAGGAGCCCAGGGCCAGCCCGTCCTTCTCTGAACTTCGGAGTCCCTGCAGTGAAATGGGGACGAGGACCTGCTCGTGAGGGCCATGAGGACAAGGTGACACTGTCAATGTAAAGCAGTAGGTGTCACTTTGTCACCACTGCCACCTTTCTCATGGTGCCCAGGTGGCCACCTCTCATCCCCTCAGTGTCCAGATTGACAGTGGCTATGACCCTGCCTTGCCAATAACTGGCCGGGTGACTAGGGCAAGTCCCCTCCCTCTCTGGGCTCCAGCCTTGTCATCTGTCCAGTGGGGGTTGGACCAGGGGTGGCCCACACATGGCTCTGGGCCCCTTTCCACTCTCTTGTCCACGCAGACATAGCACACACCTCTCTTCTTTCTTGCTGAGGCCTGGTGTAGCCTCAGGATTCTGAACATGGCACTGCAGGCAGCCCCCCAGCCCCACTGACACACGTCTGAGACCACTGGCCATCCCCGGGCCTGGATTCGGTTCCATGTGGCACCTGATAATCCGCTAGCACCGCCGTGGTGCAGGAGCCTGTGGTCGTCTGGGTGGAGGTCCCTTCGCATCTGCAGGGCAGGGCTCGGCTGTCTCGTCGCACCGGGTGCGGGCGAGTGCCTGGCCGTCCAGCGCGGTGCTCCTGAGTGGAGCCTGGAGGCCGATGAGCGAAGCAGTTAACGCAGCACTTCGGGGAAAGACCCCTGAGCTTTGCCTCTTTGAGCTCCTGGATATTGGGGGGCAGATTCACTGCCGCCCTGCCCCTAGGAGCTGGGCCGCACCTACAGCTGGGTGGCAGTGGCAGGGCCCGATGACTGTCCTGTGACGTCCTCAGGTGGGAGACGTCAGCCCCTGGCCCATGCACGTCAGCCGGTGGAGCAGGCCTGGCCTCGAAGAATGTGACGTGTGTGCAGGGGGCGGATGGCTCGGAGGCTCCAGTGACCTCGGGGCCCAGCTCCATAGGAGAGAGGGCACCTGTTGCTGAGGTGAGTGCCCTGGCACGAGGGTGGCCTGGGCTACTGGGTCCTTATCTGGCTGGGACAAAGAGGGGCACCGGTTGCCACTGTCCTGCAGGCCACAGTAGAACACCATCCTTCTGCAGGCTGCTGTCTTAGGGCCAGCCCGGTCAGAGGGTAGACGCAGAGACAGAGTGCTCTTGGGATGCTCCCTTGCCCCTTGCAAGCCCGGCTGAGGGAACACACACCCTGCATCTAAGGGAGACAGTGATTCCACCTTGCTCTTAGGCCAGGGCGCTGGCCAGCCCTCGCCCCGCGTGGCTGGTGGGGATTGTGGGGCCAGCCGTGCCTGCCAACCCCAGAGCTGACCACGGCCCTCTGCCCCAGCCCGTGGCGCACACGCCCATGGGGGCCTGCACGGGCCATGGTGGGGCAAGTCTGTGCCACTGCCTGGTCTCTCCTGAAAAGACCAGGAAATGGGGGTGCTCAGGGGTCTGGAGGTGGCGTCCCAGACCCCCACTCATGGCTCCCTCCCTGCAGCTGGGTGCTGACTGCCCTGGGGAAGAGGCTCCCTCCCCGTCGGGCAGTGCCAGGCCGGAGGCTCGTGCGGGACACGTGTGGACCCCCGTGGCAGGGCCCTGCTCTGTCTCCTGTGGGCGAGGTGAGGGAGGACCCGCGCTCACTGGTAACTCTCTTATCTACCTGCATTTTGCCTAGTTCTGAAAAGCATGTGAGTGGCTTAAAATCCAAACGCCATAAAAGCATGAGGTAATTAATATACAAGGAGACTGGGGCAAAGTGTCCGGCAGCCACTTTAAATGTGGCCATTGATCGGCTAAAAAGATAGGACGACACGGTCACACCGGGCAGCGCTGGCACCAAGGGCGTATTCCAGTGGCCCCGCAGAGCTGCGAGAGGCGGGCCCCAAACCGATGACCTGAGCGGAGAAACCAAGTTAGCTTTAAGACACGTAGTGTCCTTCTGTCTTTCCAATTCGTTTATTGCGGTAAAATACACGCATCATGAAAGTCACCGTCTTCATTCACCACTTTCAAGGGCACAGCTCAGTGGCACTGAGCACGTTCCCAGAACTTTCTCCTCTTCCCAAACTGATGCCGTGTCCCCGTGAAACACCGGCTCCCCGTCCCCATCTCCCAGCCCCTGTCCCCCTCCCTTTCACTTTCTGTTTTAATGAATTTGGTGACTCTGGGGACCTCACGTGAGCGGAATCGCACAGCATCTGTCCTTTCGTGTCTTCCTTGTTTCACTGAGCACAATGTCCTGAGTTGGTCCTTGCTGTGGCACGTGTCAGATTTTCCTTCCTTCTTAAGGCTGAGAAACATCCCGTGGCAGGTGTGTGTAACCGCACACTTGCCAACCGCTCGCTCCCAGAGGGTCGCGTGGCTTGCTTCCACGTGCCAGCCGTTGTGCGCAGTGCCCCTGTGGACGTGGCGCACGAGTGTCTGTTTGAGGTCCTGCTGTCAATGTTCTTGCTCACCCGGCGTTCTCGGGCTGGCTCACTCTTTGGGCAGCGCCCGGAGTGGCCTGGCGGGTCGCACGGTGGCTCTGTGCCGTCTGGGGGGCTGCTGCACCCTCCTCAGCGGCCGCCCCGTGCGCTCTCCCGCCACGGCACGCGAGGCTTCCAGTTCTGCACGTCCTCGCCGACACTCGCGGCTCTCTGTGGTTTGATAGTAGCCACCAATGGCTCATGTGAGAAGATGCGCAGTGTTCTTAACAAACACCCTGACTGCTCGGTCAGTAAAACTTCACCCTGTTTAGAACAAAGACCAGGAAGAGATTTCTTTTGAGGATACTCTTAAAGGAGAGATTTGAGGAAACTGGTCCTAATCACATCTCTATAATAAACACACTAAAAGATTTTCATGTCATAATTCTTATAATGCCTCTCAATAAACTATAGCAACTACCATTTCTTGGGCACCTACTATGTGCCAGGCACTTCATATCTCCCCTTTCAAACTCTTGAATGACTGACTCTGCAAGGTGGACTCAAACCCCACTGCCATATCTGCTAGAGCTGTCCAGCAAGCCGGTGCCTGTGGTCTGCTGAGCCCACCTCTTGGGGTGCGGGGGTCCCTGCTTCCTCCCTGCAGGCCTGATGGAGCTGCGTGTCCTGTGCATGGACTCCACCCTCAGGGTGCCTGTGCAGGAGGAACTGTGTGACCCGACAAGCAAGCCTGGGAGCCGGCGGGAGGTCTGCCGCGCTGTCCCGTGCCCTGCGCGGTGAGTGTGGGGAGCAAGGCTGTGCAGGGGAGGCAGTCTGACCTTGGGGGCAGCCTCCTGTGGGCCGCTGGCCTTCTCCCTGCAGGTGGGAGACTGGGCCTCAGCACTGTGCCTGGTGACCTGCAGGGTGGGGGAGGTACCACTGGCTGTGTGTTGCCCTGTCCCCCTGCCCCACTCCAAATGCTGGCCAGTGCCTCAGCCCGGCCCCCTCGAGGACTGCAGCCTGGAGCTCTGCCCTAGGTCTGCATCCTGGCTCTGCCCTCACCTCCAAGCCCATCCTCCTGACCCTGTGTCCTCGCCTGCAGGCATGATGCCCCTGGAAGGCCGTGTGTGTTGAATGAGATGGTCCTGCGTGTAAAGGGCGTCGCACGGGATGTGGGCTGCTGGGGGCCACGTGGTTGATGGGGCACTTACTCGTCACCTGCTCTTCACCGAGCACCTATGTCCCGGCGCTGTTCTGGCGCTGGGGGACACAGCAGAGGACAGGGCAGACAAATATCCCTGCCCTCCTGGAGCTGACGTCGGGGGCAAGGTGGGGACAGCCCACAAATCAGACGGTGGCGCGCAGTCTGACGGGTGGCACTTGGTGGGACAGAAGGCAGGCTGGAGGGACAGACAGCTCTGCGGGGCCGTGGGTGCCCTCACCTCCCCCCGCTGCCTCTTGGACACGTCTGCTACTGGCCCTCAGCATCCCTGCCTGTAAAATGGGTCTGTCTGAAAGCTCTTTGTCCTCTGAGCTTCTCGGTGGGGACGTGAGAGGGACCCTCAGAGAGAGAACTTCTGGCCCTTCCTGGCCTCCTGTCTCTTCCCGGTCTGGGGAGACAAGGGAGACCTGGCTCCTCTGGGTTCCCAGGCCGTGGCCGCGTGGCCTCCCTGACTCCTGTTTCCCCAGGTGGCGGTACAAGCTGGCAACCTGCAGCGTGAGCTGTGGGGGCGGGGTTGTGCGGAGGACCCTGTACTGTGCCCGGGCCCAGGGGGAGGACAGTGCCGAGGAGATCCTGCCGGACGCTCAGTGCCAGGGGCTGCCTCGCCCAGAGCCCCAGGGGGCCTGCAGCCTGGAGCCCTGCCCGCCCAGGTGGGTGCCTGGCCGCACAGCGGGAGGGGCCCTCCTGGCCAGGGCCCATGCCAGGCTAGGTGCTGTGGGGACCAAAGGGCAGCTCAGCGGCCCAGGTGACAGCCTGTAGGGAACAGGACTATGGGCAGGCTGTGCTGGGCGAGGTGAGGGGGAAGTGCCGCACCGCCGGGCTGGGTGTGCTGTGGGGCCACGCGGGGTGCGAGGGTGTGAGCACCAGCTTTCACCACGGGGGAGGGGCCCAGCGGGGACACAGCTGTGGCCCTGACACAGGACAGAACAGTGCTCAAGCCCGTGGGGGCCAGAGCGTGAGGGAGTATTCTCCTACCTCATTCACAATTCTTTCACGGGTTCTTTCTGCAGTTTTGCAGTTTTAATTATGAAATGCTTCTCTACATCATGCAGAAACGTCCACCATGTTCCACCACCCAGATTCGATAGACAGTACCACATTGCCCGGTTTCCTCCTGTCCCTGAAGTTTTACATAAACCCACCATTACAGAAAACAGTTCGTTTACATTTAAACCCTTAAATCATGTTACCTAGAGACGTTTCAGAGCAGGGACCGAACGTTTTCTTCCCAAATCACTAACCAGCGGCGTTCGCTGGATGCTCCCGTTTCCCGCACATAGATCCCGCATCGTGCCCGGCCCTGGCGTGCGCCGGAGCCTAGCTCTCGGCTTTCTGCCAGGTTTTTCCCGAGCTGTCCCTTCCCCACATCGAATTGTTTACATTCTGTGGCTCTGCAGTCCACGTGACATCCAGAGCACAGTGCGTCTTGGTTTCTTTGCTCGTGCTAAGTGCCTTGGGTATGCGCCTGTTTATTTTTCCACGTCATATTTAGAGGTGATCCGGGATTTTATGAGAATTGTGTATGCACACGAGCCCCGGCTACCCCTGGACGTTGCCACTGGCCTCCTCCATACTCTGGAACATTCCAGGGATCCTCCTGCCTTAGCTTCCTGCTGCCTGGTGTCTTCTCTGGAGGCCCCTCCCCCAGGCTGTGCTCCTTGTGTTGTCCCTGTGTCATTGCCACACAGCTATTTCCTCCTTCCTCTCTCTGTCTTCCTTCCAGGGCAGTGGTTTCTCAACCAGGGGCAATTTTGCCTCCCAGGGGACATTGGCCACTCCTGGAGAGAATTTGTCACAGCTGAGGAGGGGGACTTGCTCCTGGCATCCAGTGAGCAGAGGCCGGGTGCTGCTGAGCGCCCTACACTACATGGGACAGCCCTGTGACACAGAATCACCCGGTCCCAAACGTCAGTGGTGCCGAGGTGGGGGCTTGGTTCGGGTCACTGCCCAGGCCCACGGAAGGCACGGCTTTGAGAGGCAGCGCCGCACGTTCCAGAGGGCAGGGAAGTGTCACCAGCCTGGGTTCCAGTCAGGGCTCTGACAAATGCCAGTGTTATTATGTTATTATGACCACAACTTACCATGAGCAGCACTGACGGTTTTACAACTCTCTGGCGGCAGATCTGATTTCCATTACCCAGGGGCCCCCGGGCGGCTCTGTGGGGTGTTAGCAGGTGCTATGTGATAGAGGGGACGAAAGGGAGACCCCAGCTAGGGGAAAGCGGTCTCTTTCCTGCAGAGCCTTTGGGAACCATCCTGTGCCAGTGGCCCTGTGAGTGGACGGGGGCCTGGGGCCTGCCCGGGCACTGTCTGAGGTCACTCAGGCAGGGAGCCTCTCTCTGGGTCTCCTGCAGGTGGAAAGTCACGGCCCTCGGCCCCTGCTCGGCCAGCTGTGGCCTCGGCACTGCTAGGCGCTCGGTGGCCTGCGTGCAGCTTGACCGAGGCCGGGACACGGAGGTGGACGAGGCGGCCTGTGCAGCTCTAGTGCGGCCCCAGGCCAGCGTCCCCTGCCTTGTTGATGACTGTGCCTACCGGTGGCACGTCAGCACCTGGACAGAGGTGAGCGCAGCTGGAGGGGCTCACGCACAGTGTCGGGGCACAGGGGTGCAGCAGACAGAGGCGAGCCGCAGCCCTGAGGCCTGCTCTGCAGCCACCGCCGGCCTCTGTCACAAGGACCTGGGCATCTGGCCAGATGGGGATGGGAGCTGGGCGGGCAGTGACAGACGCTGTGGAAGGAGAGGGTCCCACCGCGGAGTACCTGGCCCCTGCGCTGTGGCTCGGAGAGGCAGAGAGGCTTTAGCAGTGACGGTTACAGGGTGACCCATGCAAGGTTACCTCTCAGCCTCAGTTTCTGCCTCTGTGGAAAGGGGACACTTGCCTGCCTCCCAGGTGGTGCAGAGATTACACATGGGATCGCGCCTGGCCCGTGGTCACCCTCTGGCAGGGCCGGCCATGACTCTCCCCTCTCTTGGCAGTGCTCCGTCTCCTGCGGGGATGGCATCCAGCGCCGGCAGGACACCTGCCTCGGACCCCGAGCCGGGGCGCCTGTGTCAGCAAACTTCTGCCAGCACCTGCCCAAGCCGGTGACCCTGCGGGGCTGCTGGGCCGGGCCCTGTGCAGTGGAGGGCACACCCAGCCCAGCACCCCATGAGGAAGCTGCTGCCCCGGGCCAGACCACAGTGGTACCTGCTGCTGCTGCTTCCCTGGAGGGGCCCCAGCCCCAGGCCCACCTCCACTCCCCGGCTTCCCAGACCCTGCGGCTCCTGCCCAGTCGCCGGGAAAGCCCAGCGCGGCCCAGTTACGTTCCTTCCTCCTTTCTGTCGGGAGGCTGTCCGCAGGAGCAGTGGGCAAAGGCATCTCTACCGGTGGGAGCTGGGACGGGCACTTGGTCCCCTGGGATGCACGCAATTGGGCTGAAGGGATGTGCCTTGGAGGCCAGGCTCAGGGCTGGCCCACTTCCTACCTGGCAAAGGGAAAGTCACTCTCATCTTTATCAAGGTCAAGTGACTCAAAGGCTTCAGAGTCGGAAACCCGTGTCTGAGTGACCCAAAGCCATGCGCTGCCCTTCGCACTGCCCCCCTGCTGGGGCATCTGCAAGCGGCTCTGTGCTTGATGGGACCCTCTGACCCACGCAGACCCCTGACCTGAGAAGGCTTCCAGCTGGGCCTAGGAGGACGTGGTCCACCCCCGCCGCCCAGTCTCCTTCCTCAGCACGGAAAGCCCCAGCCCCCGTCCTGCTGGGGACCCGCAAGCTCTGCTCACCTGTGCTCCTGCTGCCTTTCCAGGTGCCTGTGGTGGGCAGCACCTTGAGCCAGCCGGGACCATTGACATGCGAGGCTTGGGGCAGGCAGACTGTGCGGTGGCCATCGGGCGGCCCCTGGGGGAGGTGGTGACCCTCCAAATCCTCGAGAGTTCCCTCAACTGCAGCGCAGGTATGTCCAGGGCCACACAGACAGCCGCTGTCAGTGATGGGCCCTGCCAGGTGCCAGCATGACCACAGCGTGCCCGGCCGCCCTCGTGACGGGGCATGGTGATCCCCATTTTACAGATGAGAAAACTGAGAGATTAGTGAGTGAGAGAGCCAGTGATGGGAGAGTCGGGACTCCATCGTGGGTCAGTCCACCCTGGAGCCACCTCCTGCTGCCCCGAGTAGGGCGCCGGCACCTCACTGTGCTGCCGCTTCTAGGGGAGACGCTGCTGCTTTGGGGCCGGCTCACGTGGAGGAAGTCGTGCACTAGGCTGTCTGGCAAGACCTTCAGCCCCAACACCAACACGCTACTGGTGAGGCAGCGCCGTGCAAGGCGGGCGGGCGGAGTGGTGCTGCGGTATCGGAGCTGGCCTGCCCCGGGACCCGTCCACAGAGGTAGCGAGCCGTCGCACCCCCACCTCCGGCAGGGAAGCCCAGGCCAGGCAGCGGGGTGGCTGGGTGCTGTCGGGGACAGTGGGCAAGACACCGGGGGAGCCGCCTGGGACGGGAGGAGCACGGAGGCGGCCAGTGTTGGTCCACACGCGTGGTCAAGATGAGGCCCGAGATGAACGCTGCATCTCCTCCTCTTGGGGGTGTGAGCAAGATGGGTGGGCGTGGGACTCGGTCCACAGCCCCACCCTATCCCTTGGGCCGTTGCTCCACGAACATGCCAAGCGCACGGGACTGCTGGGTGCTGCCGGAGGGCAAGAGCCCCCGTCATTGTACTGCTTCTCCCCAGCTGCCCCACAAGCAGGCACCTGCCTCGAGGGAGGATAGGAGGGGCAGGAAGGGGGGCTTGAGTGGAGCTCTAGTGACGGGGATGGCTGACACGGCTGGAACCCATCCTTGGTGCCTGGTTCGGTGTCAAGCACTTTGCAGGCGTGACTTCATTGAGTCCTCCTAAAAGCTCCCCTGCCCAGTGCGTGCCACGGTCCCCTTCAATTACAGAGGAGGGAACTGAAGGTCAACATTTAAGGCCTTTGCCTAAAGTCACTTGGCCAGGAAGTGGTAGAGGTGGGGTTCAGGGGGCTTCTACCTGGGAGCCCCCGTATCGACCACAGCACCATACTGTCCCCGGCTGTGAGCTGAGCTGCCCTGGCCTCTGGCATCAGCAGTCAGTCTGGGCTCCTGTGTCCCTGAGGTGGCCCACACCCAGTCCACCCACCTGCTGTCCCTTGCAGAATGTGACAGACAGCTCTTTGGACCCCGGGGTGAAATCGTGAGTCCCTCTCTGAGTCCAGACAGGAGGAATGCAGGGGGCTGCCGGCTCTTCATCAACGTGGCCCCCCAGGCCCGAATTGCCATCCACGCCCTGGCCATGGACATGGGCACTGGGACTGAGGGAGCCAATGCCAGCTACATCTTGGTGAGGCCACCAGGACAGGCACAGAAGTGGGCTGGCTTTTGCTATGGGACAGGGAGTGCTGGGCTAGGGGACTCTTTTAGTTTATTTCAGACCAAACCCCTAAAAATCACTAATGCAAGAATGGGGGAAGAGACTTTCCTCCACTTAGTCACCGACAAATATTGAGCTACTGCAAAAGTGAAATAGAAAATAACTTTTCTGATGTAGACTGCCCGTTAACTGAGGCTGAAGCACAGTTTTACAGCGGGATATAACTTTGCCAGAACAGTGGCTCCCCCTCGGGTTTTGTGTGTCCTGGGAGAACTGTCCCTGGGAGAACTGCCTGCAAGCTGGCCCCAGGGGAGGCAGCCCAGCCTCTGGAATCAGAGAGATCTGGCTGAAATCCCTGCTCTGGCACCCTGGCTCTGTGTCCTTGGGGGGTGATGTAACTTCCCTGAGCTCAGAGTTCTGGGTCGGATAACAGTGTCCTCCTGATAGGGCTCTTGTGAGCATCCTGAATGCTGAGACCCTGCAGGGGTCTAATTATCACCTCCCGGCTGTTCCTCCCAGATCCGGGACATCCACAGCCTGAAGACCACAACGTTCCACGGGCAGCAGGTGTTCTACTGGGAGTCAGAGGGCAGCCAGGCGGAGATGGAGTTCAGCCAGGGCTTCCTGGAGGCGCGGGCCAGCCTGCAGGGCCAGTACTGGGCCCTCCAACCCCGGGCGGGGAAAGAGGACAAGCGGCGGGGGCCCCGCGGGGCCCTGCCTTAGCTTTCCCTCCCGCACATCCGCAGTTGCCCCCTGTCCTGGGAGGCAAAGGCCGGACCAACTTGTACTGGGTACTTCCTAGGCGTCTGGCAAGCCCTGGAGGGTTGACCTCTGGCCTCCGCTTTCCAACTCTGACTTGCTCCAGGCTTAGGGTCTTCTCCATCGTCCAGAAGGCTCGGGGCGGGGCTGGAGCCTCTGGAAAGGCACCCCCAGCCCTTCGGGCACAATAAAAGAAACGTGCACCTCGGCTGCGTTTTCTTCCCTTGACCTGCCCGAACCGGCTTGAAAACCCACCGCGGCAGGGCAGGGACGCCTGGGCGGTCGGCTATGCCCCGACGTGAGCGGACCCCGGCAGGGAGAAGGAAAGGCGAGGGGTGCGCGGGCAGCAAGGCGCTGCGGCTGGCGCCCGGGCCACTCTGTGGAGCCGCGACCCTGGTCTCGGGGGCGCGTCTGCCCGCCTGGCCGGCCCCACGCTGCAGCCCCGCCCCCCATGCTAATGAGCGCCGGGCCGCGAGCCCGCCCCTATGCTAATAAGGGCCGGCCCTCTATGCTAATAAGGACCGGCCTGCAAGCCCGCCCCTATGCTAATACCCGCCTCTCCCACAAGGCCGCGCGCCGGCGTCGACGCGGCCGGCTCCGGAGCCCTTTGTGAGGGCCGCGGGCGGCGCCGGACGGCAGCACCATGAGCGGCTCGGCCGGGGCGGCTGCGGCGTCCGCCAGCTCCGCGCCACCTGCGCAGGAGGAGGGCATGACGTGGTGGTACCGCTGGCTGTGTCGCCTGTCGGGGGTGCTGGGGGCCGTCTGTGAGTACCCGGCCGGGAGGGGCCGGCCGGCCGGCCGCGCATGCGCGCCCCGCGGGAGGGCTTCCCCCCCCTCAACCCGGATCGGGGTCTGCGGGGCGCCGGCGGCCTGCTGGGCGGGGCGGGGCCGGCGTCTTGGGTTGCCATGGTTGCAGCCCAGGTCCGGCCGCTTAGGTGCCGGACGGTTCCGGGAACCCCGGGAGGGAGCAGGGTCCCCGGGGAGCGCAGCACCGGCCCCGCACCGGGCGGCCCCTTCGAGGCTGCGGTTAGCGGCCCGCATGTGCGGGCCGCGCGGATTCAGGGCGCGGGGCGCGTGCTGAGCCCGCCTGGTGCGCGTCACCTGCGGCCTGGGTCGCGGGCGGGCGGCGGACTGCCTGGCCTTGGGCGGGGACCGTCTGTACGCCGGGCGGGGCGGGTCTGGTCAGGCTGGGGTCCGGGCAGGAGGCTTCCCGAAAGTCCGGTGTCGCCAGGGCACAGGTGGCTCCGGGGGCGCGCGGCGGGGAGCGGCGGGCGGCGGCCTCTGCCTGGGCCTTCGTTGCTGCCCCGTCTGCGGCTCAGGCGCTCCCTCCCTCCGAGCCGCCGGACCGGGCTCCCGGGAAGTCAGGCTCTTCCCGCACGAGCCGAGCCGAAGGACGTGAGGAAGGCAGATCTGCCACCGCCGTGGTCCCCAGCCTTTGCGGCACCGGGACCAGTTTCATGGGAGACAGTGTTTCCACGGACAGGGGTGGGGGTGGAGCTCGGGCAGATTCCTAACAGGCCACTACCTGTGCCATGCCGTGGCCCTGGGGTTGGGGACCGCAGTGCCACAGACGTGAAATAAAGGTCACATGACTGGCCTTCCAAAGGCAAATAGAAGTTGTCTGCATGATGTGAGGGTAGAGGGCGAGTGCAAGGCCTTAGAAAGGGCATGTCTGCAGGTATTAAACAGTACCCCACCAGCGCTCCTGCCAGAAGGGACCTCCTCTCAGGGTCACCTTCAAGTCCCACAGTCTTGCCAGGTGGGTGGAGGGCAGAAGGAGGGTCAGGCAGGATGGTGCAGGTTAGGAGTGTGCTGTCTGGCAAGGTGTGCCCTTGTCCAGAGGCAGCGGTGAGGCAGGTCTGAGTCCCTGTCCCTGCTGTTCAGAGCAAGCACGTGTTTGACTCTGCAGGAGAGACTGGTGGGCTCGAGATCCGGCCTCAGGGATTAGGGTGGGTGGTGCTGAGGGGTGACAGTGGTCAGTGATGGAGAAAGGAAAGGTCCTGACGGTGGCCTGTAGGCCACCACCCTCTCTCCGTGTTGGTCAGTGGCCCTGCTGACCCCCAGGATAACTCTGGAATCCCACCTAGTCTGTGCTTCTCCAAGGGGGCACCTGTGCCTACCCCAGGATTGCACGGTGCTGGGGGGCCCTGCAGATAGATGCAGCTTCAGGAGAAGCTAAACTTACGGCATCGCCCTGAATTGTCAGTTTCTCCTGCAGACTGGGGGCGTTGTTATGTGAATACCAAATACTATATACAAGGTAGAATGCAGGTGTGTTAGAGATGCAACAGGAATTCAAACAGGGCCTGGGTCAGGTTGCCCTCCTTTGGGGTGAGTGGCCTTTCCCTTTGGTCCTAAGAGCATCTGGAGGCAGATGATTGCACGGTGACACTCCCCTCACATGGAAGATGCCAGCACTGAGACCCCCAAGTGGACATCTCAAACCCTTTGTTGTTAAAGCACTCCTGGCTGGAGCCTGCTAGACTGAGCTGAGACCTGGTCCTCCCCCAAGGCTGGCTGTGCGTGGGACAGAGGGGGTGGGCTTGGAGCTGGAAGCGACCTGCTGACTGCAGCAGGAAGGCAGGCGCTGTCAGCTGAGGCCAGGCACAGCTGACTCGCAGGGAGAAGCCCTGCTGTCCACTGGGCACTCTGCTGGGGCAGACGGTCCCCCACGGTCTGTGGCTCTGGGGGACCCTGCCATCTGAAGGCGCGTGTTCCTAAGGATGTGCTGAGGATAGGTGCCACCTTTGAGTCCCGACTTTTAGAAGGAGATCTTGGGGGCACACAAGGGCAGTCCCATTGCATTTGGGGCTCACTTCATCTGGTTTCCTCCTGTCACCTGGTGCCTGCATAGGGTGACACGGGAGAACGGCAGAATTCCTGACCCGTGTCAAAGGATCGGGTGCAGAGGAGCTACTGCAAGTTTAATGAGCCGGTGGCTGTTGCTGCCTTGCAGGGCCCAGCTTCCCCCACCGCCCCACTGCCGGCTCCCTGGAACTGCCTCGCGCACCCCTGGGGTTCTGGTGAAGCCGGCTGTGGGCTGCAGGTGGAGCAGTGTGGTTGGGAGTGGAGGAAGGTCAAGGTGCCACACTTGGGTGTCAGTGAAGCCACCATCTGGGGTAGAAGAGGACACATCATCTCCCTCAGGGCCGTTTGGGATTGCAGCAGTGGGTGGGCTGGGCTGTGGGACTTGCCCATGTACAGAAGGGAAGGCTGCCCAGAAAGATGAAGAGAATGTGCCCAAGGTCACTTGGTCTTACCTGGTTCCGATCTCTGTTCCAAGAGAGGCACCCCTTGTCCCGGCCAAAATCCAAGCCACGTTTTCCAAGTCAGAGGACTTCTTGTGTGGCCAGCCCTGTGAATGGTGACAAGTGGCACTTACTGAGGACTGATTAACCTTGCGAGACATTGTCTCTTTAATCCTAACCACTCTTTGGGTGTTGTACATCTGGGGTCAGAGGGCCAGCTCCTTTGTGCCTTGGAATGGAGGGAGGGTGAGATGCCCTCACAGCCTCCCGAGCTCCAAGGGCCACCTGCAGCCTGGCCACCACCTTCTGGGGGCCTGGGGCAAGTCGCCTCACCTCTCTTGAGTCTTGTCCTTACCTGTGAGCAGTTATGTTGCCTCATCTGTCTCAGATGACAGGGGGACCTCTGGGTGCTGCGAGAAGCGGGTGCTGAGTGTCTGAAGGGACGCTCCAGACTTCTCAAGCCACCTCCCCAGGCGGCCTTCCCCGCAAGCCTCTCCCCGCTCCCTGCTCATTCCGCCCCTGTCTCTTGCTTTCAAGCTTGTGCGGTCTCTGGCCTCTTCAACTGCGTCACTATCCACCCTCTGAACATCGCGGCTGGCGTGTGGATGATGTGAGTAGTGCGTGGCTGTCCTGCCTGCGGGGTCCGGGGCCCTGGGTTTCTGGCTGAGGTGTGGGTCTTCTCCTTCATGCTCCCACCTTGTCCAGGTTTCCTCACGAGGGTCAGGGCCAGGGAATGCCCCCCAGGCCTTTATCAGGTGCAGGGCTGAGGCCACAGACATTGCCTGAGTGTCCACTGAGTCCCATGTGTGCACACCAAGCCCACTGCAGTGGGGCCTTTGCCCTCTGGGAGCTCCCAGGGCCGTGGCGTGGGAGACTGGCCACTGGGGCTGGCTGAGGGGCAGGGCCATCCAGCCCCGGGGGCGGGTGAGCCAGCCAGAGGTGGACGGGAGAGGCAGGTCAGAGCCGGCACAGAGCCTGCGGTCAGCACCCCTCGTGGGAGTCCTGTGCGCACCGCCTGCGGGGGTAGCTGCATCGCACTGGGAGGGCAGGCGGACGAGGGCAGGCCAGTGTGGCTGTGGCCCACTGGGACCCCCTGAGGTGCGCAGGAAGTGTCTGTGCACCAAGAATTTGCTAGTGTCCTCGGGCGGTGCAGAGGTGGACCAGATGCAGGTCCCACCCTTATGGACCTCAGGCCAGTAGAGGGACTTGGGGGCTTGCTGTGGCAGGGCCCCAAGGCCTGTGCTGGCCAGAGGCACTGGGCCGGGCTTCAGGGGGAGTCCAGGATTGGCGGAGTCCGTGGTGGAGGCCCGGCCAGCACGGAGCCCGAGCGCCGTTTGGAGGCCTGGTGTTCCTGCTTGGCGCTTGGGTGGGCTCTTGGGCGGCCTGAGCTTTGTTCTGTTTGTTAAACGGGTAAAGACAGCACCTTCCTCCCAGGCTTGGGGGCAGATGGAAGGGCCTGGTGCATTTGACCTGCTCAGTGTCAGGTAACTGTTATCCACCTGTAGAAAACACAGAGACTGGCACAGATGCCTTCAATCACCAGTAGCTGTCCCCAGTCAACACGGGGGCTGGGCAGAGGGCTTGCTGAGTTCCTTCCTCCCCAGCTCGGGCAGTCGGCCCTCAGTGACTGGACTGGCTGGCTCCGGCTCTCTGCCTGTCCTGGGGGGCAGCCTTCCAGCGCTGGGGCGATGGTACTGATTGCCAGCAGAGCCGCTGAGTGCTTAGAGAAATGCCCTGCTGGGGGGCTTCTTTCCTCCCTGTCACAGGAGGGGCTGACAGCAAGCACAAACCCAGGCTCTGTCCTCTGGGAGTGTTCAGCTGAGCTGGGGAGACAGGCCTGTGGGAGTGCCGGGTGCAGGTGAAGTGTTTGGCAGAGGCTCTGGGCGGGGAGAAGCAGGCGCCCTGGAGCTGGGGCGGCTTCCTGGAGGAGGAGGGGCTGGGGAAGGAGAGCGGCAGTCCTCGTGGCACTGGGGGCCGCCCTCACTCTCCCAGGACCCTCAGTCTCCGCCGTCTCTCGCCCCTGCCCCTCCAGCATGAACGCCTTTGTCCTGCTGCTGTGCGAGGCACCCTTCTGCTGCCAGTTCGTGGAGTTTGCAAACACGGCGGCAGAGAAGGCGGACCAGCTGCGCGCCTGGCAGAAGGCTGTCTTCTACTGCGGGTGAGGGGCTGCTGGCGGGGCCCTGTGACACAGTTCCCCAAAACCTTGCTGACTACATCCCCCAGAGGGCAGATGAGGGTGTTGGGGAGGGTGCGCAGGGAGCAGGTGCATTCATTTCAGAGCAATTTGATGACAGCTGCTAGAAAAGGTGAGCCAACAGTTGTGCATCTGGGAATTCAGCTCCTGGCTGTACCGCAGACGTGAGGGTTCAAAGGTACATGGGCATGAACTGCAGCATTACATACTACATGGAAAAATGGGAAACCTCTGGAATTTGGGTCCGTCAGCTGGGAATTGTTATGGTGGGGACATTATGGTAGGGCCGCGTGACATGCCCAGAGAGTGTGGTCCATCTAGATACCCTGGCATGAAAGGGGAAAAACAAGTGGCAGAGTAGAAAACATCGTCTCCTAGATATGCTTTGAAACAATTTCCTGTTTCTGACAATAAAATCAATATGTGAGTCACATGTGAGTCATAAGATTGAACCAATTTCAGGATAAGTTTAATACACAGGGCCAGCATGATGGGTCACACCTGTAATCCTAGCACTCTGGGAGGCTGAGGTGGGAGAATCACTTGAGCTTAGGAGTTAGAGACCAGCCTGAGCAAGAGTGAGACCCCGTCTCTACCAAAAAAAAAAAAAAAAAAAGAGAGAGAGAAGAAAAAACTTAGCCAGGCGTGGTGGTGCGCACCTGTAGTCCCAGCTACTCAGGAGGCTGAGGCAGGAAGATCACTTGAGCCCAGGAGTTTGAAGTGGCTATGAGCGAGGCTGATGCCACGGCACTCTAGCTGGGGCAACAGAGTGAGACTCTTGTCTCCAAAAAAAAAAAATACTTAATACACAGAAGATCCTAGAACAATACCTGGTGGCTGGCAGCAGCAGCAATATTTGTTGTTATTTTCTGTATTATCTTTAGAAATAAATATAGACCAAAGCTCTCGTTGCCTTCATGGAGACCCGATAGTTTTGACAGTAAGAGCACAAGATGTGTGCTCAGTTCTGGTGGTGTCCGTTGTATTTGAGTCACAGAGGAATACAGATATCCTTTGGGTTTTTAAAACACCATTTTAAAAATGCCACAATAATACATATTCATTAAAAATAATTTGGAGGCTGGGCGTGGTGGCTCACGCCTGTAATCCTAGCACTCTGGGAGGCCGAGGCGGGCAGATTGTTTGAGCTCAGGAGTTCGAGACCAGCCTGAGCAAGAGCGAGCGAGACCCTGTCTCTACTAAAAATAGAAAGAAATTATACGGATATAGAAAAATTAGCCGGGCATGGTGGTGCATGCCTGTAGTCCCAGCTACTCAGGAGGCTGAGGCAGGAGGATGCTTGAGCCCAGGAGTTTGAGGTTGCTGTGAGCTAGGCTGATGCCACGGCACTCTAGCCTGGGCAACAGAGCAAGACTCTGTCTCAAAAAAAAAAAAAAAAAAATTTGGAAAATAGAGAAATGGTACTCAAAACCCCATTGCCTGTTGACCTGCTGACGTGTGCCCGTCCTGTCCTAAGGAGTTTTTTAAAGCCTGTTTTTCACAGTTACAGCCATTATAAAGAAGTCTGTGTCTTGCTGTTTTCACTTAGTGCAATGAAACGTTACTTGTACTGACAGGGACATTTACTCAGTGGCCATATCATGCGTTTCTTAATTTGTTTGCCGTGGTGTGAGTCAGGCTGTGATGAACTGCCATCAGCTGAAACTTTTCCTGTTTGTGATTTCCTTAGGGTTTGTTTCCAGGTACGGAGTGATTAGGTCAAAGATTATATTATGATCATTAAGAAGATTTTAGTATGTGTGACTAAATTGCTTCCCATAGAGGTCATTTGCATTTCTCCCCTGGCCCCCACCCAGTGCCCAGTGCTGTGGACTGTGTTCACATTTCTATTTATTTCCTTGTTAGCCAAGAGGTAAAATATTTTCCCATATGTTCTAGTGGCATATTTTTATTTGAATAATTTTTGGTTTTCTTTTTAACCTCTTGGAATCTTAGTGTCTACTTAGCAAGATATGTGTGTTTTCTATATTAAAGATGTTATAATCCTTTGTTACATTTGCTGCAAATATTTTTCCAGGCTGTTGTTTGCAGGTTTTTTTTTTTTTTTGAGATGGGGTCTGGCTCTGTTGCTCAGGCTGGAGTACAGTGGTGCAGTTCTCCTGCCTCGGCCTCCTGAGTAGCTGGGACTATAGGTGCGTGCCACCACGCCTGTCTAGTTTTTCTTATTTTTTGCAGAGACGGGGTCTTGCCATGTTGCCCAGTCTGATCTTGAACTCCTAGGCTCAAGTGATCCTCCTGCCTCAGCCTCCCAAAATGCTGGGATTACAGGCATGAGCCACCGCACCTGGCCTGCCTTTAATTTTGTGTTGTTGGGTTTTTTCTCCTATGGTCTTTGTTTTTCTTTATAATTTCTATTATTTTATTATTTTGAAAAAAATGTTTTTTTGAGACATGGTCTTGCTCTGTCGCCTGGGCTAGAGTGCAGTGGCACAATCACAGCTCACAGCATCCTCCAACTCAAGGATCCTCAAGGGCTCAAGGATCCTCCCGCCTCAGCCTCCCAAAGTGTTGGGATTACAGGTGTGAGGCACCACATCTGGCCTTGACATTTTTTTTTTAACTACAGGAAAGTCGCATGACCACAGGTCCCACAAGAATGGAAATTCAGGTTGGATGCAATTGGCTGTGAGTCCATCCTCCTGCGCAGGCAACCTCCTCTAGGGAAGTGACAGGACGGAGTGCTGGTCTCCAGGTCACCAGGGCTTTCCCGGCCTAGTTAGCCTGGGAATTGCTGCTGGCCTGGAAATCCCAGCCCCCTGGTGTTTAGGCCCCAGGGGATCCCGCCACCAGGCGGCACCAGAGGGCAGCGCGGCGGACACGGGCCCAGCCTGAGCTGCCCATGCGCCGTCCCTTGCTGGCCGGGGTGTGGCCGGCGCGCTGTGCTGCTCAGAGCATCCACCGGTGCTCCTGCGGTTCTGGGCACATGTTCAGTCGTCAGCGAGCCTTCCCTCGGCCTTTGACCCCCCTTCACGGAGAGAGGCTGAGCCTCCGAGAAGTGAAGTGACCTGCACCAGGCTGGGGAGGGACCCAACAGGACGCCACGTTCTCTGGCCACGGCCTGTCTCGGGGCCACTGAGGGTGAAGAGTGGGGGTGTTCGACCATCTCATCACTGTTTAGCCCTTTCGGGATCACAGACCCTTTCAAAAATCTGCTGAAAGCTTTGGGTCCTGTTCCCAGAAAACGTGCAGAATTTTGCAGACAAGTTCAGGGGTGTTTGAGGCCTTTCTGACGCCCGGCTGTGAACCTGTGTCCCAGTCGACTTCGGGGATCTTTCCTGCCCCCTGCTGTCTGAGAGGGTCTGGGGACTCGGGAAGGACTGTGGCGCGGCAGTGGGGGCACCCCCGTGATGTCTGCTCCTCCCCCAGGATGGCCGTGGTTCCTGTCGTCATCAGCCTCACCCTGACCACGCTGCTGGGCAACGCCATCGCCTTTGCCACTGGGGTGCTGTACGGACTCTCTGCTCTGGGCAAAAAGTGCGTGTGCAGGTCCCAGCCCTGGGGCGGGGGACCTTCCTGCCTCCTGAAGTCTCAGGGGCCCAGAGTGGCCCCTTTTATCCAGTGGTGGAAACAGGCGCGGAGGTTGTCAGAGACTCAGCAGTGTCTCTGGGGTGTTCAGCTCCAGGGCACGAAGGCGAGAGAAGGCCTGTAGCAGGGCTAGCACACGCGTGGCTCGCGAGAACCCCTTCCTGCCCGGTGCCCGCACCAGGCACCGTGGTCAGTTGCCGCCCTCTTTGCTGCGCGGCCCAGAGGGAGGCTGCTTCCTGCCCAGCCTAGCATCCCAGGCAGCCTGTGCCACTCTCAGGCGACGGGGCAGCCCTCTGCCACCCCGGCAGTGGTCTCTGGGGAAATCAGAATGCCTGTGGGTCACGCCTGGGGCCGGGCCAGGAGTCGGGCAGTGGCTGGGATGCCTGTGGGCGGGAGCCCGTGCGCCCTGTGACGCGGCCTCGCTCTCTCCCCAGGGGCGACGCCATCTCCTACGCCAGGATCCAGCAGCAGAGGCAGCAGGCGGATGAGGAGAAGCTGGCGGAGACCCTGGAGGGGGGGCTGTGATGGGGCTGGGGCGCCCTCCGCCACGCACTCCTCTGGTTCTGTGAGAGACACCAGATGAGGCCTGGACGTCGACCCTGAGGGACAGTCTGGCAGAGGCACCCTCTGCCCTGTCCCCCATGCCCAGAGTCCTCTGTCTGCCCCTTTTCCACTCTGCTGGTGCTGGGCCTGGGCTGCAGGACCTGAGCCCGAACAGAGCCCAAGGCAGCTCTGCACGGGGACCCCCGGCCCTGCTGCCCCGCCGGTGGCTCTGTGGACTTCGCACTGTTGGCAGAGCCGCTGCTGGTTTGCCCCAGGCCCGGAGCAGCTTCCCCACGTCCAGCCGGCGCCTGCCTCTGTGTCCTTTGCCTGGGCACTGAGCAGAGGGGGCTGCCCCAGCCCTCCCTGCAGGTGGAGGCCCTGGGGCCCGGAACGGCAGGGCAGTGTCCCGAGGCTGCCCAGGGATATGGCCCCCGCTGCCACTCTGTCTTCTGTGGGACAGGGCTCCCAGGGTACACCTCCGTACCCAGAACTGAGCAGCCTTGGCAGTGACGGGGCAGCTGGGTGGGCGGTGCTCCTTGCCGTGTTCCCTGGAATCTTGGACACGAGCCGCCCTAGACACCCTGCTGCCCTGCCTCCCACGGGCCTGGCTCGGGCCACTAGGTTTTGCCCTCCCCCCCAGGCCCTGGTGCTAAGGGAGTGGGGAGAGCAGGCCCTCCCTGGTGCCTACGAGGGGCCCCACCACTCTGGCGTGGTCCGGCTGTGTCAGCAGTGGCCCAAGCCCCCACCTCAGGTACCCCTGCCCGCCTGCCCCCAAGCCCTTCCCGCAGGGAACGTCTGCCTTTTCAGAGCAGGGCAGAGGCCAGAGTCACCCCCCACAGAGAGCTGTCCCTGCTGCCCCGCATGCCAGGCCCCCGGGAGCAAGGCCCGTGCGGGGGAGAGGTGGTGCCCAGGAGTGGATCCCGTCCTCCGTCCGCCCTGTGCCCTCGGCCCACTGGCTCCTCCGACTGCCAGGTGGGCCTTGAAGTAGCTGGTGTGGAAAACGCTTGCTCTGGGCGGAGCCCCAGCCCTGCCCGGGCCCCAGGCTCCCGGAGCTCAGGGACTGAGTCTTGCTGTGGAGACACCAGCCCGCTGCTGTGCCAGGGCTGTTCCCAGGACTTGTCGGGCCTGTCAGCGTTGGGGGCAGGAACACAGGCTCTCAGGCTGGGAGAGGGGGCGCTCGGGCCCTGCTCACGGCTGCCCTGGGGACTCATCAGTGGGCTCCTGGGTCCCTAGCAGCCCTCAGGGTGGCAGGGGCATCACAGTGTGGCCGGCTTGGTGGGACATGTGCCTTCAGGGTTCCTCAGGCCACTGCTGGGTTCAAAGGGCTGTTTGTGTGTGTGTCTTCTCCCGAGTGTGCAGTGCTAAGACCTGTCGTGCGTGTGTGTGTGTGTCTCCTCCCGAGTGTGCGGTGCACAAGACCTGTCTACCTCCCAGGGGGGCAAGGCCCTGCCTGCCCTCTGCTCACTCTTGCCCAGGTGGTGGGGCTCTGGGTCCCTCCAGCCCCTGCCCGAGGAGCATCACTGGCAGCAGGAGGAGGGGTTGGCTGTGTGTCAGGAAGGTCACACCTGTGCCCCGTGGGGAAGCTGGGTGGGTGCTGGGCAGGCCATGGGGTTGGATGCAGAGGTGGACAGCCCCTTGGTCACAGGCCAGAGTGGGTAGGTCACTTGCCCAAGGTTCCCAGTGAGTCCAGAGCTGTGTGGTCCTGGAGCTTGTGACCCCATCTCCCGGCAGAAGCCCCATTGGTGGGGGGGCCTGCCTGGCCAGGAACGTCTGTGCTTGTGGCCGAGGGCTCCACTCCTGCCTGAGTGTCTGCACTGCGCCGCGGAGCCCGTGTGCCCCTCACTGTTCGGCCCGTGTCTTGAGCAATAAAGCAAGGCTGGAGTTGGTGGGCTTGTTCCCTGTCGTCTGCCTGTCCCCTCTGCCTCAGGGGCCATGGTGTAGAGTGGTAGGGATGTCCCCAGCCCAGGTGAGCAGGGGCCGTGGGCCCAGGAAATAATCACAGGTGCTGTCCCGAGCCTGCTCAGCATCTCGGACAAGCAGAGTGACGTGCCCAAGGCCACTCAGCTGGGCAGCGCTGGAGCCTGTTAGGGCTGAGCCAGGCTGGGCCCCCTCACGCCACCTGCCTCACCTTCCCTTTGCTCCACTGTGGCTCAGGTGGGGTGGCCGCAGAGGGGCCCACTGCCTGACAACTGTGACAGAGCTTGGGCCTAGCCTGGCTGCTGGTGAGGGGCTTCCTCTCCTGGAGTAGACCCCACTCTCCTCTCTAGGGCTGCAGGCCTGGTTCCTTTATTTTTATAAATAGGGTGAACACAGTTTGCAGACGGGAGACCCCTGTTCCCAGAGGCTGGGCTGGGCAGGAGGAAGTGGCCGCACTGGGTCCTGTGCCTGGCTCTCAGAAGTCCAGAATGTCCCCCGGGGTGACCGCAGACTCCTGTGGGGGCAGTGGCCCGTCTTCCTCCCATAGGCCAGATGCTTGATGGTGGCTGAGTGATCAGAACAGGACATGTGCCTGCCACGTCGCTGCCTCCAGCCCTGTTCTCTGTCCTCACCTCGGCCTTCTGTGGGGAGTGTCCTCCTCACACCAGTGAGGAACAGGCCCCGGGTTGCCCAGCAGGGCCTGGTCCTGGGCTAGGCCGTGTGCTCTCTGGTGGCCCATGGCTGCCTCCTCTCCCTGCAGGTCTTGGCTAAAGTGCCGGAACACCGTGGGCGACCTGAGCCGGGGGCTGGGGCAGGACAGCGGCGCCCCTGGCTAGAGCCGGGAGCCATGCTCCGTGGGCCCTGGGCCGCCCTTGGCGTGTCCTGTGTTGTGGCTGGCAGCAGGGATTGCTGCTGCCTCCTGGTCCCAGGCTGCAGGTTTTCGGCCAACGCAGAGGCCTGGCTGCCCAGTGGTTTGGCACCCCAGGCGGGGATGCTGACCCTAGCGCAGGAAGGACCTCCTCCCGGTGCGGAAGAAGGATTCTATCTGCTCCAGGGACCGGCCCTTGGTCTCGGGCACGCAGCAGCCCGTGAACACCAGGTTCACCAAGCAGATGGCCGCGAAGAAGAAGAAAGGCACCTGGAGACCAAAGGCGTTCTGGGGGTGCAGAGGGGGGTGCTGGGTCACACGGGAAGCCCCAGGGACCTCCCACCCCAGGATGCGCTCGTGGGCCCTGCTGGCATCAGCCAGATGTGTGGGGGCCTTCACCTGGTCCTTGCCCTGCCCAGAGACCTCCCGGGGCTCCCCACTGCCTCCAGGACAAAACCCGAGTGTTTCGGTGTGGCCTCTGGGGCCTTGACTTTCGTCTGGGGCTGGCTTAGGACTTCCTGCCTGCCTGGCAGCCAGGGCCGCAGTGGCATCGCGGGCACCACCTCCACCCTGGTGCTCAGCACTCCAGCCTGGGGGAGGCTGCCACCGCGGGCGGACTTAGCACTCTGGACACTCTGCCCTCCCCCAGCCGGCCTGCCCCAACACTGAGCGGACCAGGCCAGGCGCTGGTCCAAGCGGCCCGATTGGTTCTGCCTTGCGGGAACCTGTGGCTGGGACTCGGGTTCTGGCTAGTCTCAGGCCTGTTGGTTTGAACTGGGGTGTGGGGCGGCTGGGGGGAGCGTGCCCGTGTGCCCTAGGGCGAGCCACTGCGACCAGCGCCCGGGACCACGAGGGAGATGGCGCACGTCGGGCATGGCTCGGTGGGCTCCCGGCACGGGCCTAGGCTGTGTCCTGCCTGGCCCGGGAGATGACCTGACTTCTCAGAGCAGTTCCCCAGGCTCCTTCCTGTTTCTTGTAAACAGGAGCCTTTGCCGGGTTGTCCCTTGACTGCTTTTGGCCTCGGCATTGAGGGGTGTGTGCTCATCAAACCCTGTGAGGGACCTATAGCCTAACAGACAAGTCCTCAGCACAGCCCCTGGCCCGAGCAGGGGCCCCTGACTGGCTGCTGAGGGCCTCAGGGTCCCCAGGGCTGAGACTCACCACCACCAGCAGGAAGGACTTGGTGAGGACGAAGGCGGTGAGCCAGCTGACCAGCACGCAGAGCCCCGAGGCCACGCCACGGGCACGCAGGGGCAGGATCTCAGACATGAGCAGCCAGGTGATGGGCCCCCAGCCCATGGCGTAGCCTGCGGGGGCAGGAAGGGGCAGGCTCAGGCCCCACGCGTGGTGGGGGGAGGCCCCTCTCCAGCCACCCCCGTGCACATCACCCACATCTCGGGCCATGGCCACACCTACCCATGATGAAGAGCATGGTGGCCAGGAGGGGCACCAGGGTGAGGTAGTTGACAGGTGTGGCCAGGGGCTCTGGGCCCCCGAGTGGCGCGTTCTCAAGGCCCGTGGTGCTGTTGGGGGTCAGAGACCTCGGACCAAAGTGGACGTACAGCCCCAGTGTCAGGTTGGCAGCAAACATGACGGTTGCTGTGGACAGACCAGTGGCCCTCGTGGGGCCAGGACCCCGTGAGCTGGCTGCTGCTCCGGAAGCTCCTGTCTGGTGGCCACCACACGGCAGCTGAGGAGCGGGGGTGCTGGGGCGGGGCGCTCACCCGAGACGAAGAGCAGGACCTTGCGGCCGGCGAGGTCCATGGTGAGGGCAGCGATCAGCACAGACAGGAGCCTCACGGCCCCCACGATGGCAGCGTCATCCTGCGGGGGCTTCAGGGAGGGGGGCGACGGGGGCTGAGACACCCTGCGGCTGCTTCTGTCCCCCCACCACGCCCCACCCTGTCCCCAAGGCGCTGCAGAGTGCTCAGGCCCACAGCCCTGGTGGTCATGGCTCCTTTGGGGCACTGGGCTGTAAGCACCTGCCATGTGCCGGGCACCTTCCCTGCATACCTGCCCTGGCCCTCGGGGCCTCCTGGGCAGGGGCACATCTGTGCCCACCACTGTGCCCAGCTGGCACAGAATCCAGGCGTGACAACTTGTCGAACTGTGCTGTTGCTAATCTTCAGATCTCATCTGGCTCGGAGCTCAGGACAGCCCTGTGGAACCAGGCTGCTATCTCTGTCTTGCAGAGAAGAAAGCGGAAGTGACTTCTCATCAAGGGCAGAAGCCACAGGGTCTCTGAACCTGGGGTCCACAGTCCCAAGGAGTCCACATTTCTATAACCTGGTTTCCTTTGTGGTCCTGTGTGTTTTCTTTTAAAACATTTAAACTTGACTTAAAAGCATTCTGAGAATTGATGCATGGCACAGATTTCAGATGTGCTGTCTCCCTGGCACCTGGCGCAGGGCAGGTGCGCATTCAGGGTTGGGGGTTCCCTTTCCCCTGAGCTAGTGCCAGCCCCGGTGGCGTCTGCGGGGCACACTCACCAGCAGGACGGCGGTGCTGTCAAAGATGGGCTGCAGGTAGACCAGGATGGGGGTGATCCCTGTCAGCTGCTGCAGGAGGCGCATCAGCAAGGCGATGGCGACGGGCCGGTACACGTGGGGGTCCCGGGCCTCGGCCCACGACACTCGGCTGCTCTGGAAACACGAGGCCGCTGCTGAGGTGGCTTTGCCATCCTCTCTGGCAGGTGCCACCCTGCCCTGGACTGCCTGGGGCTAGGCGAGAGGCCCCCTCCTTCCCTCCTCCAGCCAACTAGGCAGCCGGGCTCTGGGGACAGGCCACCCACCCCTAGCCCCAGGCTCTTGGACTGGTGGGAATTATTGTCCTTGTTTTCTAGAAAGAGCAACCAAGGCTCAGAAAGGCCTCGTGACTGGCCAGGGCCACACGGGGCTGGGTGCTGCGGCCAGTCTGCCAGCATGGGTGCCCTGCCCCTCCCGCACCTGTCTCCGGATGTTGTCCTGGATCTGCTCGAATTCCCACTGGACATCAGCGTCGGCCCCGCGCAGCCAGGCCAGCGCCTGCAGCGCCTCCTCGTCCTTGCCCCGCGAGAGCAGGAAGCGGGGGGAGTTGGGCATGACGCTGAGCAGCAGGATCATGGTGAGCACGGGGGCCTCTCCGGCCACAGCCAGCCAGCGCCACGGCAGCAGGAGGCCTGGGGGAGGAGGGGCCGGGTCCAGGCCAGGCAGAGCCCCTCCCTCTGGAGCCCTGAGCAACCTCATCTGTCCTTCAAGGTCTATCTAGCCCTGGGACTACCCCTACAGGAAGCCTACTCGGATTGCCCCAGGCCTCCGTGATCTGGGGGGCGGGGGCAGGGGTGTGTGTGTGCAGGGATTGCCCAGTCCCTGGCACACAGTGGGAGGTCCTTGGAGGGTCTCAAGGGCCATGGCAGGGTGGGGGGCATAGGCCGGGCAGGCAAGGCCCTGGGCCTCGACCCCCAAAGCCGACCCCACCTCCACCAGAGCAGCTGCTTTCTGATCTCTGTTCTGTGTGGACTTCCCATCCGAGATTGTTTGAGCAGAGCGCTCTGCTGTTGAAAGGTGGTCTGACGATTGGGGGTCGGGAGAAGTCCTCACCGCCCAGTTAGGGATTGGGCCTGTCACTACAGGGGGGCAGGCAATTGCCTGGAAGTGCACAGTGGGTGGCTGGGTGGGGCCAGGAAGCCAGGCCCCCAGCCCGGGTCTGCTCTAGGGCGTGTTTGGTCCCTTCCACATCTGCTCAGGGCCCCACACACAGGAGGTGCAGGGTGATACTTGCCAAGGGCGTAGAGGGACAGGGATCCGAACACTGCCATGAGCTGGGGCGTGGCCCCCAGGGCCCCACGAACGCCTGGGGGAGCAATCTCAGACACGTAGACCTGCAAGACACCCACCCCCAGGCTTTGGTGGGAATGCAGGATCCTGGGCCTGGCCGAGGTGGGAGGGGGGCCCCTGTGAACCGTGGCTCGTGGGGCTTCTGGTGGGGTTCTGTCCTGATCATGACTCACTGCATGACCTTGGGCAGCCTGCCTGACCTCCCTCTGGCCTCAATTTCCCTAACCATAAAGTGAGCAGAAGCGCTCAGCTCTGAGACGGTAGCACGGGGCTGGCAGGCGAGTCGGCTCCTCCCAGGGATCGCTGTCCCTGCTGGCTGGGCATGTGCGGAGCCCTGGATGAGACAAGGCCCCGAGGGGGTGTGGCACGGGCAAGGGGCTTCCCCTTTCCTACCCATTGCTCAATGAGGGTTTTCTCCAATTGAGTAATGCATCTGCCCATGGCCAAGAAATGGAGTAGAAAGTTTGGAAAGTCCAGAGTGGGGGCAGCTGGGGACATGGGGACAATTTCCCCAAAATTAGGTGTCCGGGTAAGGGTGAGCCAAGGCTCCCAGGGCAGCTTCAGGGAAGGCAGACATTCTCATGACAGAGCACGGGGACCGGGAGGTCTTGGCCAAACGGTGGCTCAGCACCTAGGCCGAGGCAGTGGGGCCTGGCTGGGAAGTCCTGGCCTTACCGGGATGCAGGCGGCCGTGAGCCCCCCAGCGAAGCCCGTCAGCATCCTCCCCAGCAGCAGCATCCAGAGGCCATGGGCACCCGCCATGAGCGCGTAGCCGGCCGCCGAGGGCACAGCTGAGAACATGATGCTGAGCTTCCGGCCCAGGAGGTCATTGAGCACCATGGCGCTGAGGCCGCCAGCAGCCGCTCCCAAGGTGAACACAGACTGCAGAGACAAGGGGGTGCTCAGACACATCCCCCCTGATAGGCACCCCATCTCCCAGTAGCACCTAGAGACAACTTCTTTCCCAGGCCCAACCCAGGAGCCTTCCAGGACTCTGGCCTCCTGTCTCCCGAGGTGTAAAAGCAGTGTCTGGACAACCAGCTGTTAGGGACGTCACAACGGGAAGTCCTGCTCTAGGAAGGAGGTGGCACCATGTGTCCACAGTGGTTCTGTCCAGTTTGGTGTTTAAGTGTCTACTAATTTAATACAGGAGAATCCTGGGACTTGAAGGCCCTGGGACTGTAAGATTTGAAGAGTGAAGTGGCCAGGACCCAGTCTGGACTCTGCTGCTAGTGGGAGTTGGGCACATGGCACACCCTGTCCGAGCCTCAGTTTCCTCAGCTGTATTATGGGGAGGGTGATGGCTCCTACGTCGTGGGGGTTGGCCCTGGGAGTCCCTGAGCTCCCGTGTAGTGCCCAGCACCTGCCTGGCATATACTAAGTGCTCAGTAAAGCTTGGGTACCGTCTTAGCTACTATGCTGGAATTCTAAATTTGAGTTTGAAATTCTAGAATCTGCGCCTCTTGGGGTCTTCCTCTCCATTAGCGCACAGTCTGTCCTGGGACAGTCCTCTTCCGGTGGCACTGATGCCCTGCCCCCCTGCATCCAGGGAGGTGTCTGCACTGCGCCGCTGTGGCAGCTTGGCTGTGGGTACAGGGGGCCTGGTAGAGACCTTGAAGGATGCCGCCCCACGTGCTGCTTCCCACGCCTTCTCCACTGGCTTTCACTTCCTCATCAAAGCAATCTGGCCTCACCCCACGCCCCACCCCATGCCCCGGGGCAGCCTGGGGTGGGTGGGGGAAGGGGTACCAGGGCCCTGCAGGGGGCGTCCCAGAGCAGAGCTTTTGGGAGGTCCCTAGCTAGGGACAGAGGTCAGTGGGTCCCAGCTTCCCCAGCCCCCTCCAGCTCAGAGCATGGTCCTTACCCCAAACCAAGATGCCTGGCTTTTGGTGAGATGCAGGTCCGGATCCAAGGAGTGTTCCAGGGCTGGGATGACAGGGGACGTGTAGACCAGGGCATACCCAAAGCTGAAATTGCCCAGCACGGCGGCAAAGGTGGCCAGGAACACCCTTTTGTTCTGCAGGGCCCTGGTGAGGATGGTGGACAAAAGGACCAGGGTCTGAGTCCCTCTGGTAACTGCTGCCTTTGCTGAGCCCAGTGGCCACCCACCTCAGTGGGCAGCATTGGGGACCAGGGCCATTCAGATTGGTGCCCCCCCCATTCCGGAGGCCTGAGCACCAGCTACTGGGGAGATTCCCAGGGCTTTAGCCCACGGCTGTGGCCGAGACACTGGTGCTGGAGCCCTTTTCTCCAGAAGAGGCAGCTTGGGTTGCTCGGCTGCGGAAGGCTTGCTGTGTGACCTCAGGCAAGCCCCTCACCCTCTCTGGGCCTCAGTCTTCTATTCTGGGCTAGTTGGGGGATAGGCCCTGTACTCCATTGGGTCGTCCCTTCCCTAAGGGGTACCAGTTCCTTAAATAGGACTAGAGTGTCTGGGGCAGGAGGAACCTTGGCGGCCACTCACCGAAGGTCAGAGGAGACCCAGGGCCGGACCCGCTGGAGGGGACCAGGGCCATCCCAGCCCCCACCCGCAGCTCCCAAGCCCGGCGACTCTCACCCGACTCGCGCCCTCTCCCCCGGCGACGGGGGCGGCTTCTCGGGGAAGGTGTCATAGTCCAGGCCCTCGGCTCCCAGCAGGGGCTCCTGCATGGCCGGCTGTCCCCGGCGAGGAGCAGGCGCAGGCGGCAGCGGCGCCGAGCATCCGCCCAGCCCGCAGCGGGCCCGGACCGGCGAGGCTCCGCCCCTCGGCCGCGATTGGCTGCGGGGCGGCCCTGCAGAGCCGCGCCCGCCAATGGGGCGGCCGCTCGCCGTGCGGATGCTCGGATGCGGCTTCCCGGGCGCGGCCGCCGCGTGCGCCCCGGGCCGCGTCTGCGGTGGGTCCGGCGGGGCAGAGGCCTGCGGCGCGCCCACGGTGACCCCTCCTCGGAGGAGGAAGCGCGAGCGCAGAGGGGAAGCGGCTCGCCAAGGTGGCGCCGCGAGCCCTTGTCCCGCGCACCTACCCCCTCCCTCCCCGCCACGGCGCGCCCCAGGCCCCGCCCCGGGCCCCGCGCCCCTCGGGCGGGGTGGGTCGGGGGCGCCCCGGGGCGGCGGGGAGTGGCGGGCGGTGCAGTTACGGCGCGATACGCATCCCCCACCCGCCCCTCGCTTCTGACTGTGGACGAAACTCGGGCTTGTTGCAAACCATCCAGGTGCCGAGATAAGATTAAAATATAAGGAAAACAGAAACTGAACATTCCCGGGAAGCTGCTCCTCAAAACAATGGCACAGCGGTCCCAGTTCTCCCCTTGGGCTTTCTCAGGAAGAGGCTGAGTCGCCCCGTTCTGCTGGAGGGATGTGCCGTGTAGTTTTAAACTGATCCTTTGTTGTTGAATATTGGGAAATTTCCAAATTTTAGCTATTAAAGTAGTAAAGCATTTTTATAAAGTTATATTCCCTTTTATTTTAGTTGAAACACAACCCCAGTAGAACAGTGGAGGAAATGGAGATGGGAAAGCACGTCCATCGGGCCGGCAGTTCAGTCTCTTTCCTTCCGTCTCCCAGGGGTCTGCCCTGCTCCTTCCTTGCCGCGGGCTGGGCTCGTGCACAGTGTGGGACCAGCTTATCTTACAGTTTAGCGTTTTCCTGCCCCGGAGAGCACGGGCTTTGGACTCAGGCACACCCAGTAAATGGTGGTAATGTTGCACAGGCCTCCTAACCATGTTTTAAAACTGAGGTAGGACAAATCTTAAACGTACAGTGCCGTGAGTCGCCCTTTGTGGGCACCCTGATCGCTGCCCAGACCCAGAAACAGATTTCCATCACCCAGGAAGTCCCGGACGCCCCTCCCCGGCCTGCCCCCCTCCCCAGGTCTCACTACTATGATTTCTGCTTTTGTGGGTTAGGTTTCCTTCTCTTGAACCTCATATAACGGAACCATACTCTTTTGTTTCTGGCTTTTTTTAAAAACATATTTTTTCTTTTAAAATCAACTTTATAGGCTGGGCATGGTGGTGTGTGCCTGTAGTGCCAGCACTTTGGGAGGCTGAGGTGGGAGGAGCCCTAGAGCCCAGGAGGGCCCTAGAGCAGGCTACAGTGAGCTATGATTGCACCACTGCTCTCCAGCCTGGGTGACAGAGCAAGACCCTGTCTCTAAAAAATAAAATAAAATAAAATAGCTTTATTAAGGTATAATTTATATACAGTAAAAGGAACCCATTTTAAGTGTACAGGTTGATGAGCTTTGACAACTATATAACCCAGAACACCCTTCCATCACGATATAGAACACTTGCATCCTCCTAGAAGATTCCTGTGTGCCTCTCTGAGGTCAACTCCCTTACCCCCTCCCCAGGAAACTGCTGGTCTGCTTTCTGTGACTGTAGATTAGATCGGCCCTTCCTAGAGTTCCCTACAAAGAGAACCATATATTAAGAGCTCTTTTTTTGCCTGCCTTCTTTGATCAGCATGTTCGTGAGTTTTGTCCCTTTTCATTGCTGCATAGTATCACATAGTGTGGCTGTACCGGTTTGTGTACCCTTGGACGGACAGTTGCGCTACTTCCAGTTTTGGCTAAAAGAATAAAGCTGGTATGAATCTTCTTGTGCACAGCCCTGTTTCCACAGCTCTTTAAGGATCTACTAAGCGGATGAGCCCGAATTTGCTAATGAATCTTCTGTCAAGGGCATTAAGGCTGTTTCAAACAGTGGGGGCAGAAAAGGTGTGACCCTTTTCCTGACCCACCATCAGGGTCACGGCCGACACCCCTATAACAAAAGACAGGTTCACACGAGAAAAGCGTAGGTTTATGTAATCAAAGTGTTACGTGACACGGGAGCCTGAAGACCCGAGGACCCAGGGGGAGCTGTCTGTCCTCGCGCTCTGGTTCCACGAGGACTGGGCAGCCCTTTAGGATGTGGCTGGACAGTGGGGAGGTCCTGAGGGTAGCAGGCCTGTCTGTGCAGAACCTCCTTGGCCTCTGTGAGCATCCTTCCTCCCGGGGCTGGGGCAGGCCCCTCGGCATGGAGGGTCTGTGACCCACAGTCAGACAAGGAGGTCAGAGGACTTCTTTATGGCCGGCTCCTTCACAGAGAGGCAGAGGGTTAGAGTCCCATTTCTAGGTTTTACAGCCGGCTTTGGGGGAGAGGGATTCTGGTTTCTACGACTTGATTTTGGGGGAAAGAGAGGTGGGAGATGGGGGGGCAGGAGCAGGGCAGAGAGACGTGGGCTTCCCAGGCCTCCGGCCTCCTTAGCTTCAGAGGACTCAGTGTCACAAAGCGCCCTTTTGGGCCCCAGTGAAACAGTTTTGCTCTTAAAATTAACATGAACATCTTTGTCTTTAAAGGATAATTTCCTTCTGCAGGGTTTTTTGTGTTCTCTAAAGCCTGTTATGAGCCTCCCACGGGTGGGCTCCCCACCTTCTCTCCTGCCCACTCTCTCCTGGGCCTGCCCAGACAGGCTACTTGGGGACCTGGCCTCAGAGGGGTGCGTGGGGACCCTTCTCCCCTCCACAGCACTGGGGCGCAGGGGGTGTCTGGAAGCCCAGGCTGACTTGATCCAGAGCCCGCACCCCTTCCGTGGCATCTCTTCCCCCAGGAGGGAAGTCTCATGTCAGAGCAGCAGAAGGAGGGCTTGTTTGGGGAGCCCTGGCTCTGCCCTGTGGCCTGGGACAGCTGCTGCCCTTCCCTCTCACCTGGACACACCCATGGCTGGGGTGACGTTGTGGCTCCTGGCTGGGGCCCTCCTTCTCTGTCACCCCGACTCAGCCCCTCTCTGAGGGAGGCCACAGGGAGGTGGGTTCTGTAGAGGAAAGATCTCAAGTGGATCCACTCAGGCTACGGCTTTCCTGTGCCTGTCGCTGGGGAGTGTGGCCGTGGAGGGGCAGGCCCCGCCCAGGACGTGGGCCCATGGCTGGAAGGTAAGCGGGCCTTGCACACCCAGCTGGGTAAGAGGGAGAAGCCTGGGGCTGCAGCCTGGGGCCAGGGTCCCGGGAGGGCTGGACAGAGACCATCCCCGGTCCTGGATTGCCCCCATCCCTGGCTGGTCCAGGAGACTGGATCTTAGCAAACGACCTGGTCTGAACTCTGCCCATGTGCAGAGGAGGGGCCTGAGGCCCGGGCCCAGGAAGCTGCTTGCTGTGTGCCGGGCCTCAGGCTGCCCCGTGGCCTCGGCCGACCTCCGGGGCTTCTTGGGAGCCACTCTCCCTGCTGAGCCCCACCTTCTCATCTGTGAGGTGCAGGTAGCCTGGTGCCCACCTCGTGGCTCCCTGCAGCTCCTGCCGCCTCACGGAGGTCTTGCAGACCAGTCTGACAGCTCCTGAGTGCTGGGAAACAGGCCAAGCTGCGTGCCAAGCTGTCTGAGGGGCACAGTAGGGCTGAACCTGACTTTCCAGCCCCAGGTATCTTTAGGGGGAAGGTGAGGAGTGAGTGCCAGGGAGTGGTTATGTCATGTGATCCTTAACTTCCCCTGTGGTCGTCTTCACCCCCATTTTACAGAGGAGAAAACCAAGTCTCGGGGCCACTGCCTGTGGTCACTTCTGGGGCACCTCATGGCCCCCTGCTCTGGCCTGTGCCCCCCTTCAGGCCTCCCCCAGGGTGTGGGATGGGAGGGGCAGGCAGAGGGTGGGCAGGTGGGGCCCTTTGCAGAGGCGGCCCTGCCCTACGCCTCCTCCTTCCTACAGATGGGCCGCCCAGGGCCCCCCGAGGAGAAGGTTTCTGCCACGCAGCTGTCCAGTGTCCCCGACGCCCGCAGAGATGGCCATGGTGATGCCCTCCCTGGCCCTGAAGACTCGGACATGGTGCCCTCCGTGGCCCTGGCTGTGGCCCTAGTTCTGCTGTTCCTCGTGCTCTCCGCCTGGCTGGTGTGGCCTCACCCAGGCCCCTGCTAATGTGGGTTCCAGGGCACAGAGGGGGCGTCCCCGGATGGGCCTGGCAGAGTCGGGGAGGCAAGCTGAGTGACACCAGGGACCTCAGGGCGTCCCAGCCACACTGAGCAGAACAGAACAGCAGCCCCGGCGGGACCCCAGGGGGCTCTGAGGCCCCCCCCCCCCGCTGGAGCCCCAGATGGCCACTGAACTCTGCCCTCCATGCAGAGCCTCACTCCCCGGCCCGGCCTCGGGCGGGGGTTTCAGGCAGGTGGGGCTCGAGTCCACCTGCTCTCCCGGCTTGCCACAGGGCCCTGGCCCCCATCTTTCAAGGCCCTCCCGGCACGGCCAATGAGGCCAGGCGGCCCCCAGGCATTTATTTGTGAAACGGGTCCGCCCAGGCCGGGCCTCGCGGGGCTGTGCCCCCGGTGCACGAGCGCCTTTTCCGCTCAGCGTCTCGGGTCCCCAGTGATCAAATGCGGGCGGCAGGACCTGCGTCCGGGCACCGCCGGAAGGGCGACTGGGGGCGGGCACTCTGTGGCCATCTCTGCTGCAGGCGCTGCCCCGTGCGCGGGGCCCTGCCCGGTCTCCAGGGACCCAGGAGACGCGGGGCCCGCGGGCGAGGCAGAGGCAGGACGCGCGGGCCTTTGCCGCCACCTGGTGGCTGCAACCAGGATTGCACCGTCTGCTGCGCCGTCCCCTGGGGTGGCCCCCGTGGGGGCAGAGGCGGCCCCAGCTTTCTATTTTCTAACGTGGAAAATTTTGACATTGTGGATAAGCACAAATGTCATTCCCAGAGAGAGCTGAGTTTAACATTTGCTATTTACCTTCTTTCTCCATAGTCGCCTTACCGAAAAACAAAACAAAACAAACAGAAAGAAACCCTAAGGGGGAGGGGACTTGTGAGTTCTTGTGGTCTCTGCCTGGGGACGTGAGTGCCCTCCTGTCTGTGCCCTCCACAGGGAAGACCTTCACGTTGGGACGAGCAGGTGCTTGTCGGAGCCCTGCTGCATGCCGGGCCCGCGGGGGACAGGGTGGACAGAACCCCGGAGCAGCTGGGGTCTGGTGGGGGAGCAGGAAGGGCGGCTGGCTGCAGGGTGCTGAGGCCGGCCTGCGGGAGGGGCAGGTGGGCTCTGGGGTGAAGGCGGGGGTGGGGTGCGGTAGGGTGGGGGGCAGGCACAGGGTCCCAGGTGCAGGAACAGACCGTGGGGAGCTCAGAGGCCGGCTTTGTGCTGTCCTCCTCCAGCTGCCGGCCACCCCTGGGGGAACCGCAGGCCTGTGGAGCCCCCCAGAAGCAGCCTTGGGGATGGGGTGTGTGGCGGAAAGCCCCCTGCTTCCAGGTTCCCAAACCATGCTTCGTCCATCCCAGGGGCTAGAGTGGGGTCCTTCTCTCTCCTCCACCTTCCTGAAGCCAAAGTCCAAGCCTGGGTGTCCACGCTGGGGCAGCCTGGGGGCCGCGAACCCCCTCTGCCCCCGTCTGCAGCTGGACTTTAGTCGAGTGCCTTGCTGGGGGAGGCAGCTGGGAATGGGGGCCTCAGAGACACTCTGGGGGGCAGGGAGATCGAGGTGCAGCCCAGAGTTTGGGGAACCTCCTGACACAGCCGGGATGGGCATTTCAGGGGCAAGGCCTGGTGGCCAGACCACGTCATGGTCAGCAGGGCAGGGCGTGGCGGTGGCCCCAGCCTCCCGGCTCACCTGACCGTCCTGGCCCGCCACTGCCTCCCTCCCCAGGGGCCCGCCTGTGGGGAGCCGCAGGCAGCAGGGTGGCCGCCCCCCACCCCTGGCCTCCTGCCCTGGGCTCTTCTCTGGGCTCCTCCACCCACCCTGCCCTGTTGGAGGAGGAGGGAGGCCCCAGCCCCCCGCTCCAGCGTCCTGTGCCTCTCCCCATTTCCCTTGGTGTGTCTTGTCAAATGGAGACCCCGTGGCCCAGCTTCTGAGGCCAAGGGGGTGGTCTTTTTGCCAGGGTGGGCTGGCTGGACTGGGGGCTGCAGGGGCCCCCAAACCCCACACCCCTGCCTCTCTTCCCACCATCTCAGCCTCAGCCTCCTTCCTCCCTAGTGCAGAGGCCACGTCTGAAAGTTCCAGGCGTTTACACCCTGCGAGCCTTGGGGGGTTGCGGGGAAGCCCAGGAGCCAGCGAGGAGCCAGCGTCCCCCCAGGAGCAGGGCGGCAGGAGGAGGCCTCGGCCCTGCCCGTGGGCCCAGTGCTAACGAGAAACGCAGGCAGCCAGGGCGTGCGTGTGCATGCGTTTCTGACCAGTGTCCGTAGCAAGGCTGTGTGGTTTCCAGCTCATTCCACCCGGCCCAGCCCGTGTGGCTGTCCACGCCCCAGCTTCACCAGGAGTGCCTGCGGTGAGTGCAGACAGCTGCGCAGCTTGGCCAGGACGGAATCGCATCTGCAAGGAACATACTGCTGCATGACTCAGTGACCCGTTTTATAAACAGTGTGGTTCCACCCTGGGGGTGCTCCTCCAGGGGGTGCCCGGCAGCCAGAGCCCCGAGGTCCAGAACATACGTGCTTTTGGTGGGCTGGGCATTGCAAAGGGTGACAGGATGGGCCTGGAGGCTGTGGGGGGCAGCAGGACAGCCCTCGAGCTGGTTTGCAAAGAGCTGCTGAGATTAGGCGGTCCTCAGAGCACAAGTATGTCCGTGTGTGTGTGTGTGTGTGTGTGTGTGCACGTGTTCACGTGTACACGTGTTCTGCGTATGTGTACGCCTGTAGCCTCCCTACAGGAGGCCGGGCAAAGGGTGAAACTGCGTCTTCCCCGCCAGCCTGGCGTGGGCTGGGGGTGTTGGCAAGACAAGGTCCAAGTGGCTCACGGGCAAAGCAGGCTTCTCGTCCTCCGCGGAAGAGACCCCAGGGGTTTCAGCCACTCCAGGTGCGTTAGGTGTGTCCTGTTCAGGGGCTTGGAGATGGAACAGGAAAAGGCAGGGGTGAGGCTGATGTGTCCTCCGTGCTGGCCCATCCACCCCTGCTCGGGACACTCCCCACCTGCCCCTGTGGTCCCTGCAGGGCAGTCCATGCCCGGGCTGGAGTCCTCACTGGGTGTCTGCCCTCCCAGAGCCTCCCTCTGCTCCTCTGTGAAATGGGGAGAGGTGAGCACCGAGCCTGGACGTCCAGTGTACTTACTGTGCCCTTGTCACCTTGACCTTCTGCTCTAGCAGCCTCGGTTCGCGGACGAGGCCCTGAGGAGAGAGGGTGGCCACCTGGGACGGGGACACAGCTCTAATTCTCACCGCGTGAAATGAATTCCTTCACCTCTGGGGCTTCCCAACCGGCATAGAGGGAAGGGCCAGACCAGGTCCCCTGCCCCGGCCAGGTGCACGGTGACCTTGGGCCGTAACCCTGGGGGTTCATGTCCCCCACAGCCCGCTGTTGGGACTGACCAGGCCTGGGGAGACCTGGGGTAGTGAGGGACTGGGACTACCATCCGGCCAGACGCCGGCCAGACGAGGCCCGCGCCCGCCCTGCCAGCCTGGCTTCTACGCCTCTTCCCAGGACGGCCAACACCCGCTCCGGGACTCCGCCAACTATGTGTGGGCCGCTAAGTAGCATGACAGCTGCTTTTCTTGCTAAAGTGTGACATTACATTTTTCCGGATGGCCGGACACTTCCTGGCCTGCAGTGTGCTAATCGCCAGTCCCACTGTCCCGCCATGCCCCAGAGTCCCTGCCTGTCCCCCACGTTGTCAGGGCCGGCTGGCGGCAGGGTCAGGCCGGCACACTCCTGCCCGTGCTCAGGCCGAGCCCAGGCTGAGCCCTTGGCCTGCAGGTGGCCCAGGAAACTTCCCTGGGTTACTTTTGGCCCCAGGCTGGCCTTGGACTCCCCGCTGGAAGCAATCGCTGGTTCTCATCCTGTTTTGCGCACGGTTCAAAGTCTGTCAAGATGCCCCCTCCCCGGAAGACCCCAGGGCATTGGGCTGTGGGGAGGTGGGGCAGCTGCGGTGGTCCCAGGAGCAGACCTTTGGTGTTGCTGGTGAGGAAGAAGGACCAGGTGGCCAGGGCTGTTTACTTCTAGCTGCCACTGGCTGCTGGCTGCTCCTCTGTCCTTGTCACAGCAGTGGGGGTCCTCCTCTCCCATGTGCTCGGCAGGAAACGGGCTGGGAGAGGTTCTGCAGTGGCCGAGTGGGGTGCCGTGGGCTGCTACCTTCCCAGCCTGGAAGGGTTCACCCTACTCAGCAGTGGGCAGGCCCCGGGGAGGGGCAAATCGGGGGCTGCCCCCAGGGTCTCCTCTCACCACTGGGGGGCTGCCCAGTGGAGCAGAAGATGAACCGATGTGACCATTTCCTTTTAAATGTCTGTGTTGCTGCGCTGTTCACCTGTGCTGGAAGTTGCCCAAGTGCAGCCCGGTGGGCTCAGGGACTGTGGGCAGCTGGGGGCCAGTGGGGGCTACCCCGAGGGCTCCCATCCTGCTGCCGGGGTCTTGCGTGGGAGCACCACAGCAGCACATCTGGAGCGCCGTGTGCCCGCATCTCCCAGACCTGCCATGAAACCGCTGGCCCTGGAGAAGCCCAGGCGGGAGGAGGCGTACGGCTTGCGGTGCCCTGCAGAGGGTGGCGGTCCTGGAGTTTGCACCCTGGCACTTAGACCCCAGCACCACTGCTCGGAACCACAGTGCCCTTCTGGGCCTTGGGCTGGCTGAGCCTGCAGCAGGGACAGCTGTCGGCTCTTGTCCCAATTCTGGCTGCATCAGGTGGACTCTCCTCCGCCCCTTGAGCTCCTCCTGGCTGTCCTGGCACGCAGTCGCTTGCCACACTGACCAAGGGCAGGGGTGCAGGGGAGGCCTGGGCGAGGGGACATGTGCGTGGGGGGCTCGTGTGTGGCTGGTCTGCTGGAGGCCCCCTTGTTCCTCGGCTGCCATCTGGGAACCAAGGGGTGTTGGGTGTCTGCTCCTGCCCGCTTGGCTGTGCTTGCCGGAGCCCAGGGGTGTTGTGTGCATGATGCCTGAGGACAAGCAGGGCCCCAGGCGTACGGGGGACGGTTCTGGGGCTGGGTGGGTCCTGGGGCTTAGGGTTGTGCTCACCCTGGGCAGGCTGGGTTCTGCCTGGTGGGCTTTGGGGAGGGGACGAGGGACTCTTTCCATCTGGGCTGCTTGCCCAGGGCACCCCTACTCCTCCTGCACGCCTTCTGGGTGCCTGCTGGTCACAGGCAGCGGCAGCAGGAGGGGCCAGGCCACCAGTCCTGGAAGCCCAGCTGTCCTGACTCGGCAGCTCCTAACCCTGATCCAGGAGGACACCAGGGGCCTGGCCACTGCCCTGGGGGTGGGGGCCTTCGGACCCTGACCCCTCTGCCCACCCTCAATGTCCACCACAAGGGGAGTTTCTGGAAGAGGGTTGGGGTGGGACTCTCGGAGTAGGGGAGTTTGGGCCATGTCTGAAGGTCTGCATTTCCCCATGTCCTGGGACTTCGCTCGTTTGCATACCCTGGACTGCCCCACCCGGGGTGGGGGGATCCCTGTCCGTGCAGAGCTGGTGCCTACCGCGATTTTCCCACCCACTGTCCTCCGGGAGCAGAGAGCTGCCTTGGCCGTGCCCTTGGCCAGTCCCGGAGGATGAGCCACTCCACATACAGCTGTGCATGTCCAGATGCGTGTGTGCAGTTTGTGTGTGAACGTGTGCCGTGCACCTGTGTGGCTGCACTTGAGTGTGCGTGTGCACACACAGGGCACACGTGTGCATACGTGTTGCTGCGCTTTAACAAAGTCCAGCACTTCCCGTCTGGCAGGCTCGTCCGGCCCCTCTGAGCACGGCCCCGCCCCCAGCCCAGCACCAGGTGCTCCTCCAGTGCTTGCACCCAGCTCAGGTGCTGGGGTGCAGGACAGGCCCTGCCAAGGAGCTCCCGGGCTAGCAGGGGACTCAAAAACTGAAAGCCACCAAGCCGCTAGCAGGCAGGCAAGGTGGAAGTGTGACAGGATACTGGGGGCACAGAGGAGCCAGGGCCAGAGGGCTTCCTGGAGGAGGTGAGGCCTGAGCCAGTGCTGACACCCTTGTGGCCAGTGGAGGTGGGGTGAGGGGTCCAACTGCCCCAAGAGGCAGGCGGCGGGTGTTGGGGTGAGTGTGGGGTGTAAGCCGCATGTGCGGCCCAGCCTTGGGAGCTCAGCGCTGGCCTGGGTATGGGTGGCACCTGCAGATGCCAGGTGTCTCGTGTTCCTGTGCCCGCAGGCCCCAGTCTGGCCTGGCACAGGTATTTGTAATTACGTCTGAAATTTCAGGGGGAGAAGGCGGTGCCTGCCCTGCCCCTGTTCGAAGTCTTCATCTTGGAAGAATGTAGAATGTCTGAGAGCTCAGCCCACACCAGCCCTGTGACCCGGGAGGCCAGGAGAGACGCCGAGGTCCCCCGCTGTTCCACGTGTCCCTGCGTAGTGAGTGGGGCCGCTGTGAGCTGGTGGGTAGCTGCCAGAGGACACGCTTTTCCGAGAAGCCCCGGCTCCCTCTTGCAGATAAGGAGTGGGATTTGTTTTCCCAGGCCTGGAGGACGGATACCAGGTCTGTGTTGTTGTTGAAAGGACTGGCCGGCAGGCTTGGCCGCGGGAGGGTCATGCCCCGGGAGCAGCATGGGGCGGGGCTGCTGGCGTCCGGGTGGGAGCCTTTCCCTGTGTGGAGCAGCAGAGCCTCCTCTGTCCTGGCGCCGTCTTGCTGCAGGGGCTGGGGAGGGCCTGGGAAGTGTGAGGGGGGATCCTGCCCCCACAGCTGGGACACTAACCAGCGCCGAGTCCCCCAACCCGGCCACCCCTGTGTCTGCCAGGCAGGTGGCCTCCCCCCTAGGGCTGCCTGGGCCTCCCTTGCAGCTCCTGGCCTGTGTCTCGCAGGCCCGGTGTGAGTGTGGCCACGTGAACACACCATCTAGGTGGAAAGAGGGGCTCGCGGCACAGATGCTGCCTCAGGACACGTTCCGACCTGAGCAGCCCGGGGGAGGACGCCTCAGTGTGCTGCACGGATGGCGGTCAGGAGTCCCCCGGGAGCCGGGTCCCGTGGGCTCCCCGTGGTAAGTCTGCGGAGCCCCGTGACGCTGCCCAAGAGCAGAGGCCTCAGTCTGGGACGCCGCCCTGGGTTCCTCCGGGCCCTCCCTCGAGGCCCTCATCTGGGCATCTGCTGGGATAACAGTCACGCGCTGCCTCGCAGTGCCGGAGGGGCCTTGCCGAGCGGGAAGGTCCCAAAGCGGGGGCTGGGGTGCGTGCGCACGTGTGCGTACGCGCATGCGCAGGCCCAGAGCCCCACGGCTGGGAACCGCCGCCGGCGAGTGGAAACCCGGTCCGGCCGTGCGAGTCTGTGCGCGAGGTCGGACCCGCGCTTCTGAGCACCCCGGGCCTCCCGCGCCGAGGCTCCTTGGGGCTCGAGCCGCTTCGTGTTCCCTGGTCCGCGAGACCTGGTTCGCCAGGTGAAAGCTGAGTGTCCGCCGGCCCCCTGCTGCTGCCGAGGGCTGGGCCCTCCCCGGCCCCGGCCACTCTCCCGCCTCCTTTTTAGAAGTCCAGACGCAACGGGTCTCCCTGGAGCACACCCAGCGCGGGCCTGGCCTGGACCTGGCCAGGTGGGTGGCCTCGGTCCAGAGGCACTTGGGGCAGGGCTGTGGGAAGAAGCCCGGGATCCGGGATCCGGGTGGAGCCAGCCCCACACCTCTCTCCAGGTGGCTATTTCAAAACTCACAGCTCCTCTGACACGGGCAGGGGTGCCTCGCCGTGGCGTGGAGGGCGACCGCCGGGGAGCGCTGCGGTCGGGGCCGCGGTTCGAAGAGCCGGCGCTTTCTCCCCCGCCATCCTAGGCGCGACATGCCCAGTGTACGTGCACTGGCTCTGAGGGGCAGGAGGGTCTCATGGGCTTAGAAGCTCACTGTTCGGGGGCCTCCTGCACTCCCCCCGCAGCCGGTTGGCCTGCGGTGCAGACGCGGTGACCTGGAGCCGCCCCCGCCTGTGGGAAGCCGAGCTGCAGCTGCCTTGGCCTCTCCTCCGTCGGAGCGAAACCCTTGACTCGGGCCAGCGGCGGGGGGCGGAGCGGCGGCCTGGCCTCCAGGAAGGGTTCCTGGGCCCCGGCGGATAGACCGGGCAGCCCTCCCGGAGCTCCTGTCCACCCTTCTCGGCTTGGGCTGGCCTGGTGGTCTGGGATGTGACAGGCTTGAAAAATGACAGCGAGGGGACCTGGAAGGTGTTGTGAGAGCGGGCGTGCTGGGGCGGAGGTCACCAAGGACAGTGCCAGGAAGCGGGTGTTGCCGTGGCCGGGAGAGGGACGCTGGTCAGCACTGGGGCCGCGGCCAGCGTCAGAGCCTGCTCCGCCACTGTCCCATTGGCCTTGCCTGGGCTTGCGCCTCCGTGGCCCCCCGGCGGTAAATGGGATGATGACGATGACGACCCCTGCCGCTCCGGGGACTTAGGACAGCAGCCACGCACAGGTGACTGCAGCGACCAAGTCCACAGCTTCTGGGGACTTCAGAGGTCCTGTTCTGTGTATCTGTACGTCTGAGGTTTTCTACAACACGAACGAGTGACCGGGGCAGTTTTTGAGGAAGACAGTGGTGCTTTGAGCAGACCTAGAAGCATCGCTGACCTACGTGTTGCTTGTAGGGTAAAAAAGTAAAATAAAAACGAGTGAGAAATGCCCGAAAGCTCACAGTCCCTCACACACCGACAGGGCGGCAGCTGGCTGCCATGCTGAGGAGCTGGGGGGAGACCGAGTCAGTGGGACCGTGTCCTGGCTCTCTGGGGACTCTGTCGCTGGGGGAGACGCCCGCAGGGGCGGGACCCAGCCTGAGATGCGTGCCGGGGCAGGGGCAGTTTGCAGGGCGAGCGAGGGGCCACTCGAGGGGCATCTGAGCCTGGTCCTGGCGGGTGGATGGGATTTTGGCTGGGGGCAGAGGGCAGCGCAGGGGCATGGCGTGCTGGGCTGGGGTTGACACCTAATGGGGAGCCCAGGCCAGAGAGCAGCTGGGACCGTCCTGCGAGGAGGTGTCCAGGCGTGACTTGGTGGCAGCGGGTGCTGCGAGAGGTTCCCGCGTGGGAACGGTGAGCTGAGGCAAAGGGTGTTCTGTCTCCCCAGCGGGATTTCCAAACCCGAGGACGTCTCAGTCCGAGTGGCGCGTGTGCGGGATTTGGGGGCAGCCTTTGCTGGCTCCTCAGATTCCCAAAAGTGGCTCCAGAGCAAGTCGAGAGCCACAGCACGGGTTCTAGAAGTTTCACAGCCCTCTCCAGCAGCTCCCCAGCCACTCTGCCAGCACCCTGCCCCTACCTGACCGGCAGCACCCAGCCTGCGCAGGTCTCAGGGAAAAGCTCTCATGTCCCCCTGGTGTGGAGCTGGAGACGTCCTCCCAGCCACCGGGCTGAGGCGGGTGGGAGGCTGCTTTGTCAGGCTGGGACGGGGCCAGCCAAGCACCAGGACACGCCGTCCCCTGGCCTGGCCTGGCCTGCTGGAGTGGGGCCCGTGCTGGGAATGGCGTCTGACCCTGTGTTCCCGGCGGGGCTGGGGCAGTGTCCTTGAGATGCAGCTGTGCCCAGCTGTTCCCTGAGTGACACAGTGCAGAAGGTCCACCTCCTCCGTGCTGCTCTGCTGACCAAGGGACCACCCATCACAGGTGTCAGGGCCTTTCTGGGGACCCATGACCCTTGGGGTAGCGGGAAAGAGGCCAAGACCTGCTCGGCTTGCAGAGTCTAGGAAGATGTGTTGAGTCCCTAAAGGCCTCCCGGGACCTGGGAGCCAAGAAGGTTTGTCTACAGTCCAAGTCGACGGGACACCCTTTGTCAGGCTTGTGACGTTAGGGAAGGTCCTGGCTTCCAGTGGAACGGCTTGTCACTCCCTCATCACCTCCAGGGCCACTGGCAGAGAGAAGTCACTGTGACGCTCGCCGTCCGAGTCCAGATGTGTCCTGCCAGAGGCTCCCCCTGAATCCTCGCTGCAGCTTCTGCCTTCAGAGGAGGGGAGCGGAGCTCGGGCTCGAACGTCAGCTGAGCCACGGGGCTTAGGAAAGTTGCAAACCTCCTCTGTGTCCCTGGCTCCCCAGTGGCCGCGGGGCACGTTCCTGTGGCTGCCTCCCACAGGCCCAGGCCCTGTCTTGGGGACCTAGTGGAGGGGAGGGGCCCAGCCTGGAGACCCGGGGCGAATGGCAGTGCGGGTGAGTGCCCCCTGACTGCAGTTTCCGCTGCTGCCTGCACGCGCCGGAGGGGCCCACGGCACCCCCCACCCCCACTGGGAGGTAAGCCCTGTGGGGCAGGAGACCGTCCGCCTCTCACTGCTGTCCCCAGGGCACACGGATGACCCTCAGTAGACAGTGATGAACGAAGAATGATCGGTAATTACTGACTCATTTGTTGGGTGCGGCAGAGGTTAAGGTGACAGCCCTTAGTGCCAGGCTGCCTGGCTCCTGAGGTCTGAATTGGCTACGCTGGCTCTGCAGTTTTGGGTGAGTTACGTGATGCCCCTGTGCCTCAGTTTCCTCATCTGTGAAATGAGAGCAAGAGGTTTCTGTTGCTCTGTAGGGACGACTAAGAACCTGTACAAACCCTCTTGCTAAAAGCAGCTAAAATCTCTGGATAGAATTTTAAAAACGCCCATCTGAGCATTGCCGTGACCCGACTGGGAAGTGGGGAATGTTTAGCCAGGTGGGGGGGACGTGGGGCTCAGACAGGGATGGGAACACCGAAGCTGGGTTTGCTGTGGGCGTGGAAGGAGGCACCACTTCTCTGTCTCTGAAACAAAGAGCTGAACTTCTCGTTTGTCAGCCGAGGGAGGGCTGCAATCGGAAGGCTCGGGGTCCCTGGGTGAAGCAGACTGCCGACGTTGCCTGGAGTTTCAGGACATGCGGAGCTCAGGCTGCCAGGCGGGGGTGGGGGGAGCGCAGGGGCGGCTGATCTTCAGGGAGGGGAGAGCAGTAACTGGACGGTGCCGGCCGACTGGTGACCAGAGCAAGTCATCACCAGTAGATCGAGATGAGTTTAAAGTTGGTCTGCTGTTTACTTGTGCTGTATCCAGAGAATAGCCACTCTTTTCTTTCTGAATTTGGAGAATTGAAACTCTTCTATTCTCATATCATAGGTAAATTCGCACATCTTTTAAATTTAAATTTAATTAAAAACATTTTTTTTTTTGAGAGAGAGTCTCATTCTATTGCCCTGCACTAGAGTGCAGTGGCGGCGTCACAGCTCACTGCAGCCTCCAGCTCCTGGGCTCAGGCGATCCTCCTGCCTCAGCCTCCCGAGTAGCTGGGACTACAGGCTCAAGCCACCATGCCTGGCTAATTTTCCTATTTTTTGTAGAGACAGGGTCTCGCTGTTGCTCAGGCCGGATGAGCATCATTGTTGGCTGTCTCTGGGGCTGGAGGGCCGAAGACACAGTGCAGAGCCCGGCCACGCTGGAGCGTCTGCTGGAAGACCATCCCACCGAGTTGGGGCTCCAGAGTTGGGGCTACACCTCACTGTCTCGGTAAACTGGAATATTTGTCCCCCACTGGGCGCTGCACCAACACGGCCTGGCTCAAGCTTTGGTGCTGAGTGGAGGAGGAGAAATATTCTCTAAGAATTCGTAACTGACCTGACCCTTGTGTGGGCAGCCTGGACTCACAGTTCCTCAGTGATCCCATAGCAGGGGACTCAGCGTGGAGGATTCTTGGACTGCAAGCACTTCAGCTGTTGGACAGAAGCAAGTGCACATACTTTCTAAAGGAATCTGCCTTTCCCTCAGGCCTCAGAAAATTTCCACAAAGTTCCACAGCAAATGAGCAGTTCTGAGTCAAAAATCACTTAATGCACAAGAAAAGCAGGTACCACGAGTGAATGACAACACTATCAGTAGGCAGTAGACTCAGATCAGCCGCAAAACTCAGATACTAAAAATATCAGGACCATAAAATAAAATAAATATATTTTATGGAAGAAATAAAAGAGGCTTGAATATATTAATCAAGAACAAGCATATTTGACAAAGAGCCAAACATACTCTTAGAAATAAAAAACATGATACTTGAAACAAAAAAAACTCAAAAGATAGTTTAACCACAGTTTAGACACAGCTAAAGAGGGACTTAGTGAACCGAAGGACAAGGCAAAAGGACAATCACACTCCTCAAAGATAAAGACCAGGGAAATATGAAAACAAACAAACAAACAAAAACCATGAGAAATACAGGGCAAAGGTAAACCTACTAATGGGAGTTCCAGAAAATGAAGAGAGATGGGAGGGATAGGGGCAGCATTTGAAGAGGATTATGGCTGAAACCGTTTCAGAGATAATGAAACATGGCAACACACAAATGTAAGAAGTCCAGTGATTCTCAAGCAGGATTAAAAAAAAGGATCCTACACCTAGTCACATCAGAATAAAAACGCAGAACACCGAAGACCAAAGAAGTCTTGAAAAAGACAGAAAATACAGATTACCTCCAAAGACAATTAGGCTGAGAGTGTATTTTTCAGTAGCAACAATGAAGCTAGAAAACAGAGAAGTGGTATCTTCCAAGTGCTGAGAGCACATGATTGTCGGCCTGGAATTCAGTATCACTTGAAAAATGTAAAGATAATCAAAATCAAGACGGTGTCCCACACAACCTGCTTGAGGAGGTCTTGGATACATTTGAGGCAAAAGGCTGGTGACCCCTGGTGCAAAGACTGGGGTATAGGAAGAGATGAAAGCCAGAGAGATTGTTATATTTGTGGGCAAATCCAAACACATATCGACGGTGCAAATGTCATGTGGGGTTTAGATGAAGATGGAGTGAAAATACGAGGTAATGATGGTCTTAAAGTTAGGATGGCAATAATTGGAATTAAAAGGTTCTAAAGTCCTTGTGATGTCCAAGGGGAAGGTAAAGATATGAATTTACTGTAGACTTTGATGAGCAACCACTGAAGGAATAGAAATTGTGTGTAAATTCTAATGCAATAGAGGAGAAAGTAGAATTAAAAAAACCCAATAATCCTAAAGCAGACAAGAAAGGAAAGAAAAAGAGATACAGTAAAGACAGAATAAATAGAAAAGACAAAATAAGATGGTAGAAAATGCTCCAACTATATTGGCAACGACAATATGTAAAACCTAACAGAATGTGATAATTATAAGACAGTGATTTCAGGCCAGATAAAAAGGGCAAAATTCCACAATAAGCCCTTTGAAAAAAATATATCTGAAACATAAAGATACAAAAATACGGAAAGTAAAAGTTTATGCAAATACGCCAAAGAAAACATCGTAAAGACTATAATCGCATCAGAAAAATATACGTCAAAAAGAATTACTAGAAGTAAATAATTCATTGCTTAATGATAAAAAAGTGTAATCTGGGAAAATACGACTGTTCTTATCTCGAATGTGCCTAATAACAAAACCTCAAAATATGTTAATAACAAATGAAGCAAAATTAGGCAGAACTACAAGGAGAAAGAACAAATCCACCATTGTAACGGGAGATTTAAAAAAAAATAATTACCTAGTACAAACTCATCCATTGTAAGTCCGGTGAGTTTTGTGTTTACGCTGCTATGTGGCACCTGCCACGGTCAGGGTTAGGGCACCCCCCTCACCCCCCGGGTTTCACTGGCACCGTCTGTAGCCAACTCCTGCTCCCATCCCCAGCCCTAGACAACCAGTGAGCTGTTTCTGTCTCTCTTGGTTTCTTAACCTGTTCTAGAAATTGATTCTACTTATATGAAATTTCTAGAAAATGTAAAACTAGAGTGCTCCGTGGCTGTCTGTCTTCCTGGTGGCAGCTACCCTCGTGGGTGGGACGTGGCATCTCAATTGCTTTTGACTTGTGTTTCCCTGATGACCGAAGATGCTGAGCATCTTTTCATGCACTTGCTGGTTTCTGGTGGCGGTGCCTGTTCAAATCTTTTGCCCATTTTTAAAACTGGGTTGTTTATCTTCTCGTGATTGAGTTTTGAGAGTTTATTTATATGCTGTGGGTGAAAGTTCTGTGTCGAGTGTGTGTTTTGCAAATATTTCCTCCCAGTCTGTTTCTCAATGATGCCTTTTGAAGGGCAAAATTTTAAATTTTGATGGTCTAGTTTATCCATTTTTTCTTTGATGGATCATACTTTTGGTGTCATATCTCGGAGATATTTGCTCAATCCAAGGTCACAAAGGTTTTCTGTGATGTTTTCTGTTAGCAGTTCCCTAGTTTTCCAGTTAATGGGGGTACGGCGTGAGGGTGTGTGTGCGTGTGGACGTCGTGGGAGGTTTACACCCCTTGGCAGTTGGCAGCAAGGAGGCTGTTACTCAGCAAGCGGGCAGAGGATTTAAGCAACACAACCAATGAGCTCGACTCGACGGCTCTTACGGAGGGTGAGGACAGGCACTTCCAGGCGCCACGGGGCGGTTACAGAGTGTGACCACACTCTGGGGCGAAGAGTGGATGAGCTGCTGCTAACGGCTGTTGTGTCATCGACTGTTTCCTGACCTCAGTGCCAGTTAGAAATCGGTAACAATAGTGACGATAAAATAGCTCGAAATCCCCCTTTTCTGCAAATTAGGAGAGAAGACATTGTAATGAGAATGGAATGAGGATGCTCCTAGTACCTGCCTCGGCGGGACGCTGAGCGACCTGAGCTACCGTCCGCAGAGCCGCTAATAGCGTGCGGCCGGCGCCAGGAGCGCCGGTGGCCGGCTGCTCGTCCCTCCTGCCCTGCACTGCTGTCTCCTGACTCACGCACTTGTTTGTTTGCTGGCGCTGCCTGTGTGATCAGTCATGCACCAGGCTTGGAGGGGGCGGCCCAGAATTCCTGTCCTGCTGCACGGCAGAGGCAGTGAACCCAGCGGCCAAGTTCCCCGAGCGCCTGCAGTCCAGCAGCTGTGCCCAGTGGCTTGGACGGTCCACAGCGAGGTCCTCCATTGCGCCAAGAGATGGCAGGACAAGGGAGGTGTGGGGGGTGGTGAGCAGCACACAGGACTAGGACCCCAAACCTGGGGTCAGGCTCAGCTCTGTGTGAGGCCTCAGCCACAATGACACTTAGCTGCCCCTCAGTTTTCCAACCTGTGAAATGGGGACAGCCAAGATGGCTCAGATGATGAGGAGCTGGCCACAGGTGGGAGAGGCCTTCCAGGCCTGCAGTCCGTTGTGGGAGTGGCCACAGGTGGTAGGACGCGGGCACCGTGGGGCCCGGCACAGGACAGCAGGTGTCTGCAGACTTCTCGGGCCTCTGGGGCTGCCTTTCGTGCC
>CM052443.1:127203935-127225691 GCA_028533085.1 Varecia variegata
GCTGGACAGGGGACAGCTAACAATGCCACGGGGCTGCCTCTGGCGGCAGGGGGGCCCCTGTCACTCAGGGTGGTCAAAATGAGGCTGCAGGGCCACCTGCCGGGTTCCAGCACAGCGGGGCACCAGCGGGGCAGGCTCAGATCCTCTGCTGACCATCAAAGCACTGACATTTGCAAACGACTTCCGACCTCTTGCAAATAAAGCTGAGGGCTGCGCACAGACTGTACAAGTCCACAGTGTCCCTGCGTCACAGCTACAGGCAGCGACCGTTACCCAGGCACTAGGATCCCAGCGGCGGCACTGTCACCAAAATCAGCCTCCCACGGAAGGGTGGCGGAGCGGAGGAAGCAGAGGCTGAGCAAGGGCTCGGGCCCTGCGGCCTGAGGGGAGCTGGGGGAGCCAGTCCTGCACCCAAGCGGGGCCCCTACCTCTGGCTCTCCCGGCCGTGAAAGAGCCGTTCTGGGGGCTGCAGGTGCTGTTGTCGCCTCCACACACCTGGCACGCGTCCCACACATGCTGCGAGTCCATCCTGCCATCACAGCCAAATGCCTGTGCAGGGGAGGGGCAGAGGGCCACGTCCCTGCAGGGTGCTGGCCTCAGTGGCACCACGGCCCTGTCATCGGAGGTTCTGGGATACACACAACCAACTGGCGACACTTCCACAGCAGCCGACACCCACACAGAAAGTGAGCTTGGCGGGCTCCAGTGACTCGCCGGGGCTCAGTGTGGCCCCTAACCCGGGCTGACTCCGAGTCCGGCCCGTCCGCCCCGCCCCATGCCCCCGCAGACCGCCCCGCACCGCAGCTCCGCTGGGGCCGGCACCCACCGACCCACCCCCAGGAGCCCTCCCACAGGACAGGCGGGGCTCGGGGCCACCTCTGCTGCCCACACACGCCTACCCTGCAGCTGCCAGACACGCACAGGCTCAGCGCCCCGTCCTCCCGAGGGCCACTGGGCACACACCGGGTCCCATCCAGGAAGCTGTCTCCACGTCTCATGATGAAGCTCTCTCCAATGGCCCGGCACATGTGTCTGCACAGAGCGTCCCCTGACGGGACAGAGAGGACAAGAGTTCCTGAAGCCGGGGGTGCAGGGAGGGCCGGGAAGCCCCCAGGCACCCTGCTTGGCTAGCCCTGCCCCGCCTGGCCACGTGGGCCCCCATCCTGTACACGTGGGGCAAGGGTTTCGCTCCCCCCGCCCCGTCCTGCCTCCTGCGGCAGTAACCAGAATCACAACCTGGTAACTAATGGAACTGAAGCATGAGCCAAGGAAGGCCCGCGGCACCTCTCCTGCAGCATCTCCCTGAATCCTTCTAGCTGCCCAGGAGGGACATACCGCTATCACCTACCTCCACTGCACAGACGGGAAAACCGAGGCTCAAAGGTGGGACGTCCCTGCCACAGTAGTGGGACGTCCATGGTCTGTGGGACGCCAGAGCCTGAGCCCAGGCCCTGCTCGGACCAGCTCCAGAGTGATGGGCCGACCCCCAGGGGCTCTGCCTGCCTGAGGGTCCCCGGTCCCCACCTTGACTGTGCAGGGCGGCCGCACCCCAGCGGTAGAAGGAGGTGGCGTCCGGGGAGAGGTGCAGCGGCTGGGCATCGGTCTCGGCGCACTGCTCGGACATGAACTCCAGCTGGCTCTTCTCGCAGGCCTGGCCGGGAGGAGGCAGAGGACAGGCACAGGAGGGGGCAGGGCAGGGGGTCCTTGTCACTGGGAGACCCCGCAGTGCCGGAGTCAAGGCGTCAGTGTGGCCTGAGCTCCGGGCTGTGCCTCAGTTCCCCACTCCGTGAACTGGGGTGACGAGAGTGCCAGTCTCTCACTAACAGGAAAACTCCAGAGAGTTTGTAAAGGACATGGGGCAGCGAGGAAGAGGCACGCTGAGGAAGAGCACGGCTCTCGGAACCGCTGGGGCCCGAGCCTGCACTTGAGGATTCAGGGAGATTATGTTACTCGCTGAGCGGGTGCGCCCAGGGCAGGTGTTCAGAGAAACTGCGGACGGTCAGGGACACGGGGCTTCGCCAGCAAAGCCGGTGCAGCCGGGCAGGCGCCCGGGCTGTTGTGCCCTGGAGAGGTGATCAGAGTCGACACACGGGGTCGCCCTCCACGGAGTCCCGCCACCCCGTGCCCCGGTGGAAGACCCTCCCCTCAAGGCCCAGGGAGGCCTTGGTGTCTGCCTGGAGGAGGAGGACAGGCAGGGTCTCACCACATGCAGAACTGTCACACAACCAGGGCCCAGCCCGAACCCAGGGCCATGCGCAGCAGGAGGCAGATTTTAACTCAGTGTGAAAAAGCGCCGTCCCACCGCTCCACGCCACCGGGGTGGCCGGAATCAAAACATGCAAAGCCACAAGCGCTGGGGGGTTAGTGGAGAGGCCGGAACCCTCCTGCATCGCTGGTGGAAACACAAATGGCTCAGGCGCTGAAGAAAATGGTTTGCTGGTTCCTTAAAAAGTTCAATGTAGAATGACCATGGGGTCCAGCAATTCCACGCTTAGCTGTGTTGCCAAAGAACTGAACACAGCGGCTCAGACAGGGACGTGTGCGAGCGAGTTCACAGCAGCACGCACGGTTCCACCCCTAGCCCACTCCGCCTCTTAGCAGCCAGCGGGCGAAAGGCCCAAGCGCCTGTCAGCAGGCAGGTGGACGAGCAGAGTGAGGTCCCTGGTGCAGCAGAATGTCATTCAGCCACAAAGGAGAGAGGCACTGACACAGGCCGCAACGCGGGTGAGCCTCGGGAACACTGTGCCATGTAAAACAGCCAGACACCAAGGCCACGTGTTGTGGGGCTCCACCTGCGTGCAGCACCCCGAGTCGGCAAACCCACAGAGCCGGGGAGAGGAGCGGCGGGGGCCAGGGGCCGGGGTGGGGAGACTGGGGTGACAGCTTACGGGACAGGTTTTACCTGGCGTGAAGGAAATGTTTTGGAACTAGACGGAAGCGGTGGTCGTACAACAGGGTGAAAAGCCACTGAATCACCCACGTTAAACTGGTTGACTTTATGCTTTGTGAATTTCACCGTAACGTATAAATAAAAGAATCAGGCGCAGTTGCCCATAGCGCGCACTGCTCCAGAGGACCCGCCTCGTTGCAGAGACGTGCTCTGGAAGGGCGAAAAGGCACACCGGGAGGGAGGAGGGACGCTGCAGGGTCTCGGTGTCCTAAGTGGGACCATCCTGGTTAACACACTGTGGTCTCAATGTTCCTGGTGTCAACCACAGATGTCACCCTGGCCCTTTGGCTCCTCCAGGGCCCAGCGAGGCCAGCTGGCCCCTCCCGCCCCACCCCGCCCTGGGAAGCAGGCCTACCTGGGTGTTGCACAGCTCTGCCTGGAGGTCGGCACCGACGCACGCACGCCCCCCAAAGGCAGGTCTGAGAATGCCCACAAGACAGGAGGGTAAGAGGTGACCACTGCCCCCAACCAGGCAATCGGGTGCAGCCACCATCCCAGACCAGAGAACAGCGCCCCCTCCAACACTACCTGGGGTTATTGCACTGTCGTCTCCGGGTGACCACACCTCCTCCACAGGAGCGGGAGCAAGGACTTGGGGGGCCCCAGCTAGACCAGTGCCCGTGCACTGCCGCCACGGGGGCCAGCTCCAGCAGGGAGAGGCAGCGGCCCCTGGAGCACCACTGCAAGGCAAGGACGGCGGCATCTCCCACCCACAGGGACCTGCCAGCCCACTCGGGGATGCTATCCACAGGGGCCCCAGCACACAAGGACCCCCCAATACACACAGGGACCCCCAGGAAACAGGGACCGCACCCATTCAGGGATCCCATATCCACAAGGACCCCTCACAGAGGAAACCCACACACAGGGCCCCCCAACACACACAGGGCCCCCAACACACAGGACCCCACCAGTTGGGACCCCATATCCACAAGGACCCCTCCCACAGTGACCCCCACCCAGACGAACCCCACATCCACAGGCGTCCCCATGCACACAAGCACCCCACAAGCCCCATCCTCCTTGGGAGCAAAGGCTATGGAAGAGGTCAGATCACCAACCCAAAGGACAGAAGGAGGTCTGGCCAGGCGCAGTGGGAGGGAAGGGAGCCCTGCCCCGGGCTAGAGCGGGACAGTGAGGCAGGAAGACGGCACAGGCAACAGGAGGGCTGGGGCCACACTGTCACTTGCAAAAAACCTTCTCTGCAAAATGGGAGTGACAACGAAATCCCTATTTCCAGGGCTGGGGGGGAAGGAAACGGAGATGCACCAGGGAGCCTGGGAGCAGGCGGGCAAATAACACCGACCTGGGAGCAGCATGGAAGCCACACGCGGGGGCCCCCCGCCCACCTGCCGCAGACTCAGAGCAGGCCCTGACTCAGTGACTGTCCTGCCAGCCTAGAGGAAACCCCGCTTCCAGGCCCTGGAGAGGGGTGGGATGACGGTTCAATCAGCCCGGGGGCACCCTGCTGCCACCTCTCCTAACCTGACCAGGAGTCACCAGGACTCCCTGCCCCACAGCCTGGCTTACTACCTACTCTCGCCCCAGGAATACAGCGGCCCGGCTAGAGGCGCCCACGTGAAGGCACCTGAGTGTGCACCACACACACGCACACACACGCACACACACATGCACACATGCACACGCGCGAGCTCACTCAGTCTTTGCTCTGACCTTCCCCGCGCCACACTCCGTCCCGTCCAGGAGGGGAATGAGGAGGCGGCTACAGCTGCCCTGGTCCAGCGGGTCTGTATGGCAGGACAGAGCCTGACACATGTCCTAAGAGGGGGGACGGGTGGCCAGCTCAGGGCCACCAGGGCCTGTCAGGTCAGTGTCCAGCCTTAACTGTCCCTCCAGACCACAGGACACACTGACACAGCCAATATACTCTCCATGAGCCCCGGTGGCCTGGGAGGACCAGGCGTGGCTAACCATCCACAGGGACTCCGACCAGACCTTTAGGGGCCCATGGGAATGTTTTAATTTCTTCTAAAATCAGAAGAAAAAAATAACTTCTAGGTCAAATTTAATGTTCTAATATATATATATATATATAATACTAATAGGTTTGTATTTATAATAACATGTAAAAGTTTATGCATCTTATAAAAATATAGTAACAAAATATGATCTTTAGTTGTTTTGTGGAGGGAGGGGGCCACCAAGGCAAAGGTGCCTGCAGCCCACAAATGGCCTGTGCAGCCCTGGGAGGAAGTCTGTCTTTTGGGGCGCCAGCCACACTCCTGCTCGGGCTTCACTTTGGAGGCCACTTCCTCCAGGTAGCCCTCCATGCTGACTCCAGCCCCAGTGGTGGGAAACCCTTGGTGGCTGTTTAGGATTGGTGTCCTCGCTCAGCCAGGAGTCCGTGGGCACAGAGGCCCTGCCAGGACCAGCTACATAATTCGTGGGGCCCAGTCAAACAAAAATGTGGAAGATTTTGTTCAAACTTTTTTAAGAATTTGGAGAGGTGAGAGACAGCATTAAACCAAGGTGACCCTGGCCATGCCTCTGCCACACCTGGCACCCAGTAGGTCCTCACAGTGCACATGGAGGGGACATGAGCTGGGCAGTGCTGACCAACCAGATGGCCTGTCCCATGCCACCGCCACCACAGGCAGACTCACGAGGTCCTCCCTGGCGAAGGTGCAGGCCACAGCCGCGGGGCCGAAGGCCACATGGCACTGCTCGTCAGCGCTGTAGTAGAGGCCAGGCAGCGCCTCGCCCAGCTGCCTCTCGGGTCCGGGCTGCGGCAGGGGCGGGTCCCACAAGCAGTGCGCCCGTCCTGCGCTGGACAAGGCCCTGGCTCAGGCCCCACAGGGACACGGGATGGAGGCGGGAAGGAGCAGTGGGCATGGGAGGTGTGGGCATTTGGAGAGGTGGCCTCTGTGGATGGGGCACATCCCCCACCAGGAGCCGGCCCTGGGCCCTGGGTGGGCACCTGGCGGAGGTGGGTGCGCAGGGGATGAGGGATGCATCCGAGGGGATGGGGCAGATGGAGGTGGGAGGGGAGGGCAGAGGAGGGGAGGGCGGTGGATGAAGGCTGGGGCAGCTGGAGGGACGGGTCTGCGGCAGGGGTGGGAGTGGACACAGGTGGGGGCAGCTGAAGGGTCAGGGCCAATTGAGGGGTGCACACAGGAACAGGGTGGGACGGAGCAGTGGGTGCAGGGAAGTGGGAAAGAATGAGGGGTGGGCGCAGGGTGGGGATGGGAGTGGATGGAGGGGTGGGAGAAGAAGTGGAGAGAGGGAGAGGGAGAGGTGGAGGAGGGGTGGCGGTGGGAGAAAGGAGGAGGTGGGAGGATGGAGTGGTGGGCGCAGGGCCCTGGGGTGGAAGGTTGTGACCCAGGGGTAGGACAGAGCGGTGGGCCCAGCGGGGCAGGACGGAGGGGCGGGTCCCGGGCGCGGACAGGATGGCGGTGGGGCGCGCCGGCTGGAGGGGGGCGGGGGCGGGGACGCGGCGCTACCTGAGCAGGTGCTGCAGCTGCCGGCGGCTGCAGGCGGACCAGGCGAGGCCCGCGTGGCCGGGCGCGGAGCCATCGGACGCCATCACGTGGCCGCCGGGGCCGCAGCCGCTGCCGGGCGCGCCGTCGTGCTCCAGGCCCAAGCTGCGGGGGAGGCGGCGCGGAGCGGCGGGCGGGGTCGCACGGGGCCGCCGGGGGGCCGCAGGCCGGCGAGTTTTCCCACCCGTCGACCCCTGGCGCCGCCACCAGCTAACCGGGCGCGGCGGAGCAAGTCGTGGCCGCCTGCCTCAGTTTCCCACCTGGGAGGCTGGGCCGGCCCCGCAGATGGCTCCCACCATTTTGGCTAATAATTATCAACAGGCTTTTTAAACGTGCAAGCCAGATTAGCGCACGGTATTGTAAGTCTGGGGGAGCGTGGGGACTGGGACGGGCTGTTTACGTGGGTGAATTCAGTGTGTGAAAATGCGTGGGCTGCATGGAGAGTAGAGTTAAAAGTTCTAGAAAACGTGCGGGCCCTTGGCCACCATCACCATTCCCACGCGGTGGAAGGGACGGTTTGGAACCATGGCAGAGCTTTTGAACCCCCAGCACAATTGATGGGAGGGTTCTAGGGGGCGGGCCAGGGGAGCCCCCAGGAATCCTACCCACAGCTCAGAACAGTTGGTGCCCAACGAGGATTGAAACTGTCACTTTTTACTTTAGAAGTCTCTGTACTGTTTGAATTTTTACTACAATGGGAAATTATTTTCATAATTCAAAAACTAAAAATCAAAAAGAAAAGAAATCCACCACTCTCAGCAAATGAAAATAGGTGCAAAGATTTGCCCACAAGAATTCGCAATGTTCATAACAGGGAAAATTTGGAAACAACCTAAACATCCAGAAGGAGGAGATTAATTAAATAAATTATGGTGCATCCTGGGAAATGTAACAGAGCTGGAAGCCGCGTTTGGGACGTATGGGATGTATGGTTACCGGGCAGAGCAGGCAGCAAAGCAACGCACAGCACAGCCCCGAGTTGGCAAACGAGGAATTGTTGTGTGTAAAGAAAAACTGAAATTAAATTTAAAAAAGTGAAGAGATACTATCTCTAAGTGGTGGGATTTGCGATAATGTTTATAGCCTGCTTTTTCTTTACCTGAATTTTCAACAAAAATTATTTTCTAATTGCTTCATTTGTTTTGCTTATTTTCTGGGGAAAAAATTCTCTTTTAATCACTCAGCAATCAAGGAGGACCAGACGCCCGTCCTCACCCCCGCATACACTTCCTACTCCTCTGGGGCCGAGGTGCGGGCTCCTCGGCTTGGCAAGACCCCCTGCCTGCCCCAATCCCGGCCGTGGCAGCTCCTCAGCCAGAGCCTGGGGACAGCGGATGGGGCTGCGTACCTGTGCCCAATCTCGTGGGCGATGGTGACCCCCAGGTCAAAGCCGGTGTCCTCAGTGATGAGGCAGCTCCAGGAGGGGGAGCAGGCGCCCCCGAGCTGGGTGACTCCCCGCACCTGCCGGTTACCGTCAGGCAGCTCCAGGTCAAACCTCAGCAAGAGAAAACCGTCACCTGAGTGGTGCAAAGGTGCTTGCCCACCCCAGGCACCTCTGCAGAGGGTGGGAAGGCCGAGGGTGCAGCCTTCCCGGGCCGGCCAGGACGCCGTCGCACAGCTCAGCCACCTGGTGATGTAGAGCACCAGGTCTGCGTGCCCAGGATCCGCGTCGTCCTCGGGGTTGACCGTCCGGCTCCACTCACAGACGCTCAGCAGTGACGCGGTGATGTTGGCCGTGATGTTGGGAGCATCCTGGGGGTCGATAACAGGCCTGTGTTTGGAGCACCCCTGCCAAGCGCGGCACTGACCGCTGTCGGTGCATTTCTCAGTGAGTCCTTATAACAACGCTGTTACAATCCCATGTTACAGACGAGGAAACTGAGGCTCGGAGAAGTACAGCCACCCAGCCATGAGGAATGAAGTCTGGGCAGAGCTGGGGCTGGAGCCTGGGCCCATCTGGCCGAATGCCCTGCCCCGACCCAGGCAGCGCGGGGGGCATCCACAGGAAGAGGTTAGAGGGGACAGAGAGGTGGGCACTCTGGGCTTCAGCTCTATGGGGTGCTGAAGTCCAGCTCGGAGCCTACCTCGGGCTCCGTGAGGACGACCATCTTCACCAGGTGCACTCGGAACTGAGCCCCCAGGGACGGGTCCCTCAGCAGTTCTGAGCCCTGTGAAAGGGCAAACAGAGAGAGGTAACCCGCCAGGGGCGTGGCCAGCCCAGGCCGCTGCTGATTTCCAGGGGCCCCGGGATGGGGGTGGAGCTGGAAAGGATGCTCCATCAGCACGTGGGGGGGGGCAGCCAAAATGCTAGTCGCTGGGCCCAGAGCCAGCAACAGTCAGGGTGCCCTGGTCCTCCCCTAGCTCGTGGCTCAGGAAGAACTAACAAAGAAAGAAACCCCAAACAAGGCGACAGGAGCACACACAATCGTCACTGGTCTGGAATGCTCCATCCGAACGTGCTTCTCTAGGATATATTCACCCTCGCCTCTCCCGTCTCCGTCCGTCTGCCTGGACACTTTATTCCACCCCCACCCACTGAATCCTACCCGTGTCCACAGAGGACATGAGGGCCACCTCCTCCCACTTCGAGCCCTTCCTGGTCCACCTCGTGAGAAGGGCTCTCTCCTCCCTCTCCTGCTCCCAGCTCTCTCGGTGCATCTGTCAAGATGCCAGTGTGGGTGGCTTGTGTTGCACCAGCTTGTCCTCTAAATTACACGTGGCACCCGAATGAGAGAATGTGACCTAACGCTGGCACCAGCTGCCTGGGTTTGAATCCACGCTCTGCTGCTTCCTCGCTGTCTGTTCAGAATCCTGCTAACTGGTCTCAGTTTCCTCCTCTGTCAAATGGAGACAAAGACTTTCCTGGTTGTCATCACACTTAGGAACAATGTAGCTTCGAAGGACCTGGCACGGGTTGGTGCCCATGATGACATGGCCATGGCCACCATAGGCACCGTGTGGGTGGGACCAGAGGGAGCATGGCTCGATTACTGAGTTTCAGCATCTGAGAATTGGAGGGGGACCCCCAAAGCTTGAAAACAATAGTTTTCAAATGACTTAGAGGAGATATTTTTCAATGAGAAAACATCATCTTCAGGGCTTGTAGGCAGGAAACCTAGGCGGTCTCATTCTGGACGTGCAGGACCCAGGCTCCCGGCAGGGTGGGTGCACAGCAGGGGTGGGAAGGGCCCAGGCTCCAAGACTGGTGAGGTGCAGTGGGGAACTTTTCCTTTTATCCAAAATACGTCACCAGACCTGAGGCTGGGGACAAAGTGGTACTGGGCACCCCACATTCTAGGGGGAGCTGCCCGTGGTTGGGACCAGATACACCCTCCAGGGCAACTTGCTGAGAGGTGGTGCTGCCAGCTGTGCCACCACCTGCCCTTCCTCACCCCCCTCCCCATCTCCGGAGCAGACCAAAGGGACAGGGCCGGGGCCTCCTAACTGTTCCTAAAATCCAGTTAGCCAAAATTTTTTAAAATTTTTCAGTGAATAAACTTTGTGATTTTCTCCTTGTCATGTCTAGCAGTCTGGCGCCGTGGCCGAGGCGTGTGATCGAGTGGTGCTAACTCCTCCGCATCTGTGGAAATGCCCCCAGCCTGGAGCACGGTCATTTGTTGTGGTGTGACGTGTGTTCTCCGGTCGTTGGATGCAGCGTTTCGTGCAGACTGTTAGACTAAGACTAGGTTGTTGAAGTCACCTCTGCCACTGCTGGCTTTGCTGGCGCTCTGACGTGGTGTTAGTGGAACAGCGCTGCCCTCCACCCTCACTCAGACTCCCAAGTGAAGAGGAGGCCGCAGGGTGGGGTGACCGACAAACAGGGAGGTGGCATGTCCTCTGCCAGTGGTGTCTGTTTTAGACTTCAAGCTGGTCGATCTGCCCTGTGCCCCCCAGGAGGGGACAAGAGGACCAAGAGAGGGCAGGGTGGGTGCAGAGGGAGCATGGGCAGCCTGCACGCCCTGCTCGTTGGGGCAGGGATGGCTGAGCTCACCGTGGCCGGACGGACACCGGGGAAGCGGCCGGGCTTGGGGGGGCCCAGGTGAAGGGACCCGGATAGTGAGAGGCTGAGGGGTGTGCTCTGGAGCCGAGAGGGGTGCCCAGACCCCCCCACCTCCCCGCCAGGGAGGATGACAACAGCAGACCACACCTCTCTCCCTCTCTCCCCAGCCTGGCTGTATACCTGAGTTTAACCTGCTGAGCTCAGACTGCCACTGGCGTTTGTCACCCGCCCTGGCTGAGGGGCACTGTGTCCAGAGGTTCATGAGCACAGCTCACAGCCCCACTAGACACCTTGTGTGCACCGCCCTGTGCGGGCCAGCGCCGTCCCCAGGGGCCAGTCCCCCCCGGGCACTCACAATGTTGAGGTTGGTGAGCACATAGCGCTCCGTGTCTTCCTGGTGAGCCTGGTGGACGTCGGGGCCCACGGCCACCAGCAGTTCCAGGTGCAGGATGCCTCCTGCAGCCCGCCTCTGTCTCCGGAGACCTGGAGGGGGACGGGGCTGAGGGCAGAGGTTCTAGAAAGCCCGTACTGGCCAGCTAACGGAGAGAGGTGGGCGGGTCTTGGGAGGGTGGCCTCCTGAAGTCAAGACGTTTCACCCCCACCCAAGGCGGGATCCCGTTAGTGACTGGGCGCTTGAGGCCTGGGAGGGGGTGTTGGGCTGTGGTCCTGCAGGTCACCCGTCAACACAAGCCTTGCCCTGCCCTTGTGGCTCTGTCGAAAGCCCAAGCCGCTGCCGTGGCTCCCGGACGCCCCATCTGGGCACCGGCGTTTCATGAGTAACCAGGAGCCCTGACAGGAAGGTGAGCACAGGGGAGCCTCCGCGGTCCTCACCGTCCTCCTCCCACAGGAGCCCTGAGGGCTCTGGGACCCCAGGGGGCAGAGCTGGGAGGACCTGGTCTACGGGGCACACAGACACAGGTGCCCGCCCCGGGCAGTCAGCGTGCCTCTGGCCCAGACTACGGACAGCCAGGTCCCGAGTGGGACGTCCTCTGGGTCTCTCCATCCTGGCCCCGGCCCGCCTGCCTCTGACCCCACCAGCATTTTTTTTTTCTTTTTTTGAGCCAGAGTCTCGCTCTGTGGCCTGGGCTAGAGTGCCGTGGCATCAGCCTAGCTCACAGCAACCTCAAACTCCTGGTCTCAAGCAATCCTCCTGCCTCAGCCTCCCGAGTAGCTGGGACTACAGGCATGCACCACCATGTCCAGCTAATTTTTTCTATATATTTTTAGTTTTCCAGCTAATTTCTTTCTATTTTTAGTAGAGACAGGGTCTGGCTCTTGCCCAGGCTCATCTCAAACTCCTGAGCTCAAACAATCCACCTGCCTCGGCCTCCCAGAATGCTAGGATTACAGGCGTGAGCCACTGCACCCGGCCCCCCACCAGCCTTTGGATCTAAGTCACTGAGGGCCCTGCTGGGGAAAGGCCAGCAGAGCCACTGGGGCCTAGGGGGATGGCCTCTGGCATAAGAGAAACCCACAGGCTGCAGAGGGTGCCTGGTCCAGGCCCTATCTCGTTTCCCACAGAGGGAGTAAATATTTATATCCATGGCCAGAAACCACCAGAGTGCCTGAAAACCGGCCAGCCCAGCAGAGGCCACGGGGCAGAGGGGTCCAGCCAATCCTCAACCATTCCCTTGAGACATTTAACAGACTCCTGGGCCAGAGCCCCAGCTTGGCCGGAACACCCAGGCCAGCTTTTATCGCCTTGGCAAGAAGTGAGGGAGTTAATTAACAAGGGTGACGGGAAAGTCCCAGGCCACCGCCTCAGAGAAGAGATGCCCCGGAAAGTCCAGAAAGTCCCCCTGGTGAGAGACGCCAGGGCAAGTACCTTTGCAGGTAGCATCAGGGCCAAAGTGGGAAGACACCTCCTCCTGCTCCCAGGCCTGAAGGAAACTCTGCAAGACAAAAAGAGATGGGTGGAGAGGGAGAAAGGAGGGGAGGAGGGCAGAGAGGCTGCTTCCCCCCAGGAGAGAGAGACCAGGGAGGGGAGGAGGATCAGAGGCAGGGAGCAGGGAGAGGGCCAGCGGGCAGGGGGAGGCAGACAAGACCAACCCACACCGATCTGGCACCTACTAGAGTCTGTGTGCTCAGCTTCACCGGATGAGCGCTGAGCGGGCAGCGCTGAGACACCAACTGCCCCCTCTGTGAGCACCCTTCACCCCAGAACCTCAAGCCCAGATTCCTCCACCCAGCAGGACCCCCAGAGCTGACGTGTCTGCTGAACGAGCAGCCCCTCTGCCCCAGGGCTGCCAGCAGCTCCCACCCCGGGAACGCCTTCAGCACAGAGGCTCCGGGACACCACTGCTCCTGCAAAGGAGCCCACCTGCTGGAAACCGGGGAGTCCCCAGCCGCCCAGGAGAAGGAAGGCACAAATGAGGACTCCCCCAGCGCCGGCCACACAGAGGGGCCAGCATCTGGCCCAGGGGTGAAGCTTGCACATCCTTCGGAGATCAGCCTGCTGAGGGAGAGGGGCCTAGGACCGTGGAGCTGCCGCTGGAATGTGAGGGACTGCTTGCGGGGCGGGGCAACCGGCCGTGTTGACTATTGGCAGGGGCCCTGGGGTGGGGGAGCCTGAAGCTCCTCCTGCTGCAACCTGGGCCCTGCTCTGGGATGGTCCCCAGTTCAGAGCACCCCAACCTGGTCCTGCACCCCAAGGAGCCCTCCAGCTGTGCACACCTGGCCTTCTGGGAGGGGGCTGGGCCAAGCAACCCAGTCTGGAGGAGGAGGGAGCCCTGGACAGGGAAGCTGGAGACACACTGGGACCTGGGCTGGCTCTCTCCGGGCCTCCGTTCCCTGTCTGAGTCTGACCGAGGAAAGGCCATGCCAAAGACACCGCAGTTCTGGCTCGAGTGTCTGCCTCCCCTGCGCTAGGAGAGTCGCAGGGCAGGCCGAGCGGCGCCAGACCTCCGCATTCGTCACCACAAAGCACCGGGCAATCCTGCGGCACCTCCTGGAAGGTTCTCCTTCACATGCTCCAGACCACTCTCACAGCCCTCACACCTCCCCCAGCCCACTCAGCTGGTGACCAGCGGGGGCTTCCCTCTCCTCTCCAGCCTGCAGCACCGTCTGGGCCCCTCCACCAGGTTCACAGTTCACCCCCAGCCCCCAGTGTCTGTGTAGCTGAGCCCAGGATGGCAGCCACTCTTGCAAGACAACGCTTGACCACATGTTGCACAAACAACGCTGCTCAAACTACAGAAGGCAGACTTGGAAACTGTCATCCACTGTATTCACCAGACCCTGCACTAACTGACTACCACTTCTTCCAGGCTTTGGACCACTTCTTGCACGGAAAAATATTTAATTCTTAACAAGCTGTGAAAAACACCTTTCACAATTTCATTGCCACTCGCTCTCCAGGCTTCTTTGCTATTGACATAAACAAGCTACCATTAAGATGGCAAAACTGTATCAATAGTTTAGGTGCATACTTTGATTATCTGTACTCTTTCTTGTTTGAGATACAATAAACTATTGATTCGAAATCAAAAATTTCATATTTAATGTCTATATCTATGCAAGAGTACAGAAGGAACTATGAATATTCATGAAGAGGTGGTTCATACATGCGTAGTAGGCTAACATGTATGCAACACACATCCCAAGTTCCCTTGAGGGTGGAGACTTAACATTTACATACCTTACAATTAGGCCCTATACATCAAAAGATGAAGCAGAGGACACGGAGTCCCTCTGTGTGCAGCCCCCATAGACTGAGCAGAACCCCTCTATGGTTGGTGGTCTCTTACCAGGAAGGACCCCTGGTCGGTTATACCTAAAATACAAAAAGGGAGTTGCAGTCAGGAGGTTGGTTGAAATCAGGGTCAAGCAAGCCTTTCCAAAGGGCTGCTTTCTGTGTGGCCCTCGGTTTCTGGTTAGCAAGGACCTGGTACAATGAGGTGTATCCGATCTCCCGCCCCTCATGACTTGGAACTCAAATTTAATATTTTTCTGGGGTCACCTTGAGCAAGACGGGTTTGTTCCCTCAGCTAGGGGGGGTTTATTTCTCCTTGGAATGCTCTGCACCACTTTTCCTTCTCAGCCCCCACACTGACTCCAGCACAAGCTCAAGGTGGTGTTTGTCAAGGCATGGTCTGGACCAAGCACGATGCGCTAGTGACTTGTTGTTACAAAAAATAAAACACACTTATAACACGTAGTGCTCTATTATTATTGGACATTGCTGCAATGCCTTTGGAGCCCTACGGCTTGGGGTTAACCAGGTGGCGTGACCTGGGGGGAACTCCTCCCACGGCTGGGCCTCAGTTTCCCCCTTGTATGTGGAAGATGAAGGTCCCTGGCCCCCAGAGCCGCTGTAAGACTGAGCCTGGAAGAGCCCAACGCGGGCGGGCGCGGGCAACCGAGCAGGGCCCTCCGGCCGCCGGCCCTGCTACACAGACAGCGGCCCCCCAGTTCGCTTTCTCATCCCCACCCCGGATCCTGGTGAGAACACGGGCTTGGCCCCGCCAGACCCTCGGGCGCCCACCGCGGACACCGCTCACCAGGGCGGCGGTCCTACTCCCGCGCGGGCCAGCAGGCGCGCGGAACCACACGCGCGGTTCTGGTTTCCAGCCAGTCGCGGGGAGACGAGCACTTCCGGCAACTGGAGCGCGCGTGCGGGGTCGTTTCCGGGGTCGCCTCCCGGGTCGGCGGTCGGGTTTGGGGCTGGTGCGTGCCGGAGCTTGTACTGCGCGGCAGGGCCCGGCTGCGGGGCCGCTGGTGCCGGGAGGGGCGGGCAGTTTTCTCGGCGGCCGCCGCCCGGAGGCGTCCGGCCCGCGGCCTTGCCGGGTGCAGCGATGGCGAAGGCGAAGGTCCCCGCGTCCACGCGCGCCCCGAGCAACCCCGTGGCGAAGTCAGGGCTTGTCACGAAGCTCGCTCGGAAGAACGACAAGAAGAAAAAAAGGTTCTGGAAAAGCAACGCGCGAGGAGCAAGCGCGAAGCCGGGAAGCGCCGCCGGTGTTCCGGTGCGACCTCCACAGGCGCCCGAAGACTTTTCTCGGAACTGGAAGGCGCTGCAAGAGGTGAGACCGGAGAGGCCCGCGGCCCATTTCCCCGGGGCTCTCTGCCCGGTTACTACGGGACGCCGGGAAGGGAAGGCTTGGCGGCCCCAGAGAGGACCTGGGAGGCCAGAACATTATAATCAGAGCGGGTCACTGGAAAGGGGCCTGCGAGGGAGGGAGCAGGGGACCGCAGACGCGCGATGCAGAGGATTCTAGCAACACCAAGGGTCTTTAAGTAGATGGTCACTGATGGGAACTGCCCCAGTTTTTGACCTCTTAGAATGTGCAGACACTCTGCTCCGTGTACGTGCTCTTACGTGGGCCGCACAGTACCTCTCTGTTAGGTAGATACTTGTGTCATCTCTGTTGTGCATTTGAGGGAATAGGCCCAGCAAGGTTCAATTCATCATCTGAGATTGGAGCTGGAAACCGGCCCTCAAACCCAGGCAGGCCGGCCGGAGTCCTGCTCTTGATGCGGGGCTGTGCCGGGTGCCTTCCTAGGCGGTAGTGGCCGGCGCTTCGGTGCGGGTGGCTCTCTGCCACGTACTCCCACGGGCTTCACTCGCCTTCTTACCACGTCCCTTGGAGTTAGCTGCTGTTACCAGCCCTGTTTTCTAGATGAAGAAACTGAGGCACAGAGAGCTTCAGAAACTTGGCCTAAGGCCACACCGCTAGGAAATGTTGGGACTGGGATGTGGATTCACACCTTGAGCCTTGAGTTTGTGCTCTTCGCTGCTGTTGGCTTTCGTGTGTCTTCTGCAGTGTTCTGGAGTAGGTTGTAGAGCCTCAGAGTGAGCGACAGAGAGAATAGAGAACTTCTTGAGCCTCCTGTCACTGTGCCCACTATCTTAATGTGGACATTCCTAATAATGTTCCTGTCTTGACACACAGGACCCACAGGCAACCCCAGGGTTCTCTATGATTTCTTTTTTTTTTTTTTTTTTTTTTTTTGATGCAGAGTCCCGCTCTGTCACCCTGGCTAGAGTGCCGTGGCGTCAGCCTAGCTCACGGCAACCTCAAACTCCTGGGCTCAAGCAATCCTTCCTGCCTCAGCCTCCCAAGTAGCTGGGACTACAGGCGTGCGCCACCATGCCCAGCTAATTGTTTCTACATATTTTTAGTTGTCCAGCTAATTTCTTTCTATTTTTTAGTAGAGATGGGGTCTCGCTCTTGCTCAGGCTGGTTTCGAACTCCTGAGCTCAAACAATCTGCCCGCCTCGGCCTCCCAGAGTGCTAGGATTACAGGCGTGAGCCACCACGCCCGGCCCTCTCTATGATTTCTTGAGCACCATCTCTTCCTCCTTCTCCCAAGAATAAAAAGCAAAATTAAGTGAATGGAAGGGTTGTTTACTGTAGGGAAAACTGAGTTTTTTCTAATTCATGCAGGAAAGTCAATCTTTCCATTCTTTAACTGTTACGGGAACAGGTAAGTAGAAACCCTCCTTGTCATCTCTCAGCTGGTTGCTGTGTACCAGAGTCTTAACTGAGGTCGAGAACAGCCTAGCTAGGGATTTGGGCACAAGGAGGAAGCTGGGCTCCAAGGCCACAGAGGGCCTCCGCTTGGATGAGAGCCAAGCTGTGGCCCCCACCTGTTCTTCTGCCCCCTCCAGTTTGACAGAGCGTTTTTTTCATTGAACACACCCCAGTAACAAACTAAGAAATCTTCTAAAGAAAGTAGTTTGCATGCACCAGAGTTTTGGCCTAAGCTGTGAGAGAAATAACTCTAAAATTAACTCTAACTGAAAAAGAAGAAAAAAAGGCCGGGTGCAGTGGCTCACATCTATAATCCAAGCACTCTGGGAGGCCGAGGTGGGAGGATTGCTTGAGCTCAAGAGTTCAAGTCCAGCCTGGACAAGAGTGAGACCCCATCTCTACAAAAAATAGAAAAATTGGCTGGATGTGGTGGCACGTGCCTGTAGTCTCGGGTACTCAGGAGGCAGGAGGATCCCTTGAGCCCAGGAGTTTGAGGTTGCAGTGAGCTATGGTGACACCACTATGCTCTGGCCTGGGCAACAGAGTGAGACCCTGTCTCAAAGAAAAAAAAGTAGAAAAAGGCTGCTTATCATCCCTCAGGCTCACAGTGAAGCAGTCTGTGGCGTTTAGTCACTCAATGGGTATGTGAGGAATAGAGAATAAGTTTGAAATTCTGTAGGAATGAAGGAGCCCCTGTAAAATTATGTATTAAGATAAGCAAAGAACAACATTTCCCCAAAAGTGACTCATGAGTGAGAATGAAAAGGAGTTTTTTCCAAACCATTTAAAAATGAATTTCAGTGATGCTGTAGGAAGTGTGTATAGACGTGACTGACGTGTGTGGGTATGCCACACACACACATTTTTTCAATCTGTTGTGTATAATTTCCAAATTAAAATGGAGCATGTATTTTATTTTGGGTCCCATTAGCTGCTGAAACAAAAATCGCAGGCCCCAGAAAAGCCTCTTGTTATCTGTCATATGGGTTCCAAAAAGCAGCCCGAGATTATCCAGCGAAACAGAAAAGAGATCTCAGATAAAGCAAGGAGAGATGAGATGTCGACAGAAAAAGACCAAGAGGCCACCGCGGGCTCTATTCCTGCAGGACCCAAGGTGGACAGGAAGGTGCCAGTACCTCCCGTGAAGGCCAGTGGAGCAGAGCACAATGAGAAGGAAACCAAGAAAAGGACAAATGGTGACATTTCTCCAAAACGAGGGGATATCAAGCATAAGAAGTGGAAAGCTAAGGAGGTGGCAGCCTTGGCCCCAGCCCCACCCACTGAGTAAGTGTTGACGCCTGTGCCTGAGTCTCGGCTGTGCCACACAGCTCCTGCCACCGGACCTCGGTCTTCCTCACCACTGAGAATAAAGGCGCAGCAGCTTCCCTGCCCAGGGCCCGTCTCCCTGCAGAGGCCAGGTGGCGGGATGGCCCCACCGCAGCCTTTCCATCACCTTCCGCTGATGTCCTCTGTGTCTTTGTCTACTTGCTGTTTGCTTTCTCCTAGAGTGTGGGCACACGGAGGGCGGGGCGTCACAGTCACTGCTGCAGCTTCCAAGCCTAGGACAGAGCAATTTGTGAAATGAATGAGTCCAAACCCAGAAAGGATGGAATGCAAGACCCATCCCTGCTTCTTGCCAGTTGGGGGGTTGGGGGCAAGTTCCTGTATCCTCTACACCGCAGTGTTGTCATCTGTGGTGTCACCAGGAGATTTGTGAGATGTGGCACGCACGCTTGGCTCGGTGCCTGGTGGGTACTGACTGTGATGGTCGCTCCCACAAGGAGGACCAGGAGTCAGTGGCTGTCCCCGAATGACTCAGCTTGAGGTGACATACTTGTAAGTCAGAGGCTGGTTTCATGTCCCCTGGGTGTTCAAGACACAATTGCTCAAGGTTGAAGGAAGGGCCAGGCTATGCACCTGCCTGCCGGGCAGCTGTCCAGAGGGGCCTTCAGCAAGGCAGTCCTGCTCCTCCCCGGGGCTGGCGTCGGGCGGGAGTGACGACAGACTACAGTCCTTCAGTCCGCAAGTGCGGTTGGGATCAATGCATGAGGGAGACAGTCACGGGAGCACGAGAGGAGCATGTCCACTCGGAGGGCTTGGAAAGACCTTTCTAGGGAAATGACATTTAAGCTGAGCCCAAGAGATGGACTTCGGCAGGCAGGTGTTTATATACCTGCTGGGCATCCAAGTAGAGAGGGCAAGCCGCGAAGACGTCGGCAGTTGTACCTTGGTGGGGTTCTGTGTTTCCATTTTATAGTCATTGTGTGTATTTGTGTTTCCTGATTGTTTGATAATGAACCTGTTCCTTTTGTCACTAAAAAGGAAACACCTGGGTGGTGGGCTGTACGTTTCTGTTTTATATTCTTTATCTGTAGTTCCTAAATCTTAGATAATAAGCATAGTTTCCAATTAAAAAGAAAAATGATGAAAGTGCTGAGATGATCAAAGTAACAGGAGCAGCCTCTGCATGGGTCCGCCCAGCGGCTGGACCGGCACCTTCTGCTGGTCAGCCTGTTCTTGTCTTTGCCTTTCAGGGAAGACATCTGGTTTGATGACGTGGACCTGGTGGATATCGAAGCTGCGCTGGGCCCGGAGGCAGCCAAGATAGCCAGGAAGCAGCTGGGTCGGAGTGAAAGCAGCGTCACCCTCGTGAAGGAGCAGGCCTTCGGCGGGTACACCGGGCTTGGGGGGACGGTCAGCCTCGAGGGCGGCGGGGGCTCTGCAGGGAAGAGGATGCGAGCCTCTCCTCCAGTTGAGTGGAGCGAGTGCCTCCCAGGGTGCCACTAAGAACCGTGACACACAGGACTTGTCATGTGGGTGTGAAGTAGTGACGGGCACTGAGCTTCTCTGTGTGACACTTACTTAGTCTGTGGTCCCTTTGGGTGTGACCTGGAGTCCTGGGTCCTGCAGTGTTTGTTAAGCTGGAGCCTTTGGTTTCCCTTCAGCCTGACGAAGGCCTTAGCCATGGACTGTGAGATGGTGGGCGTGGGCCCCAAGGGGCAGGAGAGCATCGCCGCCCGCGTGTCCGTCGTGAACCAGTACGGCAGGTGCGTCTATGACAAGTATGTCAAGCCCACCGAGCCCGTGACAGACTACAGGACCGTGGTCAGTGGGATACTGCCCGAGCACCTCAAACAGGGTACGTGGTGAACACAGAAGGGAAAATAACAACTGGGTTCACTGCCTTCCTTTTGTGCCCTGTTCTGCTCTGGAACATTCTCCATAGCAATAGTCCTGACAAATCTTTCCTCCCCCCGGGGTGATGGGTTTTGAAATACAAAAGGCAGCCTCCGAGGCGCTCAGCTATCTGTGTCTGGTGCTCGCGCCTCTCGCCCACCGCCTTTAGGACCAGGACCACGGTCCTGACCTGCTGTGCGCTATGCTGCAGTAGGGCCAGGATGGAGTGTTAGAGCACCAGCAAGGAGGCCACCGGGCTGGGGAGTGGGCCACGAGGAGGGAGGTTGCGGTGGACCCCTGTGAGGACTCTGGGAGTCCCCAGGGAGGCAGGTCGTGCACTGTGAGAAGCCTGGTCAGGCATAAGGTCTAGCAGGTTCCCTGTGGCCGCAGCATTGAGAACAGACTATAGGGCCATGAGGGTGGAAATAGGACAGCTTGTTAAGAGGCATGGACTCGGGGTGAGACCTGGGTCAGGAGGTGGCCGTTAGAAGTGACCCAACCCGGATACAGCTGAAGGCCGAGTCTGTGGGTTAAGAGGTGAGGGCATCCAGGATGGCTAAGGCCAGGCAGTGTCTCTCCTCTGCACCCCTCCGTTCTCTCTCCTTACACTCCCTTCTCTGCTTTATCTGGTGCACACAGCCGCTCTTCAGAACAGTGGACTGGCCAGCGCCTCTTGGTTCCCTTCCTGGGGGTGGGGAGGCTGGTCCTGCTCGGGTCAAACCACCCTCGGTCTGGTCAGCTCTGGCCGGGGCGGGCAGAGTCACATGGTGCAAGTGTGGTTGCCAGAGCTCCTCCCTCTGGGTGTAGGGGATGGGAGGGGGCTCCCACAAGTGGGATTGGAGGTGGGGTGGTCCCCAAAGGGTATCCCAAAAGGTCCCCGGAAAGCAGGCAGAGCTGCCTTCGGAGCACGGGGTCTGGGGCAGCGTGTGTCCGTCCCACTGTCTGTGGGGGAGGGCCAGTCTTGTTTTTATTTCCATCTGGATACCATACAGTATCAGCCCTGGCTTTTTACTATGAAATTGAAGTCAAACTGCTCTGTCAGATGGCTCTGAGAGTTTCTAAAGCTTACTCTCAACTAGTGCGGTCCTTGGGCCACGGCAGGAGTGTGCAGACGGGAGCCAGTCCTTGGGCTGTGTACAGAGCCGTCCTTCTTCTCGCCCCAGAGGTGGCCCTCGCAGCCGCGCCTGCCAGGCCTGTGAGGCTCTTCTCCCCAGTGGCTTCAAGCCGCCCCTCCGTGTGGCTCTGCAGTCCCAGCCTGTTGTCTTCCGTCTGACCGGGGTGGGAGGGGGCTTCCCTCTCAGAGCATGACAGTGGTTTATGTGTTGCTAAAAACTGCTTCTTTGTTTTGATTTTTCAGGAGAAGAATTTGAAATTGTTCAGAAGGAAGTGGCAGAAATGCTGAAGGGGAGAATTCTAGTTGGGCATGCACTGCATAATGACCTAAAGGTACTGGGTTTGGGGGACCTCCTGGGAACCTAGGGTGCACTGGCTCTTCCATGCACGTCATTAATACATGCACGCCCTTGTGCGCTCTATCTGCAGAAGCACCATTGTGGGCGTTAGGAAGTTTCTTTGAGTGGGTGCCCTGTGTAGGGAGTACTCTGGTGATGACATCAAACACTATTTACTGGTTCTTACCGTGTTCTAGGAGCCCAGCGAGAC
>CM052443.1:127225791-127244248 GCA_028533085.1 Varecia variegata
TACTCTTAGCGTGTACATATATGGGAATAGGGTAGGGGTCACAAGTTCAGGGCAGATGCCTGGTTTGTTTAAAAGCAGCAGCAGGGCCGGGCACGGTGGCGGGAGCCTGTAATCCCGGCTATTCAGGAGGTTGAGCAGGAGGCAGGATCACTTGAGCGCAGGAGTTCAAGGCCAGCCTAGGTGATATATGGAGCCCCCGTCTCTAAAAAGAAGAAAAACAGCAGGAAAAGTGGGGAGCCTGGCCTGCTGGGTGGGAGAGATGCTTCTCGGTCCCTCCTAATGCCCCGCTGCAGCTTTTGCCACGCTATTCCCATTATGGCACTTTGTACCATGGATCTCATCGTATAATAGGTCTCATTGAATTCTTTAAAACATGTCTGAAGTGATCGTGCTGCTTTTATAGGTGGTAAAACTGAGCCTCAGCGAGGTTAAGTGGCAAGCCCGAGTATCTGTGTGACAGCTGTGCACACCAGACCCGGCGCCAGGTCTCCTTCCCTCTGACCTCGCGCGTCCCACATGGGCAAAGCCAGGCTGCTGCCCCTGTGGCTGCCACCGCCAGGCAGCGTTTCCTCAGTCGTTCTGGGCTCGATTTGCCTCGCGCCTCACTAGCCAGCCCACCTTGGCCAGCTGAGCAGGCAGTGGCGGGGCATCTCGCAGGGACTCTTGGAGGGTCCACTTCCGGCGGCCCCAGGTGTGGCCTCTGGCCTCCGCCCCCTCAGCATCTGTGCTGATTAGAACAGCCTGGGAAGGCAGAATGGGAGGTTGTCCTAACAAAACGTCGTCGTCCCCGAGACTGCCACAGGTGGTAACCTGTCCTTCCCTCCTAACTCCCGCCCCACCCTGGTAACCTGTGCAGACTTGTTTTAAGTCTCTCTTGAAGGTTATGCCAAGGTTGCAGGATCAGCTGTTAAGATCTGTTACCATTTCTAACTTCCTGATGTGCAGAACCAACTCAAAATCCAGGACTAAGTTGGTTGCTGGCTAATCGGTGGCTGTCTTCCTCCTATTTCCTGGATTTCAAGATTTTATTAATGGATTCTGACTGTTGGGCATTACCTTAAATCAGCGTGATAAATTGCTCTCACAAGGGCAAGTTCGTATCAACACCTTTTCCCATGTATGTGTATGTGCATGTGTGTTAGAGACTGGGATTCCCTGTAAGATGTTATGTGCTACAAACTAAAAATGAAAATGATTGTTATATTTTTTTCTAGGTGCTGTTTCTTGATCATCCAAAAAAGAAGATTCGGGACACACAGAAATATAAACCTTTCAAGAGTCAAGTACAGGTACCTACGATGAGTGTGACTCAGCACATCACACTTCTGTTGTGCTGGTTCACCCCATGGTCCCGGTACTGACTTGTTGCTTCAAGGGCTTTTGTTTTGTGTTTGTTTTTTCCTTTAACTTTAAAACCAGAGGAATCTTAAAAGTAGAGTTCAGCCACGCAACTGTGACGGGGACACGTTCTCTCCACGCTGACCTCTGATGGGTCTCTGAGTGGGGCGTGGTGCCCGTCGTTTCCACCCCAGAGGGTGCCAAGGGCAGAGCTGCCCCCTTGCAATAAGTGGGGCCTGAGGGTGGGAGATGGAGGTACTGACTCCTTCCCTGGCCCTCCTGCTCTGTTGGCTGATTTGGGGGGTGTCCCTGCCCCCTGTGGGTGGCCTGTGTGTCACCTGGATTGGGGCTCAGGGTTGCTGGAGTGGCCCACTCGGGCAGGGTCTGCAGAGGCTCCTGACCCATCACGCTGTGTGCTGTCTCTTCCACCTTTGCAGAGCGGACGGCCGTCTCTGAAACTGCTTTCGGAGAAAATCCTGGGCATCAGGGTCCAGCAGGCAGAGCATTGTTCGGTAAGTATGTCCTTGGATGACAGTCCTCAGGGTTTGGGGCAGTCCCTGGCCCGGAAACCCAGGTATGTGTCAGCTGACAGCAGACACAGGTGAGGCCTGGGCACCTTTTTCAGGAGGCTGTTGGTCCAAGAAAAATGAAATGGCAGAGCAGGCTTACAAAATACTCATTCAAGTCTCAATATTTACATGGAACACTTAACACAAACTACTGTATTGTAAGTATTTGGTGAGAAAGTCACCAGTCTAAATCGAAGGCCCTCTAGGACCAGGTGGCCCAGGCCAGCCGGCCCTCGGCCCTCCCCGGTCAGCTCTGCTTCTGTAGGACGGAGTCGGCCCTGGCGGCGCTGTCTCGGCGCTCTGTGCCCTTTCTGCCCGTCTGCTTGGCCCTCGTGCCCCATCCACGCTCCCATAAATGTCATCTGATGAACCCAAAAAGGCGACGTTTGTTATTTCACTCCTCTGGGTTTCCCTTTCTTCTGTGGACAGGAGTGTCTGTCACAGGTGCAGTGACGACCAGCTCGCACCGGCTTCTTCAGGTTTCCCCCCTCCCTCCTGCAGATGTCACACTGCACTCGCTGTGCACTGGCACAGTGGCTGGCGGGAAGGGCTCTGCTGTGGAGCTGACTCTGGGTGGCCTGTGGTCATGCTGGTGACCCGCTGGGACAGTTGGTGTTCTGTGTCCCTTAGGTGCAGGACGCGCAGGCGGCCATGAGACTCTACGTCATGGTGAAGAAGGAGTGGGAGAGTACGGCCGGGGACAGGCGCCCCCCGGCAGCCGCTCCAGACAGCCACACCGACGACGCCTAACAGCCCCTGCCCTGCTGCTGGCGCTGCCCCTCCCGCAGTCCTGTGGTGGCTCCTGATCCCCAGGCAGTGTGACCAAAGCACAGGGATACATCAGGTCACCCTGGATCAGCTGCTCTGGTGGAGCATGGCACGCATGCTACTGGGCACTTCCTCCTCCTTGACTGTGGTCTGAGACCTGACCTTACCACTGTGTGTGTTCCAGGGCAGGTTGGCAGGGGTGTAGCAGGGGAGGAAGTTGGCAGGTTGGGAACACCACCGTCTGAGCACCAGAGCAGGAGTGGGACGTGTGGGCTGTCGGCCTGCCCGTGCCGCCATTGCCCATCCGATGGGCTTTGGTGGGGTTCACCCTGGGTGCTCAGCGTCTTCCTCTGAGGAGGCCCCTTTTCCTCTGTTGTCTGGGTGACGTGAGGAGCTCTGCTGGACTCGAGGGACCCAGGCCAGGGTCTGCAGTTAGCTAGACGCGGCCGGCGGTACAGCAGTTGCTTCACTGGGAGCTTCCTGTGGCCATTTGGAGTTGGAGAGGCTTTCTGGGGGTGGCTGTTCCTTTCTCACTCCCGCTTATCCAAGTTGGCCCAGGGTTGGCAGGTGGGCGAGTGCCCCACAGGAGCTTCTCCCCACGGCGTGACAACATGCGGAGCCTCTGTGCCCTGCAGGCTGGTGGACCTGCTGGCCTTGGGCTTGTTGCGCTGGAAAAGCCGCGTGAGCTCTCGGGGGCCAGTGGCGCTGACAAGTGAATAAAGCCTAAGGCTTGCTTGAGGTGCCCAGAGCCGTGCAGACACGGCGCCAGCCCCTGAGGATATTGTTCAGCATAGATGCAGATGTTTGCTTTGAACGTACGTGAGGTTTGGTGTCTTCCCTCATTGGAACGGTCTGAAAGGACCCCGTGTCCAGACTGCCCCTGGCCCCGCCAGCAGCAAGGTGTGTGTAGACACAGGGTTAAGGGCCCCCGCTGCAGCCGTAGCCAGTCCCCGGAAACAGTGGGGGACACCAGGAACGACCTTGGGCCTCTTTATTGGTCACTTCAGAGTGTGAGCTGCACATACCGGTCCCAGTGACTGTTCTCTGCCCCACCCCCACCAGCCCCCAGGAAAACGTCACCTCCACCACTGGGCAGCTCTGGCTGTGCAGGGACAGGAAGGGCGGGCACCTCAGGGCAGGGGGAGGGGGCGCTTGTGGAGGAGGGGGGCCTCTGGGGTGTCTGCCTCCTCGCTGGCGCCAGTGCCCACCGGGTCCCCTTCCAGGGGACAGGCAAGTGTGGCCGATGCCGCCTCCAGCCTCAGAAGCGCTTGCTCCACGAGAGAAACCAGCTCCTGGGAGAAGGAAGCAAGCAGGCCAGTTGTCATGGGCAGTTTCAGGTCCGGAGCACTTATTTGTGTGACCTAATCCACTGATGGTGGATAGGAAACTTTGTTTGAAAAGGTCTGATTATTCCTCCCCGTTAGGATTGATTTTGGCCCAGTCACAGAGACAGGAAAATAGTCATTAAAACTGCACATGTGGAGATCGGGGTCAGTTCTGCATAAAGTCTTATTCCAGGCCCTGGAGTTGGTGTCCCCAGGCTGGGGGCTTCAAGCTGGTGGGGGCCTGCCTGGCAGGAGGCCCAGTGTCACTCACCAGGCTGGAGGTGAAGCGCTCCTTGACCTCCCGGGCCAGGGTGTGGATGCCGTGGGACACCAGCTCCGGCAGGATCTCCTCTGTGGTGGAGCAGAGGGCCTGAGGCCAGCGCCCCTCCTGTGCCCACTGGGAGCCCCAGCAGCCGGCCAGCAGGACGAGGCTGGGTCCGGTCCCCGTCCCACTCAGGCTTGGCCTGTGCATCACCCTTGGCCAGGACGGTGCCTGGTGCATAGTGGGTGCTCAAAAGATGCTGAGTGAATGGGAAGCTGAGAGGGCTGCAGAGCGGGGCTGAGGCCGTGGGCCATGGAGCCCCTTCCCCTTTCCCTGTCAGTCAGAGCTGCGAGCAGGTTCCTCTGACCACTGGCTTGCAGGGGCAGGGCGCGGGAAGGGGGTCTCACTGTAGGGAACGAGGTGGGTGAGCAGCATGCAGATGTTCTCCACCACGTCAGGGTCATCCTTGTAGAGCTGGTAGGTCTCCTTGATGAGGCCAAGGCCACTGGTGTCCCCCTCCTGCACCACCACCTGGAAAGCCGCCAGCTCTGGGGCAGGTGAGAGCAGGTTCCTACCCTGGTGTTCTCTGAAAGGGCAGAGCCGCCTCCCTGGGAAGGACGGTCACTCTGCTCCCCGCCAGGCCCATCCCACGCAGAGCAGCAGAGGCCTGGCTGCTTTGCTGTCCCCTCCGGGCCGGCCGCCCAGCCAGAGCAGAGTTGGGATGGGACCTCAAGAGGGCTCGTCGTAGGCTGCTGGGCAGGGTGTGCCGGGGGTGGGACCGGAGGGGACAGGACCTGAGCAGGGTTGAGTGGGAGTCTGTCCCCAGGGGTGGGGACCTTGGCCAGTCCCCAGGTCAAGTGTTCTCTGTAAAGGATTATCAGGCCTTGATCATGCCATGCTTGTCATGGGGCCCGGCCTGTCGAGCTGAGTGACAGGCAGGGTTTGTGTTGTGGGGAATTGGAGACAGACCTGTCCTGGAGCTGCTTTGCTGAGTCAGGACGTGCCTGTGTGTCGGGAAACCTGTGCAGGCAGCGTGTGTGCTCACAGGCGGGGAAACATGGCCACGTGAGTGCCGAGCAACACAGTTTATCAAACGTGTGTATGGATATCTCAATGGCTATTTCTGGATGATAGGATTATAGATCATTTTTCATTTCCTTTCTGGTTTTTTCTTCTGGTTTTTGGTTTGTGGCAGCTGGCAGGCGCTACTGATGGGGGCTGGTTTCTGCTCCCACTTGCAGGTGGCAGCCCCATCCCACCCCAGGCTCACCTGACACCTTGGCGAGGCTGGCCAGTCCCCGGTAGGCGTTGTTCACCAGCAGGACTCTGTCCTGGCACAGGCGGATGCTTTGCAGGAACACTGCTGCCACCTGTTCAAACTGGCTCTCCTCTATGCAGCCTGCAGAAGGGCCGGCGGGCCTCACTGCCTGTGAGTCCGGGACCCCTCCCTCCCAGCCCCTGAGGCCCAGGGTGCTCACCCAGCAAGGACAGCAGCCAGAGCACTGCACAGCCAGCCTCAGCCACCTCCCCGTCCGTGGGGTAGGCGTTCAGCACCCGGATGAGCAGGGCCGGGGCCTTCTCCAAGGGGGCCTTGTCCACAATGATAGCTGGACCAGGACAAGGGTGTCGAGTGGATACCTAGGCTTTAGGTACGGGCAGGAGGGACTGCTGTATACATGCCCCCCACCTGCTGCCTCCTTCCAGCCAAGGACAACAGCAGACATGAGAGGGTAGGTGTCAGATGTCCTCAGAGAAGGAAGGTCAGGAGGCTCGAGGCCACCAAGTCTGGAAGAAAGGGATCACCCCTGGGAGCGGCTTGGGGGACCTGTGCTCTGGGTGTTGGCAGGGCTGTCTTGGGCTTCCCGGGCAGGCTCTCCATGGCTGGGCACTGGAGTGCCACAGCAGGGTCTAGAGGGGAGAGGCCACACAGGCCAGGGGGCCCAATTGTGAATCAAAAATCAGAACAGGGCATCTGACACTAAGGCTGACCTCTGGAGCCAGGACTGCCCGGGAGATTCCAGGACGTTTCCCTGGGCAGGAGGCGCCAGATCTGCGAGGGGTCTGCCGGCTGGACACGAAGTCCTGAAGTCCTGCGCCCGCCAGGCACGGCCTTTCCCCTGCCCCCGTCCTTCCCTCCCCCCTTTGCTTTCCTCTGCTTCAGTTCTAGGCTCTCAGAAGAGCCTCCATGGCCATGGCTGTCCTTAGTGTTCAAGGGACAGGGTGTGGAGGCCCTTGAAGGCTGTCAGAGGAGTTGGGGAGCAGCTGGGGGAGAGGTGCCGGCCCCTAGCAGGAGGAGGGCCCCTCACCATCCACCAGGAGGCACCAGAGCAGGCTCAGGCCACTGACACAGATGTCCCTGTTCTCAGGAGAGCTGTCCAGGTGTTCCACGATGTGCTCCAACAGCCTGGCCTTATGCAGCTCCTCCGAGGCCGATGCTGTGAGTGGGCCTGGGAATGAGGACCACAGACAGGGTCCCCTTCCTCCAGGAAGCCTTCCCAGAGTGCCTCCTCCCTTTGTTGTCCTTGGGCACTGCAGTCCCATTTGACCTGCGTTCCTGGGCACCTGCTCTGGGCCAGGTCTCATGTACTCATGGAACCCAGGAACAAGAGGACATGGGCCTGACCCTGGAGGAGTCTGTCCATCTCCTGGGTCACCATTACTAGGCTGGGTCCAGCCTCTGTGGCGCTCCTCCAGGGGGCCTGGCCCCACCTCCTAGGCCTCAAGGAGCAGGCCTGTGCCTTCCGGGACGGGACCGTGGTTGGGCCTGGTCCCCATAGGATGGCCTGATATCCCATTTGCCCGATGGTTCTACCTTACGCCTATTCCTGGCACCTCCCTTCACTCCCCGAAGTGAGACCAGTGATGTATGATCAGTTATCCAGTCTGTGTGGTGAAGAGAGAGAATACAGGGGCCCTGCCCGCCACGGGACCCATCTTCCTGTGGGGAGAACAATGCCCGCCTGCCTAGCGGGTCAAGGTGCACAGAACCCATGGCCTGGTCCCCTGAGCCCTCGGTATGACCCTCTTGTCCCCACAGTCCTCAGGCCTGTGGTCTGGCTGGTGGCAAAAGCCCAGCATGTTCTAGGGAATGGAGACATGCAGGGCATTGGCCCCCCGCCTCCCAGGAAGGGCAGAAAGTGTGTGCGACAGACGTCAGTGTGAAGCCGTGGCCCTGCCTGGCACAGTTGGTGTCTGTGCACATCTGTAGAGGGAACCGGTGACTAGAAGCGGAAGCTTGTCACCAAGATGGAAAAGGAAGCCACCTGCCTTAGGAGCAGACCGACTGGAGGTGGCTCAGGGGTAGGCCTGACACCACCCTGTCCAACCAACGTGTCCCCACACCAACCCTTCCCCAGCCCATCCCGAGTTCCGGGGCCTGGGGGGCAGAAGTGGCCGGCAGACAGACCCTGGCCCGTGATGATGGACAGCAGGTTGTAGACCAGGATGGTGAGCTGCTCCACCTCGGGGTGGCTCCGCAGGACGCTCAGCAGGGTGGAGAGGACCGAGCTGTCACAGGGAGCCTCGGCTTCTGGGTCGCGCTTCAGCGCTGCTCGGGCCAGAGAAATTGGCCCTTAACCTGCACCGCTGGGGTGGGCAGGCAAGGCACACAGGTCCCCGCCTCCCGCCAGGGACAGCCCTTAGGACACCGAGGTCTGTCTCTCCTGGCCCAGAGCAGGTCCCCACAAATGCTGTGGCCAGGTCTGGGGGCGTGAAAATCAAGACTTCACTGTGAAACTAGAAAGCTAGGGATACTTTTGGCTTAAAGACAGCTCAACCTTTTTTTTTAAACAACCCAAAGACCCTGCTCCCACCTGGCCCGCAAGCCCTCTCCTGGGGACACAACCCACCCTCCTTGAGGGTCACACCAGAGGACCCCATTGTGTCTAGCTCCTCGTTTCGGAGCTGGGAAACGTGGGAATGATGGGGGCTTGGGCAGGCCCTGCATGTGCCGTGTCTGCAGGCTCCTGGGATGGGGTCGGGTGGGCAGAGCAAGGCACGGGCTGTCAGAGGGCCAGACACCAGTCGGTAACTGGCGTGGGGATGCAGGGGCACCAGGAGGGCTCCCCACCCGGCCCGGTGCCCACCTTGGCCCAGGAGGCGCAGCAGCAGGGAGCAGGCGCACAGCTGTACGTCGGCGATCCTCTCGTGCTGCCTCATGACGGCGGTCACCATCTCCAGCAGTTCCGCGGGCCACGGCAGACCTGGCAGGGCAGGGCAGCATGGACCGGACATGTGGGATCGGGGGCCGGAGTCTGTGGGGTATCACAGCCCCTGGTGGGTGAATGGAGCGGCAGAGAGAGGCGCTTGTGGGGTCTACCGTAGGCATCTGGGGGTGGGCCTTCCCGCTACTGCCCTCACTGGACAGATAGGACAGGACAGCGAGGCGCTAGCACCTGCTTTGGAGCAGCAGCGGGGACCAGCCCGTCCACTGCAGAGCCCTCGGCTGTGCCGCCCAGCAACGGATGCGGCTGGGTTCCATCCAGCTCTGTCAGGGGCCGTGCTGTGTGCAGGGGACGGTGAGAGGCAGTGCTCAGTGCTCACCACCCCCACCAGTGTTTCGTCGTTGGAGGAGTGCAGACAGCAACCCCTTCCTGCGGCTCAGGGGGAGTGGCAAAGGGCCAGCCCAACAGCCTCCTTTAGTGTCCCCAGGAAGGCAGAACCTCCCTGCCATGGCCTCAGTCCTGGCCACAGCTCAGCTACACAGGGGTCGGGGGTGGAGGAAAGGCAGGAGGCCTGTGTGAGGCTCTTGTCGCCTCCCTAGATGCCCCTGCCGGTGGGACAAATGCACACACATTACAGCATTGTCCATGATAGCGGAAAGTTACGACTCAAATCCCATCAGCAGGATGGTGGAATAGAGGGGATGGCTTCCTATGGGTCCAGGAGATCACGTGAGGGAAGCCACCCCATGGCCTCACCCTTCTCTGCTCAGTGACAGTAGTGACACAGGTGGAATCCCAGGCTGCCTACCACGCAAGCACACGGCAAAGACAGGGGGCCCTTCTGGGAATGGAAACACACCTCCAAGGTGTGTGACAACACCAGCCAGGACAGCTGGAGTGAGCACGGGGCCCGGAGGCTGGGGGACCGGTGGGTTCCTACCTAGCTCGTCCTCAGGCATCGTCAGGAGCCTCGTCATGGCCCGGAGCTGCACTTCAGGTCGGCTGGAGAAGTTCTGCATGACCTCTGCGGGGGCAGCAAAGCTCGAGAAGGGTCCTTCTGAGGGCCTGGCTGCTGGACGTGTGTCACCTCCCTGGACCCATGTGATCATGTGACGGGGCGGGCGCTGTTATCCCCACTTTACAGATGAGGACACTAGGGCCATGGGACTTGTCCCTAATCAAACCCAGGTCTCTGTCCGGGAACCCTTGAAACTTGGAGCGAACTGCGGCTCACTCTGGGCACAGATGCACACAGGAAGTAAGCCCAAGACCACTGTGTGCCAGGGTGTGGAAGCAAAGGGGGCTCTGGGGGCTGGGCACTGCGTAGGCCATGGTAGCTATGGCGGATGTGTGTAGCAGGAACAGAGGGGAAATAGGTGGGGGCTGGGCTATGGAGATGAGCTTTGTGTTACAGGTAACTGGGAGCTATGGAGAGTTCTTGAGTAGGGAAGTTCCTCAAGCAAAGCAGTGCTTGAGGGTGGATGGAGGGGGAGAGTCTGGAAGCTTCCCACCCACTGGCCATGCGTGAGAAGCAAGTCCAGTGTGAGTGGGTCATAGGGGAGGCACTAATTCCCCAGAACTAAACAACAGGCTGCCACGGTCACGGTAGCTCCATGGCCCCTCCCTGTTTGTGTCCCTAACGTCACCTACGATGCTGGCGATATTGCCTCCTAACAGCATGTCAGTGATGAATTCAGGCACTATCGGCCCGTGCAGGGTCAGAGCGACGCACGAGGACTTGAACGAGTTGCTCACAAAGGTGATGTGTATCACATCCCTGGCAGAGGAGCAGAGGGAGCCGGGTGAACCAGGCAGCCCTTCCCGCCGTGTCCCCTGTGGCTGCCCCTCTGCCTCAGGCCCAGGGCTGCCGGTTGGTGCAGGTGCTGGGCACCGACCTGCCTGTTCTGAAATCCTTTTGGCAGGATCTCCCACAATGTCCCAGGTATGTCCAGCAAGCGCCCAGCAGTTCCACTCTGGGGACTGACTCTACACAGAGGCACAGGGCTCTCTCCTGGGGCCAAGGGGGGATGGTCCTGAGCCCTGGCATTTGCCTTTGTGGGCCCCTTCCTCCATAAAAACATGAAAATCCAGACTTCACGACTGTTGATATAAAGATAACTATAACCCAGGCCGGGCACGGTGGCTCCCACCTGTGATCCCAGCACTCAGGGAGGCCGAGGCGGGAGCGTCGCTTGAGCTCAGGAATTCAAGACCAGCCTGAGCAAGAGTGAGACCCCAGCTCTACTAAAAATAGAAAAAATTAGCCGGGGAAAAAAAGAAAAAAAAAGGCTCCGGAGGATCACTTGAGCCCAGGAGTTTTTTGGGGGTTTTTTTGTTGTTGTTTTTTTTTTTTGAGACAGTCTCACTCTGTTGCCCCGCTAGAGTGCCCTGGCGTCAGCCTCGCTCACAGCAACCTCACACTCCTGGGCTCACGCGATCCTCCTGCCTCAGCCTCCCGAGTAGCTAGGACTACAGGCATGTGCCACCATGCCCGGCTAATTTTTTCTATATATATTTTAGTTGTCCATATAATTTCTTTCTATTTTAGTAGAGACGGGGTCTCGCTCTTGCTCAGGCTGGTCTCGAACGCCTGAGCTCAAATGATCCACCCGCCTCGGCCTCCCAGAGTGCTAGGATTACAGGCGTGAGCCACTGTGCCCGGCCTGAGCCAGGAGTTTGAGGTTGCAGTGAGCTAGGCTGATGCCACGACACTCTAGCCAGGGCGACAGAGTGAGACTGTCTCAAAAAAATATATATATGTATATAACCCAGACTGGATTCATTGTTATGTATTCATTTTTTCTTCTGAGTTTAAAATTAAGTTAGAGGCCGGGCGTGGTGGCTCACGCCTGTAATCCTAGCACTCTGGGAGGCCGAGGCGGGCGGATTGCTCGAGGTCAGGAGTTCGAGGCCAGCCTGAGCAAGAGCGAGACCCCCGTCTCTACTAAAAATAGAAAGAAATGATTTGGACAGCTAAAAATATATATAGAAAAAATTAGCCGGGCATGGTGGCGCCTGCCTGTAGTCCCAGCTACTTGGGAGACTGAAGCAAGAGGATCGCTTGAGCCCAGGAGTTTGAGGTTGCTGTGAGCTAGGCTGACGCCACGGCACTCATCTAGCCAGGGCAACAGAGCGAGACTCTGTCTCAAAAAAAAAAAAAGAAATTAAGTTAGAATTAAAACTTTTTCCTGGACCCCTAAAAGTGTGGTGGGTCCTCAGGGCTGTGCTCCCGCGCCTGATGGGGAGTCAGTGTGGCTCTGGTGCTGGGAGAGGTGCGCTCAGGGTGACGCACTGCGCGGGGTCTGGGGTGGCCCGCGCGTGGAGCAGCCCGTCGTGCGGGACCCTCAGGGTGTCTGTGATGCAGTTCTGGGTGCTGTGTTTGCACTGAAGTGGAAAGATGATGAAAGGTAAGTTGGTGGGTGACTTAAAGCCCCCACTCTGAGCTCACTGGATGGTGACTCGATCCGAGGGGCTGATCTGGAGCATCAGGGGCAAAAGAAACACAAAGGCTTTGGCGTCTGGAATCTGCTTCTCCTCCATTGTCTGCAGGGCGCCCTTCAGGCTGTCCGGGCTCTGGCGGAGGGACTTGCGCAGGTGCATGGCTTGTGTGTCCTGCGAGGAGAGAGGACACTGCTTTGTGCTTTCTTCAACCACAGGAGAACTGGGCCCTGGCCACAAGCAGAGGACGTGCTGGGAAGGAGGCAGAGTGGGGAGGGGACCAGCCGCCAGCCGCCACAGCCACCACCTTCAGGAATGCTGAGACTCCCTGGGCCCGCAGCTCCTCCACAAGGAAGAAACGGGGCTGGGCGCTGTAGCGCACGCCTGCAGTCCCAGCACTCCGGGAGGCTGAGGCAGGGGATCGCTTGAGCCCAGGAGTAGAAGGCTGCAGTGAGCTACGATCCTGCCACTGCACTCCAGCCTGGGTGACAGAGCAAGACCCTTGTCTCTTAAAAAAAAAATAAGAAACAGAGTTTCAGAGAAGCCAGTGTGGGCTGTCTCACAACTCTCCTATGCAATCCTGGCACGAAAGTCCCTGATGTGGACCCAGCCATGGGAGGGTCAGCATGGCCACCCAACAGAAGGTAGGAATGCCCAAGGTCATGTGCTGTCGGGCAGGGGCTGCAGTCTCCCAGGACATCACACAGCCCGTGGCAGGAAGGCCCTCCTTCCCTGGGTGGCTCCCGGAGGGAGTGTTGCAAAGGGCTTCTCAGCAGTGGAGGGTGGGGATGCTGGGCCCAGCCAATGCCTGTACCCTCTGGGGACCTTGGTGCCTGGGCGTGGAGCTGGGGGGCAGGGGAGCTTCCTTGCTCTTGGGCATGGCAGGCACGGGGCCTGGCTCCCTGACTTCTCCCCACTTTCTGTGTGCGGAGGGCAGGATCCCAGACTCCCTGCAGCCAGGTGGCCATGGAGGCCTTCCCTTCCCCTCCTGCCTGGAGGCTGCTGTGAGGCCAGCAGGCAACAGTCCCCGCACTCCCACAGCTGCGGCTACCGCTGGTGGTGCTGAGTGCCGGGGGCTGGGGGAGCCTGGGTGGAGCCAGAGGGCAAGGGGGCAGGGGGGACCCTCACGTCCAGGAAGGAGCAGGTGGTCATGTCAAGGATGATGCAGCCCAGCGACCAGATGTCGGATTTCTGGCTGAAGCAGAAGTTGAGGGCTTCGGGGGCCATCCAGGATTTATGGAGGGGATCTGTTGGCAGGAGCAAGGTGGGGGCCCACTGAGTCCTGGGCACCCTGGGGGCGGGGGCTTGACTGAGCCACCGGCCCCAGCACTGGGCCCCCTCGGGTGCCCCCTTGCAAGCAGCTGGAAACCCGTGCCCTTCAGTCACCCTTCCTGGGAGAGGTGGAGACACAGTAACCGCAGGGGAGGAAGAGGACCCCGTTCAGCTAGACCTCTGCCCTGACCTTGAGCCAGTGAGGCTGTCCGTCTCAACAGGGCCCACCAAGCTGGCCCTGTGTGTGCCCGAGTGTCTGTGTGCCCCTGTTGGCTGCAGGAGCTCAAAAGGGCATGTGCCAAGGTTGAAATTCACCCTCTCTAAACATGGTGACTCCTGTAAAGGTCAGGACTTTGAGGCAGAGTCCCAGCTGCCCTGCCTAGTTTCTAAACCTCAACGCTGGCAGACCCCAGCCACCTTCCTCCGCGCGTATGTTCCACTTGGCTTCGTGGGTCATCAGCGAGTTGGCGCTCAGGTCCTGCAGTCTGCAGTGGTTGCGGCTGATGAGGACGATGTTGGACGGTTTGAGGTTCCTGAAACCAAGAAGGGGGCTCTCCTCTGGGTGCCACAGGCCGCCTGGGTGGGCCGGGCTGGCATGTGCCTGGGAGCCCAGCTCCCCGCCCCTGGCCCAACCGCTTCTGCAGTGGCAGCCCACACCCTCCTCCCTCCTCGAGAACATGCCCCTTCTCTGCTTGCTTTTTCAATAATTGTTTCCCATAATCAGAAAATATACTTGGTTATTACACTGGGGGAAAAACCCAATGACATGCAGGAAAACACCTGACACTCCGAGGTCCCTCTGTTAACACTGCGTTCGCCTCCTTACAGAGCTACCCATTTGTCTAAGCGTTGGTTTTCAGCCATTGTGCAATGCCCAGGGACATTAACGCTGAATTGTGAGCATGCCCTTGGTTACATGGGGTCTGCCTGTTTTTACTTTTCTTTAAATAAGATATTGGTGGCTGGGTGCCGTGGCTTAAGCCTATAATCCTAGCATTCTGGGAGGCTGAGGCAGCAGGATTACTTGAGGCCAGGAGTTCAAGAGCAGCCTCAGCAAAAGTGAGACCCCATCTCTACACAAAAATAGAAAAATAAGCCAGGCGTGGTGGCATGTGCCTATAGTCCCAGCTACTTGGGAGGCTGAGGCAGGAGGATGGCTTGTGCGCAACAGTCGAAGTGCAGTGAGCTATGATGGTGCCACTGCACTCTAGCCAGGGCGACAGAGTGAGACTCTGTCTCAAAAAAAGAAAAGCAAAGAAACAAGATACTGGTGTTCATAATTGGAGCCAGCTCCCAGCCCCCTCAGACCATGGAGTCCGGAGCCTGAGCTGTACTGCTGGTGCCAAAGGCTGGGATGGGGTGTGTTGCAGCCCACGCCGGCCCGGGGGCAGGCAGCCCACCTCTCTGCCTTGCAGGGCTGTCCCTTCGTTCCTCGCCTCGCACTCTGGAGCAGCCACCCCGGCTAGCGCACAGGCCATGCGGCCGTGTGTGCGCGAGTCACTGCAGGCTACTGCAAGGAGGTGCCCTTCCCTCTGAGCCAGGGAGGGCTCGGGAAGGCTGCGTCCCATCCAGGCGTGGCTGGCCGGCACAGCTCTCCCCAGATCCTGCACACGGGCGCCAGCCCCGCGAGGATGCAGTGCCTTTCTCCTGAGGCAGCAGACCAGTCCCTAGGGACGGAGGCCCGGTCACCTGTGGGCGATGTCCAGCCGGTGCAGGTACTCTAGCGCGTCCAGCACCTGGCCCAGCACGTCCTGCAGCCACTGGGAAAGAAGCAGCAGATGCCAGGGTGGGCGGGGCTCACTGCGGCCGCTTTTGGGCAACAGACCACTCAAAGCGGCAGCAGGACAGTGGCATGTTCTGTCCCTGTGTCCTGAGCCAGACCTGACGCTGGCGAAGGGCTTGGGGCTGGCGGGCAGGCCAGAGTGCGTGCGGCTCTCAAGACGGTAGGACCACATCTGCCGGGGGCGGGGGGCCAGCTTCTGGACCCCGCACTGGTCTCCCTGCTGGAGGGGCTCCAGCCCTGGGGACCCCCGCAGTGGCCAGGCTGGCGGGTTGTGGCCCATGCTGCCTGGCACCTGCTGGCAGCTGTGCCTGAGGGTAACAGGTGTTAAAGCCTTCAGTGCTTGCTTGGGGCCTGCTCCTTTATGTCAACAAAATGAAAAGAGCCCTGAGAGAACGTTCTGGAAGCATTCTGTGCCAGACACCAGTCGGATCGCGGTTTCCGACTGGGAGCCACCTGGGGTTCTGGGAGCGCCTTCTACCTTGACCTGCTGGGCTGTGTGCACGTTACGTGCGTCCCGCTGTGCACGCCACAGTGCGCAACACTGCCTGACGTGCATGTAAGAAAGAGCAAGACCCCAGACCGCGGCGGCATCTGCCCCACCCTGCCCTCGCCCTGCTGTGGGTCACGGGGCCCTGTGGTCCCTAAGCCTGGCATCCCAAAGGGTGGCTTACCTCAGGCTCAATGACTTCCTTCGCCTTCCTCTTATTCTCAATGACATCCTGGAAGCTGACCTGGTGGAACTCCATCACCAGGCAGAGGAACAGAGAGGAGATCTGCCGGGACAGAGCCCCTGAGCCAGCTGCCCGACGCAGGCCCAGTCCCGGGGCTTCTGTGGGGTCGCCAGTCTAGGGCCTCCCTGCACCAGGCCAGCATATGCGCCCCTCCTCACCCATTCCCAGCCCCCGCGAGCTCCGCCCACACTGAGCTGCTTGGACTTTGCCGAAAGCTGCACGTGCCCCTGGAGCCTGCACAAGTGGGCCCCTCTGCCTGGAACCACCATGCGCCCCTTCCCTGGGGTGACTGCTCATGCTCCAGGAGCCTGCCCTGACTGGGACCCCAGTACTGCACGTCAGGGGCCCCAGCTCCGTGCTCCCTCCCCTGGCGAGACGTCCTCTGGGCTTTTCTGCACCCTCCTGAGAACACTAGAGGTGCTCAGAAAATATCTGGAGTGTGTGAAGTGAGGGCCCCTCCCCGCGGCTTTCCACAGGGCCCAGCTGAGGGGAGGGAAGATACGTGGTGGGGGACCCTTCACTCCTGTCCAGACCCTGGGCTGTCGGCCCGGCGGGCACACCAGCGTGGTGGGTGCTCACAGGCTGACACAGCCTGAGGCCTGCCGGCCGTCGCCTCCAGCACCCATCTGGCTCAACCTCCCTTCCTCCACCTCACGCCCGTCCAGAGTGGCTCCTTGTAAACAAGAGAACTCACACAGCCTTCGGGATGCAGCACAGGCTGGGGGCTGCAAGACCTGGGTTTGAATCCCCACCCCGCTGCCTACTAGCTGTGTGGCCCTGGGGAGCTCCTTAACCTCTCTGAGCCCCGGTCCCCATCAGGAAGACGAGGACAGCACTTCCTGCCCTGCAGTGCCCCCAAACATGGTGATGGACGTGGGCTGGCCACAGACTGTGCAGGGCTGCAAGAGGAAGGGGTGTCAGGTGGCTATGGAAAACGGGGACCTGCTTCCTACGGCCAGCTCCTTCCGTGAAAGTCAAAGCTCCACCGTCAGAGGCGCAGACGCATGGAGCCTGTGGCTGCAGGACGCGGCAGCTGATGCACAGAGCCCTGGACTCAGGCCTGGGGCCTGGCCTTCGGGCGTGGCCACGTGCTAGCGGGGTAACCTGTTTCTCTTAGCCTCTGCTTCTTCCATAAAATGGGATAGTAACCCCTTCTGTAATGAGGTTGTTGGGGCTGACATGAGACACACAGAAAGCCCCCAGTGTGGTGCCCGGCCCCAGTCAGTGTCGAGTCAGGGCTGGCCTCGCTTAGAGCTGCCGCCCTGCCCCGAGAGGGCGTGCACGGGGCGCTGGTCCGCAGCGCCGGCTCTGACCCACCTCTGCGTTCCACATGATGAACAGCTCTTTATATAGAGAGATGTGGGCGTGCTGAAGCCTCAGCAGTGGCATCAGCTGCGGGATGAGAGCAGAGGACACGGAGGTCAGGGAGGCACCATTTCTCAGCTAGTGCTGCCCGGCCACACATCCCAGCAGAGCTCCGGCAGGGCAGGAAGCCGGTGCAGGGCGGCCGTGCAGCCTGATGGTTGGGAGCCAGACAGTGCAGGGAGATGGCTGTGCTGTGGGGGACCGCGGCAGGCTCCACAACCTCTCTGAGCCTCGTGTTCTCATGTGCAAATGGGGGTGACAGTGGAATCCGCCTCACAGGGATGTCCTGAGGACACAGCGGGCTGACGCGGGTAAGGTGCCAGGCACGCGGGAGAGAAAGCACAGCCAGGCTTGGCTCGACGTGCTGCTGAAGGGAGAGGAGCCCGCCGAGAGGGCCGTGCTCCTGCCCACAGCTCAAAATGCGTTGAAAATAAACCCGAGCAGGCAGCAGGAACGGCTCAGAGAGCTCCTGAGCCAGATGGCCAGCTCCATGTGACGGGTGGGCGTCGGGGTGGGCTGCCAAGTGGGACCTGGAAGGGAATCGGCGGCGTGGAAAGCCACGGCGGCACGGACTCAGTGGGCCTCCCACGCTCATTCTTTCCATGTCTCCAAAAGTAGCCTGGGCCCGGCACTGCGCCAGGACGGCGTGGACTGAAGGATGTCTGCTGGCTAAGCTCAGGAGCTGGCCGTGCAAGAAAGACACGCAGCTGACCGCTAGACAGGAGGGACGCCGACCTCGCGAAATCGAGAGGCAGAGAAGCAGCACTCAGAGCCTTCGTCCAGCAAATCGAGCCCATGCGGCTGTGCCTGCTGCCGCTGTGAACTGCGTGTCACCACCGGCCAGTTCCGAATGGCCATGTTAATGGTAATTTACATTTTCTTTGTTAAACGATTCTCTATTTTCCAAATTTTCTACTATAATTAATACTTTTATAATTGAGGAAAAAAACAATCTTTTAGAAGGTGGTCACTGGTAGACTAGCCTAGGCCCTGGCGAACACGTAAACTTCATCTTCTCTGGGAACGTGTGTCCTACACTGTCAGCAGTGGTATTTAGAAGTGAGTGTTTTGGGCATGGACTCCCTTAGTGACCTGGGGCTGCTGGCTTCACAAGTGGGACAAAATGGGTTGTGACCCTCCATCCCTCCATCCAAACTTCCCTTCACCCAGTCACTCAACAATAGAGTACACAACATAGGCTGTGTGTGCTGCACCATGCTGCTCTAGAGAGCGAACCACCAGTTACCTCCTCCAGGGCCTCATTGGCATGATGCTCATCAATGCATTCCACCTGCAAAGACACAGAGCTCTAGCTTAGTAAATGTGTAGTGAACCACCACCACCGCCACCATCATCATCATCACCACCACCACCCCCCCACCATCATCACCATCACCACCATCACTATCACTATCACCACCATAACCATCACCACCATCACCA
>CM052443.1:127244748-127326299 GCA_028533085.1 Varecia variegata
ATCACTATCACCACCATAACCATCACCATCATCACCACCACGACCATCACCACCATCACTATCACTATCACCACCATAACCATCACCACCATCACCACCACCACCACCATCACCACCATCACTATCACTATCACCACCATAACCATCACCACCATCACCATCATCACCACCACCACCATCACTATCACTATCACCACCACCACCACCACGACCATCACCACCATCACTATCACTATCACCACCATAACCATCACCACCACCACCACCACCATCACCACCATCACTATCACTATCACCACCATCATCATCACCACCACCACCATCACCATTATTTACTAGGGTGCCAGGCTCCCACTATTCGTGGCCCCGCCACATGGCAGAAGATGGGGCCTCAAGATGTTCCTAAGGCAGAGGTCTAAAAATACTTGGAGCAATGAGAACATCTTTGCTCCGGTTGCAAGGATAAGTTTAGGATAGCATAATATAAACTCCAAAAAATTAGTAAAGGATCCATTTTCAGACCATTTGAAAGCAGGGAAGAAAATAATGTTTTTGTCCTAGAGCCAACAGCTCTGTTCTGGTTGGTAAAGTATCAATCTCACCACTTCATTCCTTATCCAAATGGGGAAGACCATCTCCCCATGCTGCACGTGTGGCAGCCCCCTCTCTTTCCCTGTGCCCTCCCTGGGCGGAGGGTGAATGTGTGGGAAGGGAAGGGGCGGTGGCTCGGGTGGCACAGGGCTTTGAGTCTGCAGCACACTCAGTAGCAAAGACTTGGGTATATACTATCGCCAGATCTAACACCAGATCCTTACCCAGAAATTTTGGTCACAAGTCTTACAAATGAAGTACTTTTGTAATTGTAGTGACCGCAGACCATAATATAAAGTTAGTGAATTGTTCCCAGATCCATTAAAAACCCCAGATGCCAGTGGCTCTGTCCTGGCGGAGTCCAGGGCAGACCCCCCCCCCAAGTGAGTCTTCTTGTCTTCCTTTCCTCCTGTCCCCGGGGCTTACCAGTGGGTGAAGCTGGCCAAAACAGTCTGAAAGCCTTAAAAATGTCACATTGTTTCACCCTGTAATCTCACTCCTAGGAATTCACAGATGGTCAAAAAAATTAACCCTAAGGATATTTATCAGAGTTGTTTACACGTAGTGAAAAATTGAGAGCAAGCTAAACACTCATCCCACGTGAGGGACAGGTTGGGGCACTCGCAGCACACCCGCGAGACGGAGCCACACAGCTGCAAAACCAGGAGAGGAGGCGGCTGCCGACTGGCGTGGGACGAGGTTCGCAATATATTAATCGAGAAAAAGTACACCATAAATTCCAACAATACTGTTCTTATAAAAACAAAAATTTACAAATGCTGAGAAGAAAGACTGGACGCGTATACAAAATCCTACCTGTGCTCCCCTCTCCCAGTTTTTATTTAGAAAGAAGTATCCGGTTTCTACAAAGCTCCTTAATCGCCGGGAAGGCAGTCGGCCACCCTGCCCCACTGGCCTGTGAGACGGAGCGGACCCACGGCCAGCCAGCGAGGGAGGCTCTTCTACCTGCACAGCCAGCCCCTGGTCCTGCTGTGTCCCTGCCGCTACATGTGCCAAGGACTCTTACAGCAGCTCTCTTGCCCTAGATCCCCTGTGCATCGGGACCACCCTCTCTTGGACACACAAAGGAGTGTCCTCCTGCGGGCCTGCACCCACCTGCCATGCTAGCCCTGGTGAGGAGTGTGGTGGAAGGGCCCAGGGCCCAGTATGTGACATTAGCCCTGTGTGACCTTGGGCCAGTCCCTACCCTCTCTGGGCCACCTACTTTTTGGTAAAACTGGTGACCTGCGCTGAGTAGCACCATGTCCCTCCCCCTGCCCAGTGAGGTGGCCTGAATTCAAATCCTCTTGGAAACTGTGTGACCTTGGCTATCTGGAGCTGTAAAACAAGGTCATTGTTCCCGCTTTGCAGGGCTGAGGGAAGAGTGAATGAGTGGATGGCTGGTGTGCAGCAGGAGGTGAGCAAGTGGCAGGTGGCGGTGGTGGTGTTGAGGCAAATCAGCTGCCCTGTCAGGGTGACAGGGACAAGCCAGTGGGAGGCCTGGGAGTGTCACTTCTACCCAGACCAGCTTTGTCTCTGTGCGTCCGGCGGAGAGGAGGAGAACGCGGCGTGCGCGGGAAGCTCTGGCACGGGACGATGAGCCTGCGTGGGAAAATTGCAGCACCTGTGCGCAGGTTGCCGCGGGCTCGGCCTCTCACCTGCTTTATCACGAGCTTGGCTTCGGTTTTTATTTCCTCCACCACCAGGTTCACCCCCAGCGCCCCAGGATTCAGCTGGTACAAAATCTATCAGCAAGCAAGAGAGAAGCTTTCAGCAAACACACACAGCTTTTCACTTTCCCAAGTGCACCCAACTTCCTGACCCCACTCTCGGGCTGGCAGAGCGGGCATCTCCCTCCACTCTGCAGGGAGGAGATGGCCCAAGGCCAAGACGCCCCTCAGTGGCAGAACCTGATCCTACCTCTCTGGGGCCCATTCTGGAGTTCTTTCTACAACCCCTTGCCCCTCCCCTGACCTGCAGTGGGGACCAGCCAGACACCCACGAGCAAGGACCCCCTGGGGGCCAGGGGCTCCTGCCTTCTCTCCAGAGCCCTGTGAGCTCCACCTCCAGCATCCACCTCCACACTGGGCTTCAAACAAGAAAGTAACTAGTCCTGTAACTGGTGCAGTCACAGTCACAGCCATCCGTGTGCCTGGTACCGTGCAGTCAGCACCACTGCCATCTCTATGTTTACACTGAAGGAAACTGAGGCAGGCACTAGGAGCTAGGTCTTTGCCTGAGCCTATGTCACTAAGACGCAGGACCACCTGGATTGGATAACTCTGGGATATGACTCCAGAGCCTGTGATTTGAGCCAAACCTGCAGAGGGATGGCCACCATGCCTGAACTCGGTGCAGAGAGGCCAGGGTGACAGGTGGGGGTGGGCCAGGGACTGCAAGATGCTGACATTCATCAGAGGATGGGGAAGGGGCAGGATGCAGAGGTGGGGCTGTGGAGATGGAACCCTCAGCCTAGGGTCTCTTGGAGTCCACAAAGGCCTGAGGATTCTGTAATTGGCCCTTCTGGGCAGCCTGAGTCCTGCTCATGGAATGATGGGGGCAATGTCCAGGGCAGCCCCAGCCACGGGGGCCAGAGGGCAGGGCCGGTGTAAGAATGCTCAGGCTGGTGGGCGCCCATGCGCACAGAGGCCCACGCCTATAATCCCAGCACTCTGGGAGGCCCTGGTGGGAGGATTACTTGAGGTCAAGAGTTCGAGACGAGCCTGAGCAAGAGCGAGACCCGGTCCATCTCTACAAAAAAATAGAAAAAATAGCCAGGCATTGTGGTGCACCTGTAGTCCCAGCTACTCAGAAGGCTGAGGCAGGAGGATCCCTTGAGCCCAGGAGTTGGAGGTTGCAGTGAGCTAGGCTGACAATACGCAGCGACAGAGTGAGACTCTGTCTCTAAAAAAAAGAATGTCAGGCCTAGGCCCTCTGAGGCAATAAATAAAACAGTAAAGGGCACCTATATCTCAGATCAAGTCTTTTTTTTCCTATAAAAGTAACCGTACTTTAAAAATCCTCTGGTCACGAGGGCCAACTTCCTCCCACACACAGAAAATTCTCCCAAAGCGGGAAAACTAACCTACAAGTTGTTTCCAAATTAATGAAATTTTTACAAATACTGAATCTAACAATTACTAAAGTTGACATATTATGTACAGAAGCATTTAACGAAACATCCATTTCTATCTTGCAGCTTTCCTCGTGTGTTCCGTGAATTTTCCAGGTCTCAAGCAATTCCAGACACCCAGGCTGAGGGTGTCTTTAGACTGGGGGCCGGACGAGCCCTTGGACGTCCCAGGGTGTCCTGTCCCACGGGCACCCGCACTCGGCCAGGCCTGGCTAGTCTTCACTCATTCTAGACAGGGGAAACTGAGGCCATGGATGCGAAGGGCACCCGGGTCAGCCTGCTCGCTGGAGGCGGTCGCTGGCCGGGACCCGCCGCCGTCCCTGGCCGTGGCCGTTGGCCCTCCTCGAGGAGACAACTCGCACCTCGTACTTTTCCATGGTCGCCGGCGCGAACTCCGGACCCCGCAGGAGCCTGCGCCGTCAGACCCTCGCCCGAGCATGCCCAGTACGGCCGTGCGGGTGCGCGCCCACCTCCTCCCCCGCGCCCCGAGCTCGTCCGCCGCCCGCCCTCGGGCCCCGCCCCCTTAAAGGCGCCGCGCGCCGCCCGGTGCGCAGGGGCCGGCGGGGCGGGAGCGCGGAGGGCGGGGCCTCGGGCGGGCTGCGGGCGGCGCGCGGCCCCTTTAAGGCGCGGCCGGGGCGGGCGGGCGGCGCGCGGCGCCTTTAAGGCTTGGCCTACGTGGCAGCCGCGGGAGCCGCCGCCGACGCGGAGCGAGGCCGGCCGCCGGCACTTCCTGTGGAGGCCGCAGCGGGCGCGGGCGCCTCCAGGCCAAGCGAGCGAGCGACCGCGCGCAGCCTCCCGCCGCCGCCATGGGCCAGAACGACCTGATGGGCACGGCCGAGGACTTCGCCGACCAGGTGCGGCCCCGGCCCGGCCCGTGGGGACCGCCCGGACGCCCGCCGTGGGGCTCCGCGGCCTGGGCCGCCGTCCCTGCCCGGCCCCCGGGCCCCCGCCCGGCCCGGCCCGCTCCCCTCCCTGGCGGGCGCGTTCCCGGGCCCCGGCCCAGCCTGGCCGGGAGGTCCTCGGCAGGCGAGAGCTGCGAGCGGCCTCCTCCCAGCTCTCGGGTCCCGGCTCGAGTCCGGGGGTGTCTGGGGCCCACCTGCGGCAGATGGGGCGTCCTCTGCGTGCGGAGTGTCGGGGTCACGTTTTTCCTTCTAGCAGGCGGCCGGGGGGACGGGGAGGGGAGCTCGGATCCTAACCGGGGCTTGGTCGGACTGGCGGCCCGGGGGTCCTCCCGGAGGAAAGGGGGCGCCCTGGATGCACCCCCGTTACAGGAAGCCACGCGCTGTTTTTTCTTCTTTCCCAGATGTGTGGCACTCGTGGGGTCCCTTTGACCCTGACTGCATCTTTCCCTCCCGGCTTGGACTCTGCCCCGGGGCCGTACTGAGCGGGGATCTGTCTGTACACAGCCTGGGAGGAGGGGAAGCCTGTCGCCTGCTTTTTCCCTTCCCGACCTGTACAGGTGGCATCTGAGCAGCTGAGAAGCCCAGGGAACAGGCTGTGAGTCGTTGAAAGCATTCAGAAACGGGGTGGGCAGGATCAGACCCTGGGAAAGTGAAGGGACCGAGCTTCCACCCTCGTTTTTGATTAAGCTTGGCAGAAAGAACGAGCGCCCTGGCGATGATTTTGATGTGTGCCTTTTACTCCTAAAAGTATCCCGTTACGCCTACAGATGAGCAGCCTTACCCTGCAGGCAGACCCTCATCTGGCCCACCTGCCATTCTCTCCTTGGTCTACTTCATGTGTCTGTGGCTTTGCCGGAGTTTAAAGTAGTGATAGTTAAATTTTTAATTTTTCTGGGGGTGGTACTGAGTCATCAAACTCTGAGGCCTAGACTTATTGGAAGGCTTTTGAGTGTGTGTGTTTTTTTAAAAAAATAAGTGAGCATTTTCTGATCAGTTATTGGTGAATGAGCTTTTCTGTTGTTCCCTCGAGGGGTGATATCTTTCTAGCGTGTCCTCATCATTGGTTCTTACTGCATCGCTTTCCTGTGAGCTGATATTTTAAACCAGTTTTGGGGTAAAAAGTGTATCAAATTGAAGAAGCAGTTTTTCCTAAGGTCATGATTTTGTGTTTAAAGACACAGTTTAGAAACTGTATTCCTCACAAACACATTTATACCGAAAGCTGTCAAGAAGCAAGTAGGCTTTTTTGTTTGTCAGTTTTCATTGACATAATTTTTAGTGACCCAATTTTATTTCCCCAAGTAACAACTCCCTGAGAAGACGGCTCGTTGTAGCTGAGGGAAGTATGAGAGCTTCGTACACTCAGGCTTCAGCCTGCAAAACCCTGGTTTTGCAAGAGAATTTCATAACCAAATCTAGATAAAATGTCTCCAGTCAAGCTGCTGCCAACTCTCAAATGATAGACTCTCCTACTGAAAAAAGTTCAGAATCTCCTTACGTAATCCTTTCTTCTTCCCTGTGCATTTTGTAACGTTTTAAACGAAAAAAGCAGAGTCTTGGAACTGCAAAGGCCCTTGAGGGGGACACAGGCTGACCTCGACCAGGTAACTGAGGGGAAGGTGAGGCCTCTCTGGCTCCTGGATGTGCCAGTGGCCACAGCCCTGAAGAGAACCCAGGTCTCCACCCCTAGTCAAGTCCCTGTACAGCCGGCTTGCAGTGCCACAAATCGAGGGGAAGACGGTCCGGCGTGGTGAAGGGAGTGCTGCTTAAACAGCAAAAGCGCCAGGTGGATAAAGGCCACATCTGTCAGCGCGCAGGCTCCGTTGCCGGCAGACCCGTGGTTAGAGTCCTCTTGGTTGGGCATTGCAGAGCATGTCAGCAGGAACTTCTGTGCCCCTTTGTGGGCGGCTCAGGAGGGCAGTGACTCTCGCTGTCACAACCCAAGTCAGAGCCCTCTTCTGCCATAGGCAGCTAATAGGGTGTGAAGCCAAAATATGGTTTCCTGTGGGCAAAGTCAGACCACGCTGGGTGGTGCCATTCTTTTTAACATTTAGCCACATAGTATTTAAAACAAAGTTTCCAGTAAGGAATGAAGTGAGAGTTCAGGCTTTTACATGAAAATGATCTAATTTGAAGACAATGGGAAATTATCATAGAAGTCACTGATCGGATAATGTGACACATCCATTTTTTCTAATCTTCAGAAAACAAAAGCAAAAATGAAGTGACAGGATTTGACCAGAAAGTCTGGGCTGCTGAGAGTGAAACCTCAAAAAATCTTTGTCTGCCAGGCCCAAGTGTCCTCTGATAATTACGACCATAATACTGAACCTTTAACGGGGCCAGGCACTGGGCTGGATCCTTGACACGCCAGGTGTGTGCACGGCCGACTGGTGTGACCCTTCTGACTGCAGGAGGTCGCCGTAGCGTCTTCATCTTCTGATGAGCAGAGTGAGGTTTGCCGTGGTCTGCACTGGCTGGTGGCGGGGCTAGAGTCAGTCCTTGTCTGCTCACCCCAACAGCTGCGTTCCCCACTGCTTGGTGGACCACCGCCTTCTGGTGTGCAGAGGCCGGTCCGTGGGGAGAGCAGTCTGCCTGGTTTCTGTTGGCAGGCTCTCCGGAGCTGTGTCTGTCTCTGGCATCAGGCTCCCTGCCCTGGCGGCCAGGGACAGTGTCCTCTTCCTCCCAGGAAGCCAGGCTCTGGAGAAACTGCTGAGACGTGCTCTATGCAGGAGCTGGGCATTCGGAAGCCATGGGAAGGGGCCAGAAACTCTAATGAACTCAGCAATCCAAAATAATGTCCGTGCCCACAGCTGCTACTCACTGCCTATTAGACACTCTGCAAAATGTGGCTTCCAGGCACGTTAACACCCATAAACAGCAGCATTAGCAGTTAATGGGTTCTGCCTGATGGTCATCACCAAAGTGACAGAAAAGCTGCTTGGGGCCACACTCTCGAGGGTGGCAGAGCTCGTCCCGGCAGCCAGGAGCTGGCCTTGGCCTTGGGTATTGAGGGTGGTCCTGATGAGGACGCTGCAGCCCCATGTGTGGTGCATGGGCCTTGGGAGACTCTGGTGAGCGCTGTGTGTTCAGCCATCCGGGGGGCTCCCGCGTCCCCTCCAAAGGGCTTCCGGCCCGTCCCGTGAAGGAGTGGGGACAGAAGATGAGGAGGAGCTGACTCACTTTTCTCCACTTGCTGATCTTAACGAGAGGTTAAAAACAACCGCCCCCTCTTGTGGGGCGTGGGGTGAAGTCAGGGACAGTGTGGTTAGTGAGGCCCCTCCCAGAAGATGGCATGGCCACCCTGTGTGGGGCCTCTGCCACGCCTTTCCTACGGCGGGGCTTCTTGTCATACGTAGGTTTCTTGTCAAGCTGTGCCATCCTCTCCAGCACAGGGCCTGTGACACCTCCAGCACCGCAGGGTGCAGCGCCTGGAGGGAGACTTGCTGGGAAGTTCTGGCGTCTCGGTGAGTCACCGAACTCTTGCGCCAGCCCTGACTCAGCCTGGCGTGAGGGAGGTCGCTCGGCACCGGGTCTCGTTTCTCGGGTTTGTGGACTTCAGTTGGCCCTTGAACAGGGCAGCCCCAGTCCTTGGTGATCAAGGAAATCTGGCCTTCCTTGGTCCCCAAAGATCTCGTCTATCAATAACCGCAGGCTGCTCCTCTCGGTTCCTTTTTGTCCTGAATGTGAAGAGAAAGCCGCTTTTCCATGTGGTGTGGGAGCTGCGCGTGGCCGTGCGCTGGTGCTCACGCCCGGGCTGGGTGTAATTACGCCTTGAAAATGCCCTGCAAGACTCCCAGATAATGACCCTTTTAGAGAAATCTCAGCTTTCCCATCCTAATGTGGACGCTGTCGGCACGTATGCGCCACGTCCTACGCGCTTGTGAGGCTCTCGGAGAGCCGTCGTGAGAAGCGTGCCCACGGAGGGGAGCTACCTGTGTCGTCTCCCTTTCTCACAAGCTGTCCAGGTCGGTGTCGTCCTCTGGCGCTCCTGTCATGGATCTCTGATGAGGGGACAGTCACGGGTTTTACTGCTCGCCGTGTTTATACAGCCAGCGGGCAGTACCTGGCCTGCGGCCGGCCCGTAGCCTGTGTGCCGGCTGCCAGCGGTGTCGGTGCTACCTGAGTTGTGGGACCGTCTCTGCTGTGCTGAGGAGACGTCTTCTAGAGCCGCGTGACGTGGGTCCAGTGGCCAGCTCTGCACAGTTGTGACCAGCACGCGTGTACGACAAGAGGTTAACCCTGGGTCTGGCCTTGTCATTAAATGTGGCTTTTCTTTCACGTTCATGCCAAACATGCTCCTCAGGCGGCGGCCGGTTTAACGGAGGCTCTGCGTCAGCCTGGCCTCCAGAACAGTCGGCCTTCAACCTGGGCCACGCGTCACGCTTGCCTTTGACAGCCAGCGCGGCCACGCCGTGGGCAGTGCAGGGCCTGAGTCTGTGCCCTTCCCGCCAAGCAAAGCGCTGCGCCGGCTCCTGGCCGTGTGCCGGGGCAGGGGTGTGGATTGCCGGTCCCACCCCATGCTCTTTTGCTCTTTCATCCTTTTGACCCAGACACTCAAATTAAGAGTAGCCGACTCATCAAGGAGGCTTCTAAACACTGCCTTGGTCTCGCAGGCTGTGCGTGTGGCAGATGACGTGTTAAATGAGGGTCCTGCGGCCAAGGGGGGCTTAGACCGCAGCCCACGGGCCGGGACTTGTTTGCTCGTCTGGGGGTCAGTGAGTGGCTGACAGCCTCATTTTGGAAGCAAGTCGGAGCACCTCGGATGTCTGCCTCTGGGGTCCACGCTGCCCCCTTGGGAGTCCTGCCGCGGCCCCCGGCTCCCGAAGAGGCTGCTCTGCCTCTTCCCTCCCAGGGCTGCTGTTCTTTCCCCAGGTTTAGAGGAGGTGAAGCCTGTGTCATTGCCACCATGCGCAGGTCGCTACGCTAGGGCAGCGCTACTTGGGAGCAGAGGCGGCGGAACCGGTGATCCCGCCATTGCTGGGCATTTCAGAAGCGTTCGGGCCAGGAGCCAGACCCGGGGACACTGTGTGGCGTGGCTGTCCCCGTCCCTCCTGGTGCGGTGCGGGCGTGTTTGCACTACCTGTACACATCTTGCTTGTTCTCTGCGTGGGCTCTCAAGCTCACATGGAAGTATTTGGACCTCTTTTTTACAAAAAAAAAAAGTTTTTCTCCTTTATCCTTCTCTGCTGATTTTAGACTTAAAAGTTGGAATGAATCTTAGCAAGCATTAACCCAGCTGTCCTCACTTTGTAGAGGAGAGCAGAGACCCCAGAACAGCCTGTCCGTGGCCATGCGGTGCCCTGGCTGGTCGGTGTCGGGCGGGATGGGGACGGGGGACTCAGGCCGCAGGCTCTGCTTCCTGCCCCAGACCTGCAGGTGTGACTCTCCGGGTGTTTGTCTGTCACTGCCATTGCTGTGTAGACGGGAAAATCCAAATCACCAGGGCCCCTTAGAAAGGAATTTTTCAGGCAAAGAAAAGATCAGAGTTGAGTCCTCACCTGCCATCCCGTCAGTGGGGGTCAGGGACTGAGTGGGCGCTGGGAGGAGAGTGGCCACCCGCTTGTGATCTCCGCTCCCTGCCCCAGGGGGCCCGTGGTGATGCTGACCAGGCCAGGCCCTGCTGACAGTGGGAGGGGGTCCGAACCCCTGCCCCCGCTGCGCCGACCGCAACGGGAGCCTCGGCAGGTCCAGGACTCTGGCCGAACCGTAAAGTGCTGACGGTGAGAAACACGCTACGTGCGCCTTCGTTTGTTCCAGCAGCAGGTTCTGTCGGCCCTCAGACGGCTGTGCAGCCGACACTGGCTCACCCGTCCCGTGCAGGGGTCAGACTCGCCGGTGCCCTTTAGACCTGGCTTCTTGACACGTCACTTCTGTGGGTGGGTCCCCTGATCTTTCTCCCGAGGGCTTGCCGTATTATCTTAGGATTTTTTCCACTTTGTGTCAGTTTTGAATGGGTGACAAAAGTGCATGGGGTACACCTGCGTGACACTGTACCTGGCATTCAGCAGTGCGTGTTGGCCTCCTAATCTAGCCATCATAAATGATGTAACTCGCAAGGGACAGAAGGAAGTCATAAATGTATTTATCCCTTTGACCTTTGAGAGTGATTTTATACGCTATTTTGCTATTGAAACAGTTGTCCATCCTATTTGTTAGTGTGTTTTTTATTTTTTTATTTTTTATTTTTTTGAGACAGGGTCTCACTCTGTTGCTGGGCTGGAGTGCGGTGGCGTCATTGTAGCTCACTGCGGCCTCCAACTCCTGGGCTCAAGCGATCCTCCTGCCTCAGCCTCCTGAGCAGCTGGGACTACAGGAGCCAAACACCTGGCTAATTTTTGTATTTTTTTTTGGGGGGGGGTCTTGCTAATGTTGTGCAGGCTGTAGTCTATTTTTAGTTTGCTTTGGGTTACACAGGCTTTAAGAAAAATCCCAGTGCTTTCTAGCCATTAGTCATACCAACTTCATATTTTTTTATAGAGATGGGGTCTCACCATGTTGCCCAGGCTGGGCTCAAACGATCCTCCCACTTCAGCCTCCCGAGTAGCTGGGATCGCAGGCAGGTGCCACCACGCCTGGCTCCAGTTCTACATCTCACTGAGAATTCTCGCACACCCTGTTGCGAGAGTCAGATCCTGAGCTGCCTGGCGGGGAACTGGGACATGTCAGGGGCTGGGACACACCAGCTTTCGTTTGTGACTATACCAGATGCTCCTCAGAGCCTGGGTTTCCTGCTGCTGCTCTGGAGACTCGAGTGACTGCAAAGCGTGAGCCGACTGTGGGGCCTCCAGGCCTGGTTCTGGTTCTGGTTCTGGTTCTGTCTGGAGGGTTCTGAGAGGCGCTGGGAAGGCTGGGAGTTCAAGGCCTTAGCCCTTCCCTGTGTGTGACCAACAGGCTGGGGTCAAGTCACAGAATTGTGCCATTAGCACAGTCCAGGGGATCCCTGCCTCCCAGACTTAGTTTGCCTGTTCGTAGCACGAAGGGTGGGACTAGAGTGGTGGGGATGTGTGGCGATGGTGGGTGACACTGGTGCCGCACAGGGGCTGCCACTGCATCCAGTGGGCAGAGGCCACACGTGGCTGCACTCCTGCAGTGCCAGGACGGCCCCCACCGAAGAATGCCAGCCCAGAGCCACTCGTGCTGAGGCGGAGGAACCCCAGACCAGATGACCCTCAGGGGACTTTTCAGATGTCATTCTGTGATTCTACCTGTGCATGCCTTTCACTGAAGAGAGCACTGTGTGTCTTGTGGCAGTGCCACCTTTGATGACTGTAGCCGTAGCTGCCACCTAGGCGAGCCTGCCGCAGTGGTGGGAGAAATCCCAGCGGAGGGTGCTGGGGCCTCGCCCTGTGGCGTCTGTGCCAGGTGGGCCTGCTGCTGGGCTGCTCATCTCGGGCTGATGCCTGGCTTGTCCCACGTGCCCCCGCTTACAGGGTGGTGCACAGGAGCAGGTGTGGGGGGCCCTGGGGCTGCTGTGTCTGCTTGTCCTTGCTGCCCTGTCCCCACGCGTGCCCTGCCCGAGGCGCTGCCTGGCGGGGTCTGTGTGCCCTGCCACAGCCGCTCACCCCCGTGTGTCTGTGCCCTGCAGTTCCTGCGCGTCACGAAGCAGTACCTGCCCCACGTGGCGCGCCTCTGCCTGATCAGCACCTTCCTGGAGGACGGCATCCGCATGTGGTTCCAGTGGAGCGAGCAGCGCGACTACATCGACAGCACCTGGAGCTGCGGCTACCTGCTGGCCTCGTCCTTTGTGTTCCTCAACCTGCTGGGACAGCTGAGTGAGTGCTCTGGGGCTGTCGGGAGTCGCTGGGCTTCTTGCCCCCTGATGGATTGTTACTAAGCGCTGCGCATGAACTGCAGGGTCTCAGGACACCGTGGCCCGCACCGCTTCCCCCCCAGCTTGGCGGGCCGGGCCAGGGGCTTGGTTCCGAGACGTTCACCTGGACGCTCTGCCTCCGGGGCTGGGCTCGTTGCTTTGGGGCTTGCTGCAGCAGCAAGACGTGGTCCCTGCCCCGTGCCCAGAGCGGGAGGCGGAGGCGCTGGGAGGCCGGGGAGGAGCTAAGGCTGGCAGAGACAGCGGCGAGAGAGGCCGGGGGGACCCTGGTGAAGGGCGAAGGGAGGGCACCGGACCTGGCGGAGGCTCCTGCCGGCTTCCGGTCCTCCTTCTGCTCCTGATGGCCTCCCCTGGCCATCACACAGTGACAAAGGGACTTGGCGTTTCGGCCCACTGTGCCCCCCACAGTAGGGCAGTGGCTCGTGCCCTGGGGGACAGCTGACTGGAAGGTGGCCGTTCCTCATAGCAAGGGAGCCGCTTTCCAGAGAGAAAAGTTAACTCATCACGTGTGGCCCTTGCCTCTCATTAATTCTCTCAGAAGTTGCTTTTTGCTTGGGTAGGTGGTTTGGCTGCAGCTGGACCAGAGGGCCAGGTGAGGTGGCAGTGTGCTGTGACAGCGTCTCCTTGCCCAGGCCCACCCATAGTCTCCCTAACCCTGCTGTTCTGATGTTCACGATGTTCTCCTCCCCAGCTGGCTGCGTCCTGGTGTTGAGCAGGAACTTCGTGCAGTACGCCTGCTTCGGGCTCTTTGGGATCATAGCACTGCAGGTGCGTGGAGGGCATGGTGGGCTCTCAGGTTGGGGTCCCAGCACTGCAGGGACACGGGGCGCACAGTGGGCTCTCAGGTTGGGGTCCCAGCACTGCCGGGACACGAGGCGCACAGTGGGCTCTCAGGTTGGGGTCCCAGCACTGCAGGGACACGGGGCGCACAGTGGGCTCTCAGGTTGGAGTCCCAGCACTGCAGGGACACGGGGTGCACAGTGAGGTCTCACATTGTTTGCTTCCGTGGAGCAGAGCTCCTGAAAAGGCATCTTTAAGGGGTCAGCGTCACTCTCCCTCAGGCCTCTGGCATCTCTGACTGCCTGGAACTCCTTTTTCTCTTCCGGGGACATCGCTGGGTTTTGCTCATAGCAAGCTCAGGAGAAGCAGAGTCGCACTGGGCTGTACGGGCTGGACCCCTCAGTAGGGGCCGGCTCTGGGTACTGGGCCATCTCTGCCGCGTGCCTGAGACCCTGTGATGAGGGAAGTCACGAGCGTGGCTGCGGCCAGAGCAGGGTCTTTTTATCCCTTCACTTCATGAAGTGCAAGCTGGTTACTCGGAAGGAATGCCGGGAACTGTCGCAATCAGCGTCTCCGTCACCTTCTTCTCTGGAACCTCCTGGGCACGACTCTGGCTAAACGGACAGGTCCAAGGGCCCAGCACCACACTCTGAGAAATACCAAACCAAATTCTTGAACTTGGATCTGTCCTCAGTGTCCTAAAATGGTTTTTGTGTTTTATATTCTCACTTGTATTGGAAAAACTGCCTCATGCTGCGGTTAAATTTGGAGACGTTCATTTGAAAATGCTGAGACTCAAGTCTCTGTCTTCCTCCCCACAGACGATCGCCTACAGCATTTTATGGGACTTGAAGTTTTTGATGAGGTACGTGCGTTCTGGCTGGGGAGTTTTGGTGCGCTCCTCTCCTGCGGGTTCCGCATCCCAACTCTGAAAATTTTTGAGTGCTGACGTGTCACTCAAAGGAGGTGCTCGTTGGAGCATTTCAGAGCTTGGATTTTCAGATTTGGGATGCTCAGCCAGTAAGTATATAATACAAATATGCCAAAATTCAAAAAATTCTGCAATGTGTCTGGTCCCAAGCATTTCAGTTAAGGGATACTCTTTGTGTATCTCTAAACTCATAACTGTGGTTGGAATACACTTCTTTGGGTCCAAACTGAGCGTCTCAGAACAGATTCTGTCGTGGATGTTGCAGAGCCCCTGGATGGTAGTGGGAGTGAAGCCATCTTTTCTGACCCCTTATTTCATGGGCTCAGGGACAGAGGTCTGAGTGACCTCACAGGGACCCAGCTGGCCCAACAGGGAAGCCACGACTAGGACGGGGTCCTGTGTGTGTAGCCCACTGCTATTTATCTGGAAAGACACCTCTGTTTCTTGAGCTGTGTAAGATGTCACGTCGGCTCGAGTCGCGTCAGGTGCCGTGCACCGAGCCTGCTCGGCATCGGCTCGGTTTGGAGAGGGAAGCGGGGCCTTCCCGCGCGCACCACTGTCTCCCTAGGTCTGGTCTGACGGACAGACCGGACGCCTGGTGAGCTTCTGGCTGGCATTTCTGGTCCTCAGGAACCTGGCCCTGGGAGGAGGCTTGTTGCTGCTCCTGGCGGAGTCCCGTTCTGAAGGGAAGAGCATGTTCGCGGGTGTCCCCACCATGCGCGAGAGCTCCCCCAAGCAGTACATGCAGCTCGGAGGCAGGGTCCTGCTGGTTCTGATGTTCATGACGCTCCTTCACTTTGACGCCAGCTTCTTCTCTGTAAGTATTCCTCCTGGCGTGACCGCGTCTGGTTTCCGGGGCCTCCCGTCCCCACCCCCCTCCCTGGTGCGCACCAGCCACGCCGGGGGAGCGGCCCAGAGCGGCCCTTCGAACGCCAGAAGCCGTCAGTCCGTTGTGTGCCCAGAAGCTGCCTGTCCAGCAAACTGAGCCGGGACCCCCCAACTGCTGGGGGTCCTGCTGCCCCTGCACGGTCCTCCTCCTGCTGCTGCCAGCGCCCTCTGCGCAGCCTCCTCCTGGTTCCCTCCTCGCCGTGCACACCTCGTCCAGCACTCCCGTGTGCCACTGTCAGGGCACAGAGCCCTCCAGGAGCTGCCCGAGAGCCCTGGCTGGGCGCGGGTGCCGGGAGGCGCTCGGGAATCCGGTTGCTGGAGCTCGCTGTGGGCGAGCACGGCCGGTGCCGACTGGAGACTCTCACTCGTCTCCAAACGCTTCGCGCTCCGAGGCGTCGCTGCACCCACCGCCCCGCTGGCTGGTCCCCGCCTGCCACCCTCAGCTCGGCTGCACCAGCCCGGCACGGATACCCCAGTGACAAGGGGCAGGTGGAATTTCTCTGTTTATGAAATACCTTCTTTCCTCACATTTATTTGAGTTTCTTAACCTTTCGACCCACGCAGATCGTGCAGAACATCGTGGGCACGGCGCTGATGATTCTGGTGGCCGTCGGTTTTAAAACCAAGCTGGCGGCTTTGACGCTCGTGGTCTGGCTGTTCGCCATCAACGTGTACTTCAACGCCTTCTGGACCATTCCCGTCTACAAGCCCATGCACGACTTCCTCAAGTACGACTTCTTCCAGACCATGTCGGTCATCGGGGGCTTGCTGCTGGTGGTGGCTCTCGGCCCTGGGGGCGTCTCCATGGATGAGAAGAAGAAGGAGTGGTAACAGCCACAGGTCCCCACCCTGCCTGGCTAGGGCCCGTGGCCACCAAAGACTGGTGCGGGCGGATGCAACCAAACTGCCAGCATTTAGGTATCCTCTTCCCCCCCTCCCTGGCAAGGGCACAGATGTTCTGAGAACTTTATTTGCAGAGACACCTGGAAATTGATGGCTGAGTCTGCTCGGGAGCCACGCTCTGGTGTCTGACTGTTCCGTGCTGGCCAGCCGGACAGTCGGGCCCCCACGGCAGGGCTTCGGGAGTGAGCAGCTGGGCTGGTTGTGGCCTCAGTCCCACTTTTGATTTTTTTCCGGGGGGAGGGGCCTTCAAGCTGTACTGTGAGCAGACACATTTGTACATCATTCAAATCAGTCTCCCTCTTTTTTTTTTTTAAGTTTACATTTTTAGTTCAAACTACTAAATGATTTTGGATGGTTCAGCCAAATCCAAACAGTTAAACTCCTTGGTTTAAAATCCTAGCAGTGGCTTCAACGTTGTTTCCGCCCCTGCGCTGTAGTACTTTCTAGGAACGGCGAGGACGTCAGAGTGGTGCGGCGTCAGGGGTGGTGGGCGCTGCCGTTTACGGTGGCAGACACCGCTCGGAAAACCCACTCTTACCCGAACACCCTGGGAGCTTCAGCGGCTTGAGGCAGGGATGAGGGGTGGCGAGTCCTCGGGGAAGCGGCAGCTCTGGGTGCTGCTGGCCACCTGGAGCCCGGCAGTGAGGGGGGCCCGCCCGGCACCTGGTAGGCCGCAGGGCAGCCCGGCCGGGGCCCTTGGCGCTGCAGCCCCGGGCTCGCCCGTTACCTCACACCGACCTCAGCGCGAGGTCTGGGGCCCATCCCCAGCCCACACACCACTTTCCCGAGGTTGTCACGTGCTCCAACCTTGTCCACTTGCTACGCTGAATGCAGCCAAAATTACTTCTTAAAATTTGTGATGCCTTACTGATTTGATCTTGATCCTGTATTTAAAGTTTTCTAACATTGCCTTATATGCGTTCCTCTTCTTGGGGGGGTTAATCGCTTGTTCCCTGCTCGTCTGCACCGCGGTGAATGCTGCACGGCAGCCAGAACCTCTCCAGCCCCACATCCATCTGGGGACAGGTGGCCGAGGCGACCCTGGCGCCAGTCCTGACCAGCCCCTGGGTTCGCCCTTCTCTCGCCCCTTGGCTCGGAGGACAGAGGTGAGGCTGCTTCTGCCCACCACTGCTGCTGGGCACCCACTGGCCCTGCACCTGGACCCGTCACCTCCTCGACCCACCTTGTGGGTCTCCTAGTATTTATAAAATCAGGCAGTGGCTTCAGGACACAGGGGTTCTTTCTTCCTTGTCACTCAGATGCTCACTGCACAGAGTGGCTTCTAACTCAGTGTTTCAAACTCGGCAAGGCCATCTCCTGGCCTACACCCACCCCATGAACGCAGCATGGTGGCCCATCAGGTCACACTCAGCTGAGTCACGGTGTCCCTGGGGCCACTGCTGGGGGAGGTGGTGAGTGCAGTGGGCACCACCCTGCAGCAGCGACTCGATCCTGGTGGTGGTTCCCCATGCGGGGAGATGCCTTTGCTGGGAGGAGGAAAAGTGTGACCTACCAATTGGTTCTGGCAAAACAATTTCTGAAATTTTTGCTTTATGTGGGAAATAGATCTAAATCCATTTTATGCTGTATTTTATATCTTAGTTGTGTTTGAAAACATTCTGATTTTTGGAAACACATCAAAATAAATAATGGCATTTGTTGTACACAGTGTGAGCCTACGGTGTCACCCAGCCCGGGCTGGGTCTGGCCAGGGTTCTCCGTTGGACACTGCAGTGAGTGAGGTCCTGCTTTAGGCTTCTCTGAAGCTGTGTCCAGGGAAAATTCTTCCCTCAGAGCCCCCGCTGCTTCCTGGGTGTGGGTGACAGGACCCCACCGTCTGCTGAGCAGCCTTGCCTCAGGGGCAGCAAATGTCATGAGACAAAGACCGCTGGGTGGACAAGACACTGGGGACACCCCAGTGAGTCAGGACACATGTGGCTTGCAGAAGAGGGGCCTGAGGCTTTGTTAGCACTTTATTAACCCGACTGTTTAAGGCAGCTGAAGCTCCTAGGTTTTCGGTGATGACTCTTGAACTTCTTTTTCAGGGTGCCCAACTGCTTCTGTGGCATGAACAGAGAATTCTGGTTACTGGGCCCAGTCTAATCACACGGGGAGGGCTCTTCCAGTCCAAGGCTCCCCCAGCCCCAGTGAGGGCGGTGTTAGTGTTAGTTTGAAATGCTCCGGGCTCCCGTACAGCTGCGGGGCAGGACCACACTCTGCAGCGAGTGCTCAGAGGAGCAGGGTGCGTCGCCGGCCCGCAGCACCAACCCGGCCCTGCCCCTCCCAAAGCCCTGCTGGCAAAGGCCAAGGCAATGTCCAGTAAATCGAGTCCCTTCCTCTAGGTTCCTGTGCCACCAGGGCAAGGACAAACCAACCCCAGCTTGAGGTGGGCGCTAGGGTCGTCCGTTAAGCAACAGTCTCGAACCCGGTCCAGGGAGCCTGGCTTCCACGGAAGCGATGGGCCGCCCCCATCTGAGCAGCTGTTAGCTGGGGACTTCATATGCGAAAAAGGTTCAATTTTTTTATTTTTAAGAAACTGAAAACCATTCCTGCTGCCAGGCTAGCAGCCTAGGGGTAACACTCACCTTCCCACGCTTCGGGGCCAGCCCCCCGGCCACTCCCATCTCCTTCCTGACACCAGCGCCCTTGTCTCTTGGGGGCCTTGGCTTCTCATCGTCTTCATCTGTCACAATATCATCAGTGCTATCCCCATTCTCAGTGCCTCCCAGGTCCTTTCTGGTGAACAGCTCAGCTGGAAGGGACAGAGGATCTGGCTGAAGGTCGTTCAGGTCAAAGTCACTGCCTTCCGTGCAGGGGTACTGAGAACTCCTGGCGGGAGGCAGCTACCCAGACCAGAGCTAGAGGGAGTCGGGGGAGATGGGGCCATTCCCCCTTACGTGGGTACAGGTCTGTCATGCTGTCGTCACTCTGGGCTCCCCCCTCATCACTGGACATGGGCTCCCAGAAGGCTTCTCTTGGGCGAGGCCGTCCACCGCCGTCCCTCTTGTCTTCCCTCCTCCTCCTCCTCCCGTGCAGCAGACAGGCAGGGATGAATTCCAGCCCTTGCTGCTCACAGTCTTTATCTGGGAGAGAAGCCAGCACACGCCCAGTCCCCCCACGCCCCCAGTCCTCCAGGCCCCCAGCTAACCTGGGGGGCTGTGCTCTGCCCAGGCCCCATGGCTGTGGGGGTGGGCAAGATGGTGCAGGTCTACTGGGCCTTGGCACCCAGCCAGGCTACAGGAAGCGGTGGCTGGGTGGGCACAGAGCAGGCCCCAGGCAAGCCATGCCCGTGAGGCTGACACGGCCTCTCAGAGGCAGCCTGGCCTGTCTCCAGCAGACTGAAGTCCTCTCAGCGCAGCTGGGCACCTGTCCTGGACGGCAGGGCTCAGTGGCAGTGGCTGCCTGGCCCTTGCTGCCCCTTGGCTTGTGGCAGGGAGTTGAGAAGGGCCTCGCTGGAGTCGCCACTGCCGTCCCCTCATGGATTAAGGGGGTCCTGGAGCTTGCCCTCCAGCCCAGTGTGGCTCCCCTGGCGGGGAAAGTGGCGTCCTGCCATCACCCCTCATGGGCTAGACAAGCCCTACTGGGCGCCGGCCTCTGATGTTGTTGTCATCTCTGCCACCCGCTCCCATGGTCACATAGCAGCCTCGCCAGCAGGCGGAGTCTCCTTATAGTGCCCTGGGCGGGTCCCCCAACACCACCCTCTGACTCCTCCGGACCACTGCCCTGACATGGCCTCACCATCCCCAGTCCCCCCTGGGCTCCACGTCCATCATCAAACCCACTCTCATTTGTGAACCCCCCCCGCCCCCCCGCAATCTAGCACCTTCCTGCCCACCCCCAAGCAGCTGAACACACTGACTGGAAAAAGGCCAAGCTCAGGTGGCGGCCCTCATGCCTGGAGGCCTCTGCGAGATGCTGGCCTTCCCACCGGAGACCCCTCCTCAAAGGAACTCATAATCCCCCGCAAAGCCTGCCACTCGGACTCCCTCCCGTCTTCACCAGGCCATCCTCTACTAACCAGTTCTCAGCCACAAACATGGGGTGCCTGGGGAACTTCTTCCTTCCATCCCTCACTCCCAATCTGGTTCTGTTCCCAAAGCAGTTGGAGCCTCTGCATCTGCTCCTCTCCCCAAGTCACCACCTCCTGCGTGACTCTGCAGCCGGTCCCTGCCCTCACCCTCTTTGCACCCACTGCACGTGCTCCTGGCCAGGGCCTGCAAGGCCTGTGTGGTCTGGGCCACCTCGCACGCTGGCCCGAGGCCATCCTATAGACCCTCCCACAGCCAAGCACCTTTCTGCCTGAGACCTCAGCAACCCCTGGCCTGGACCTGGAGCGCTGCCCCCTCACGTCCCTCCGGTCCATGGCAGGCCCTCCCTGCAACCCTGGCACTTTCTTCCACACTGCTTGTCAAAACGTGCAATCCTTCTGTGCCTGCTTCTGGCTCTCCCACAGGCCGGGGCCACGGTCCCTCTCTTCACTGTGCCAGGAACTAAGTGGCCTTAAAGGATGACTTGAGGCATCACTTCTGCCTTCAAGGGGTGCTCCCATCCGGGTAGGTCACACGGGCACGGACCACATGCCCGTGTGCTCTGATGCAGGGACTTACATTTGCGCAGCGCTCTCTGGTACCGCCGGCCCTGGGTGTGCCTCAGCACGTGCTCTGGGGACTTATTGATGTGCCGAAGGGTGAGTCTGCAGAACAACTGGTGCCTATGGGGCAGGGAGACCTTGGTTTGCAGGTACCGTTCACAGCAAGGACCCAGACCAGCGCCACATCTTGGAAACCCCCATTCCCCAGATGTGGAGGCACCTCTGGGAGAGCACAGGATGGTCTATGATGTGGCCTGAACACAAGGACTTTTTAAAGCTCCCCAAGCAATGCCACTCTGCAGCTGAGGCAGGAAGCAGCTTAAAGTTTACCTGAAAATAGGCACAGCCAACCTGGCCCCGGCAGCGCTCACCACTCTCTCTTGGCGCTGAGATGATTGTCAACCCTACACTGTCAGCTAAACCAACGCTCCCTTCTGAGGCAAAGATGTGACCCTGACCCCATCACACCCTCCCTCAGGTCCCCCGACTGCACCAGGACCCCATTGCCCCCGGCGTCACCCTGAGGGGCTCGGGCACCGGGGCCGGGGAGGAGCCGTCCTGACTCCTCCCGCCCCAACGCGGGGCCACCTACGGGTTCTTGGTGCTGGGCACGATGTGCGGCTCGAACTCGGCGTAGTCGAAGGCCGCGGAGGCGCGGACCAGCCGCTGGTACTTCTTGCCGCGGGTGTAGACCTGGAGCTCGGGCAGGCGGCAGGGCAGCTCGTGGCCCGTCAAGGCGCACCTCACCTGCGGGCGGGCGGGCGGTCAAGGGGCTGGGACCCTTCCCCGCCCCGCTCCCCTCCCCTGCCCTCCCCGGCCCGCCGCGGACCTTGCGGGCGCCCGGCTGCAGCCGCAGGCTCGGGTGCTGGCGCAGGAAGGCCCGGACGTCGGCCTCGGGCTCGCTCATGGCCCAGCAGCCCGCCGGACGCCGCTGGCACCTCGTGGAGCCGGGGGCGGGGCTGGGGCGGGACTCCGCGGCGCCCCGGAAGCAGACGCCTCCCGCGCCCGGAAGCGCCCGCGGGGCCGGATGCGATGGCGGCGTTGGCGGCCCAGCGGCTGGGGCTGCGGGCTGCGTGCGCGGGCCTGGTGAGCGCGGGGTCGCGGGGCGGCAGGGGCGGGACGCGGCGTCACGGGGGCGGCGGGGCCGGGCGGAGGCGCTCAGCCTGCTTGTCCTTCCCGCAGGCCCCGGCCCGCGCTGTCCGGAGGAGCGTCCTCGGGGTCTCCCCGCGCCCAGGTGAGGAGACTCGGGCCGGGCTGTGGTCGAGGCTCCGGGAAGCGCACCTGCCTTCCGCCCCGCGGCGTAGGGGTGTCGTGGGGGTTGAGATGAAGCTGTAGCTGCCGGCGGGACTTAGGCTCCCCGGGAGAGCCGTGGAGTAAAGTTTCACTCTAGATGCCTTTGAGGGAGCCGCGGCCGTGTGCGGGCCCTGCAGCGAGCGCTTGTTCTGCAGCAACGCGAGGGGCGGCTCCTTCTGTGGTTCCCGCCCTGGGAGGGTCCAAGACTAACTTGCCAGTCTCGCCCGGCTAACGAGCGGCCAGCCCGGGATGGGAGCGCAGGCTCTGGGAGTTTAAAGTAAAGCGCGTCTGACCACCGCAGCCACGTTTCCTTTCAGTGCACAGCAGAGGGTATTTTGCAGCGAGTAGGTGCCGTGCGCAAAGGGCGTTCTGTAAGCCTGCTCCAACCACAAGGCCCGTGTCGCTTTCAGCTGGTGGGACTCGCCCTCTGAGAGCTTAGTCCATTGCTTCATCGTCACATGTATGATGAGCATCGAAGAAGGAAAGCTGTTAGGGGCTCTGTGAGCCACTATGCTGAGCTGTACCATCTTTGTTTCTCTGCACAGCACAAAGCCAGTAGTCCTGGTAAGCTGCTTATTAAATGCTTTTTGAAGGAATGAATCAATACTGTGCATCTTAGTGCAGTAGAATACATGTTAGCATATTCTTGAGTAGAGAGGCATGAGGTGGTTACCTGAGTTACCCAGGGTCATGGTTGGTGGTCGAACCAGCACAAAGCCCTGGATCTCATTTATTCAGTTCAGTCATCAAACATCTACTGAGCGTATGCCATGTGCCGTTGCGCTGGGCAGGGTTAGGAGTGGGCTGGACACAGGTGCTTCTAGCAGGCTCCAGGCAGTAGGTTTTGGTCTGTTTACTCCTGTTCCACATTCTCTCAGGCAATATTGGTGGAGTCTTCTTGCAAAATTGGCTACTTAAGTTCTGTTTGGTCTAGGACTTCTGACCCCATGCCAGTGTTGTGACACTTTCTCCAGGAGTGGCCTGGAGACCAAGCAGATGTGGCAGTTCTGCAGCAGAAGCACCTGCCACAAAAGCAGAAGAGGATTCCTTTCTCCAGTGGTTCCTGCTTCTCATCCCCGTGACTGCCTTTGGCTTGGGGACATGGCAGGTAAAGACTGGCATATGGTGTGGGTGGCTCTGAGCCCTGGCACCTGCTGCCACCTGCTTCGGCTTACGCTGTTTCCATAGGTCCAGCGTCGGAAGTGGAAGCTGAACCTGATTGCAGACTTAGAGTCTAGAGTTCTGGCTGAGCCCATCCCTCTGCCAGCAGAGTGAGTGTGGCTGCCCCCCCTGGAGCCCATCTTATTGGAGGTCAGCAGTCGGGTCCTGGCTTCTGCTGGCCCCTCCTGCCCCTCTTGACAGGACCTTTTGTGGGTCACTTCCTTGAAGATGAGTCATCCTGCTGGGCTTGCTGTTGACACCTGACTGTGAAGCTACATGAGGCCTCCTGACATTAGTGGAAAGTCTGATTTTTGATCCTGGGTGTCACACCCTTTTTTCAGGTCCATTGTATTTGAGGGATCCCCTTCAGAGGGCATGCTCTGTGATCCCGCAGACCCCCGTGTCTGCCCTGTGCCTTCCTACGTTACCTCCCTGGCCCTGGTGGGCTTTGTAGTGTGTGGCCCCCATCAGGGCATTTGTTTTCCAGGCAAACCTTGCCCACTGCCATTTCCTCTGCACGCAGCCCAGTGGAACTGAAGACGCTGGAGTACAGGCCAGTGAAGGTCAGAGGGCATTTTGACCACTCCAAGGAGCTGTACATGATGCCCCGGACCATGGTGGACCCTGCCCGGGAGGCCCGGGAAGCCGGCCGCATCTCCTCCTCAGCTGAGAGCGGGGCCTACGTCATCACTCCCTTCCACTGCACTGACCTGGGGTGAGTGGGCCACTGCGGAGCCGGCGCCCTGGCAGGTGCAGTGGGTGTACCCATTCCCAGCCCTAGGAGTAAACCTTGGGAATCCAAGATACCCAGAAAGAGTCAATCCTTTGAAGATTGTGGAATCCCTAATTGTGACACTGAATAAGCTACCGTCTTAGCCAGCTCACCTATGCCCGAGGGACTTGTGCATGTTCAGCTCTGAAGGGGAAGGCAGATGAGTGAAGCAGGGCGCTCTGGAGCAGCTGTCCCTGGCCCACGCGGTAAATGATCGTGGTGCAGCACGAGGGGCAGCGAGAAACTCAGGAGAAAAACCCAGCCCTGCCCGTAGGGAGTTGAATCCGAGGAGGTTGCCCAGGGGGCTGTTTGGCCCAAGTAGAACTAGGAGATGGGAAAGACAGGGAAAGGAAGCGATGGGTCCGAGAGGACCTGTGTGACTGGGGGACTGGAAGACGAATGCACGGCGAAAATTCCTGGGGCTCTTGTTGACCCGAGTTGTAGGCCTGAGGTGGGTCCCACGAGCCGCATCCCTCCCAGGCTGCAGTGTGCCAGGGTGGCTCCCGGGCTGCCCTGTTGAGGAGGGGAGATCAGAGGCAGCTGCAGCAGTGGTTCCAGGGCGAGGGGGGCATCTGAACTCTGGCCATGACACTGTTGGTCACCGACTGCGCAGTGCAAAAAGGAAAGTGGCAGGGAGGGTTTATCAGAAACCTCAGAATCAGGCTGGTAAATAAATGAAGGTGAGGGTGAGCGGCTCTTGCCAACCAAGAAAGGGGGCTCAAGAGATTAAGACTCCCAAAACGTGCACTCCCAGGTCTGGTCCCCACTGGCTCAGTCCTGTTTTAAAAACCTTGGTGCTGTAGTCATTAGTGATAAGTCATTCAAAAACCCTTCCCCACCTGAAGTAGCATCCTTTCATTATTCTAGAACCACAATCCTGGTCAATAGAGGGTTTGTCCCCAGGAAGAAAGTAAATCCTGACACCCGAAGGAAAGGCCAGGTAAGGGACCATAACCCTTTGTCCCTTTTGAGAAGGGTTCCCTAGGAGTTATCCAGTCTCCATGCAGAGCTGTCTCACACCTCCCTTCACAGGTTGAGGGAGAAGTGGACCTCGTTGGGATGGTGAGGCTGACAGAAACCAGGAAGCCCTTTGTCCCCGAGAACAATCCAGAAAGGAACCACTGGTATTACCGAGACCTGGAGGCCATGGCCAAGACCACAGGCGCAGACCCCATTTTCATCGATGCCAATTTCCGTACGTTGTGACCAGCCCACCCCAGAACATCAAAGCCCTTCCGTTTCCTTTGGGCCCTCACATTCTAGCGTGGGGGGAGGGGAATCCTGCAGCTGAGACACTTTGCTTGGCAAGTAGTAGGAAAAGGAGGCCATGCTCAGGGCTGGCTGGTCCCAAGCCGCTAGGGAACCAGTGCCAGCACCAGGCTGAGGACTCAAGTCTGTCTCTGCAGAGAGCACAGTCCCTGGAGGACCGATCGGAGGGCAGACTAGAGTCACAGTGAGGAATGAGCACATGCAGTACATCATTACCTGGTGAGTCCCTGGCCTCCCCTGGCTCCTACTCCTTCAGAACCCTGCAGCCTAACAGCTCCTAACTTCCTTCCAACCCAGGTATGGACTCTCTGCAGCCACCTTCTACCTGTGGTTTAAGAAATTTCTACGTCGGACACCTGGTGCGTGATGAGATAGATGACTTGACACAGCCCTGTCCACAAGTAACTAGGAAGTCGCTGAACAGTCGAAACAGACTGGACTTACGCTGGCATAAATAAAAGTCCTGAGCCTCTCTTCATACCTCAGATGATAGTGACTGGCTGATCATAAAATCCTGACTTAAGTTTCAAAGTCAGCCTCAAGAATTTAAGATAGCTTTTTCAAAACTTGACTGGCTATACAAAAAATAAAACATTTTGAAAAATGGTAGTGTGTACCTGACGGCTGCAGGTGGTGTGAGGTGGGAGGATTGCTTGAGCCCACAAGTTTAAGGTAGCAATGAGTTCTGGTCAAAACAGTATATTCCAGGCAGGGTGACAGGGTAGGACTCAATCTCAAAAAAAAAAAAGCCAAAGAACACCCTGACATGTAAATTACAGTTTAGTTTGAGAGGACTCTAAGCCCTGTCTGTACAGGGTAAGGCCCCTGGTTTAAGAATGTGCTTGTACCGGGCACAGTGGCTCAGGCCTGTAATCCTGGCACTCTGGGAGTTCGGGACCTGCCTGAGCAAGAGTGAGACCCCGTCTCTGAAAAAACAAAACTATATTAAAAAAAAAGTACTTGCTTCAATCCCAAACCCTATTCCCTTCAACCTCAAATCCTCAGACACTGGCTAGAGGATGACCTTTATTACTTTTATGTACAGGAGACAACAGTGTACATTTAGCCCAGTTTAGTGGCAAGTTCTTTTGCCTTTGCCTTTTCCAGCTTGGCGATGCGAGCCACAGATTTCGGACCCAGGACGTTGCCTCCCCAGTGACGACGGATCTGAAACAAGAGGCAGGCAGTCAGCTTGGCCTGTCGTTTTTGGAGGCTTTCAAGGCTTGCTAGTTAACTTTTCTATTTGGCTGTTACAAGTGATCACCAAACAGAATCACTCAAAGCGTTAAGAGCCAGCCAGTCCCTTGCACACAAGCTTGACCTGCCCGTGGCAGTGTCGTGTGGGGTGCTCACCTCGTCATATCTGTCGTTGTAGTTGGTCCTGATGGCTTCCACCAGCTTAGCCAGAGCTCCTTTGTCTTCCCTAGCGAGGCAGGGGGAAAGGTGGGCTTTTAGTGACCCTTCTAGAGAGCAGGAATGCTTTCATTTTTAGATCAAAATAGCCTTTTGCCTCAGACAAAATGTGACCACACGGTTTATTCAGGTGAAGAAATTCTTAACCATCATTGGCAAAGTCTCAGATAAGTGTGTTTCTTTAGCTAACAAGGTTGGCCTCTAAGGTAAAAAAAAATCTGAGAGACGGATCAGGTGAATTGGGGACAGTCTGGGGTCAAGCTGCATACTCACGAGTTAACCTGCGTGAAAGCGACGGTGGTGCAGGTCTTCCTGTGGACCAGCCGCCCCAGCCTGGCCTTCCCCTTGATAATGCAGTAAGGGACCCCCATCTTCCGGCACAGCGCCGGCAGGAAGACAACCAGCTGCAAGAAGGCAGTAGCTGGAGAGCATATTCCGACCAAAAGCAATAATTTTTAAAGCTAGCTTGGTAGCGATTGCTCAGGGTTAAAAAGCTCATGTACTGGCACCTCAAAGTTTAATTCAGCGAGAGATTTACATCATTGCAAAAGCACAAGTTAGATCCCGTCAGTACTGTCCTCAAATGGAAAGGTGACTGTCCTGGTCACCCACTTTGGCCCCATGCCAGACTCAACATTAAACCTACCCTATCTTCCAGGTACTGACAGACCCTGGGTTCAGCAGTCCGTTTTTAAAAATAGGTCACACGTACCTCGATGGGATCCACGTCGTGTGCGATCACCACCAGCTGAGCCTTCTTGTTCTCCACCAAGGTGGTGACGGTGTTGACCCCTAGAACACACACAGCCACTCCGCATGAGCATTCATGGGTGCTGCTCTGGTCACAAAAAGTTGTGGCCAGGGGGGCACAGCTGTGGCTCAGTGTTAAAAAGCTCGGATTTTACTCTCCACAGTGATTTCAGGTGAAGAAATTCCTACATCATTGCCAACAGCCTGCCCCACCGTTCAGTCCCTCTAGGGAGGGGGCCGCTCACCTGCTCGAAGGACAGGTGGTCTCTTAGTGGGGACATCCCCTTTGCCGGCAGCTTTCTTCTCAGCCCGGGCCAACAGTCGCTGCTTCTTCTCTTGCTTGGTCTCTGGTCTGTACTTGTGGGCCAGCTTAAGCAGCTGAGTAGCTACGAAGACACCCTTCAGTTTAGGCTTGTAGCTTAAGTCCTAATCTACGTCACTTATTGTAACATAAATGCTAGACCACCCTTGTGGTTTAATACAAGAATGGGGGTGTGACCAGAAAACAACTGTAGTTCAAAAAAATCTAAGGCCACGTACACAATCTCTTCAGTTAGGCCACCTTCACATCCTGGACAAAACAAGGAATCCTAGATTTTAATAAACCCACCCACCTGAGAGTTCCCACCCCCCGTTTTTCCAGTACTGTCAAAATAACATTAACTACATTCTTGCCTGAGAAATCCCCTTCTGCAGAATGCCGGTTCCTGGACACACAGCCTCACCTGTTTGGCGGTCCAAGGCCTGGGTGAACTGGTTAATGGCAGGAGGCACTTTCAGCCTTTTATAGAGAATAGCCCTTTGCCTCTGCAAACGGATGTAACGGGGCCATTTGACAAAGCGGGTGAGGTCCCTTTTGGGCTGGATGTCCTGTCCTGAAAAGTAAAAGCCAACACCATAGTGAGGCTCCAATCCGCCTCAAGTCCACGTTTGGGGCCACTCAGAGCGGTGTTGGTGCATCAGCGATCTTGGTGGTTAAAAGGTCATCACCATCTTTCAGATAGCAAATATTCTCTTACATCATCTGCACACGAACACCGCGGAGCGCGGCGAGACCCGCGACACGTTCCGTATTTAACAAGAAGTCGAGGCGCCTCTGCTCTGGGAGCCAGTATTCCGTGATGGCCAAGCTAAGTCCCAGCGTCGCCGAACGCGGCGACAGGCCCTGACACTCAGCAACTCTCAGCGACGCCACGGAGGACGCGCCACCACCGCCACGTCTCGCGGAGACGGAGGGTAAGAACTCCCACCAAGCGGCCTCGACCACAAACCGACCCACTAAAGCCTGCGAAATATGCCCCTTCCCCGCGGAAGCACGACGGCCGCGTTCACCCCTCCTCGCTCACCAATGCCAAAGTTCTTCGGCCTCTTCTCGAACAGGGGGTTCACCACCTTCTTGGCCTCCTGCTTCTTCACCACGGCGGGGGCCGGAGCCACCTTCTTGCCCTTGGCCTTCTTCCCCTTCGGCTGGGCACAAAGAAACCCCAGTCAAGTGGCTCCTCTGCACCTCTCGGGGATGGGGCGGGTCTCGCGCTGGCCCCCCGGGCAGGGGGTGGACCCCCCCCCGAGCGCCGGCGACCTCAGCAGCGGGACATCCATGCCGCCACACGCACAGCGGAGCTTGCGCGCCTATCTGCGCCGCTCGCCAGGACAATGCTGCAGGTGCCGACGGCGGTCGGGACGCTCCACCCTCCAGCGGGGCCCAAGCGGCAGAGACAGGCTCGGGACGCCTGGCGCAAGGCCTCCGGGGCGGCACCCGGGAAGACGGGAGCCGCCAAGACGTTCGAGCGCCTCGGCCCCGTCCCCTGCGAGCCCCCTTCCCAGGCCTGGCGGCAGAGGAGCCAGCGTAACCCGCTTTGGGCCGCCGGAGCTTCTAGAGCAGCCCAATGCTTCCGTGCCAGATCCGGTGGGGCTCCTCCACCGCTGGGCAGAGAACGGCGCCGCGCGCGGCCGCGCCAGAGGAGGATGGCAGCGGATAAAGCCGCAACCCGGCGCCGCTACCGCAGACCCACAGCTCACTTACCATGTTGGACGACTGGAGCAGAAAGGAAGGAAGGAGAATTGTGGGTAATATGTATGAGGCCTCGGAGCTCGCGAGAACTGGCGCCTGCGCGGGATTTCAGGTTTAAAGCGACAGGGCTCCTTTATATCGTAAAGTTGGGGGCGGTGCCGCGAGCAGCGGCGCGGCCGGAAGGAGACGGCGGGGGACTGCCACCGGGGAGCGGCGCCGGTAAGCGGGTCCGGGTGCGCTGGTCCTGGCTCCCCGGCCTAGCCCCAGGGCGAGTACTCGGGCGTGGGCGCTGGAGCGGGGGCGGCTTCCCTTTCGTGCGACTTTCCCCCGAAAATACTGGCACGGAGAACGCGAGTGGGCTTGTTCGGCTGTTCGCGGACCCCCAGCGAGCGGCTCAGCCGGCCGAGGGACAGGCGGTCTGCGCTGGCCGCGGGCCGGGGTAGGGGCGGGGGCCCAGCGGGGGTGCTGAGGGGCAGGGGGCCGAGGGGCGGGAGGCTGAGGGGAGAGGGGGAGGGGAGAAGGCTGAGGGACCGGCGGGCAGCGCGGGGGCGGGGCCCAGGGATCCGGCCCGCGCTGGGAGCCGCGGACGGCGGACGGGTGCAAAGCGTGGGGTGCGATGACCGTCGTAAGACTGTCCCCGGCGGCGTGGAGACGGGCTGGCCGGGGCGGTGGGGTGGGAGCGGAAGGAAAAGGGTGCGCGCCGAGGGGTAGGGTCCGAAGGCGTCGCTGGATGAGGATGGGGCGAGGGTGGGCAGCTCGCGGAGAAGTTCTGCCCGGACAGCTCTGCGCCTGGGCGTCGTGCGCTGCTCCTGCCCAGGGAGGGCGGTGGGCGAGTAGCCCCAGGCCTCTGCGTGCCTGCTGATTGAATGAGTTCACTGTGTTAGGAAGATTGAGTTTGCTCCGCAGACAGGGAATGTCCACAAATCTGCACGTTCTGCTGCGGTGGGGGGTGGAGGGTGGCGCTGCCCACACTGAGGGGTCCTGCTCTCTGGGTCCCAGGCCTCTCCCCTGCGCTGCCTGGCCCGCCATGGCCCAGCAGAGAGCCCTGCCCCAGAGCAAGGAGACACTGCTGCAGTCATACAACAAGCGGCTCAAGGACGACATCAAGTCCATCATGGACAACTTCACTGAGATCATCAAGACCGCCAAGGTGGGTGGGGCCCTGCCCAGCCTCCTGAGACCACGGGAGAGAGGGAGGGTCTCAAGGGGGTGGAGAAGAGAGAGCCTGGTGAACAGGGGCCGAGGTAGGGGGTCTGCTTGCCATGCACCCGCTGTGCGTGGAGTATCCCCATGCTCTGCTGGGGGTGGCATGCCAGCGGGAACAGGACAGGCAAGGTCTTTGTCCCATTTGGAAAGCCTCTGGGGCTGGAGGTGGCAGAGTTATTGACAGAAACAAAAAGGCCAGCAGAGCCTTTTTGTTACCGGGACAGCAACTGCAAGTCCTGGTAAAACGCAGTCGGAGACGCTGGCCAGACTGCCTCGGCTCCGCGTCCTGCTTACCGGCAGTGTTGGTTTGGGTGGGGACCGGTGCCTTGGCTTCCCCCACGCTGTGGGGTCCTTGTGATGATTGATGACTTTGTGAGCCAGTTACCAAGGGTCCTGTAGCTACTGCGAGTGTGTGTGCACAGGGGAGAAGCAGGCTGAGGGGAGAAGCTGGGGACGCTCCTCCAGGCAACTGGAGTGGTCGGGGCTAGGGCTGGGCAGGCCCGCTGACCGCTGCAGCCACACCAAACGGGGCTGGATCTCACGGCTGCTGCAGACTTGTTGACCAGTGACGATGACAATGGGAGCCTTTATGTGGTGCTCACTCTGCCAGGCCACACCGTAAGGCCTGCCTGTGCTCTGTCCCACCGGGTCCCCACGAGAGTGCTACAAGGCAGGTGCCACACGTGCCTCTCCACGTTTGAGGAGGAGAGTAAGTTGCCCAATGTCACTTGCCTAATATCTGGCAGAACCAGGGTTTGAATCCAGGCAGTCTGATGCCCGCCCCAGCCCATTCCCTCACAGGGCCCCATCAGGAAGCCCTGTCCAGGTTGATGGCCACTCTGGCTGGACCCTGGCTCCTCCATTAACCACTGGGGACACCTCAACCCCACTGTCAGCTTTGCCCAAGTCTGCTCACCTGGAAGAGAGGAGTGGCAGTCCGGCTTTGTGAGAATTTCACAAGCTAATGAGGGTCAGGTGCTTCACGTGGTGCCTGGCACCCAGGAAGCAGTCCAGAAATGGTCGCTAAAAAATATACATCATCCCTTCATTCGTCCATTGAACAGTTTACCAGGTACCCAAGTGAGTGACACCTGTCCCTACCAAACAGGGCTTCCCCATCCCAAAAAGACTGGGCCAAGAGAAGACCCTGTCCCTGCACCTGGCACAGCAGTCCGTGTAGACAAGTTCTGTCCTGATAAGTGCCTGTCGTCTCCCTTAGAACAGGCGCAGAGAGGGCGGGATTGAACCTGGCCGGGGGCTGCCCACCAGAGCACGGCGTCTGGAGAAAGCATAACAGACTGGATGTGGCGAGCTGAGCAGGGTGGGGACGCCCTGACTGGCTTTCTTGTTTTGCCCCTCAGATTGAGGATGAGACGCAGGTGTCTCGGGCCACTCAGGGTGAACAGGACAATTATGAGATGCATGTTCGAGCCGCCAACATCGTGAGTCCGCAGGGTGGAGGGCACAGGCTGGGCTCCAGGAGCACTGGGTCCCCACTGAGGTTTCCTGGGTGGAGTGTGGTTCGCTCTGGCACTGGTCTGCTGTCCTTCCCCTCTGGGCCAGTGGCAGAAGAAACATGCAGACATGCTTTGGTTTTGCCCCCTGGCCGCTTTTAAGAAGGGCATAGGTGGCAGATCATCTCTCAGGAGACTGCTCTCAGGAGGGGCACTTGGAGGAGGCTGGGCAGATGGCTGCTGCGTCCCCCCAGGGCTGTGCGGTGATTCGGGCGAGGGTAGCCCTGCCCACTGAATTGGAAATTCCCCAAGGTTCCTTATGAGTGAGAAGACAAATGAAAACGCACGTGCAGTTTAATTCCCGTGATGTCACTGGACAGACACAGCAGGCGTTTCCGCGAGCACGTGTCTGGGTGAAACGCACAGGAAAAGGTCCCAAAGGAATCCTGCCCCACCGGCAGGTGTGGGAGTCCCAGGAGAGCAGGGTCGGGAGGCTGAATGGGATTGTAGCTTCACCTGTGGGTTTGAGTTTGTAATGAGCACAACGTGCGCTTGCGTGGCTGACTGGGGACCACTTCTCCAGGAGGGGGAAGGGAGGCTGAGGCGAGGGAGGGCCAGGGAAGCAGGCTCGGCTCACCTGTTGGTTGGGCAGGTGTGGGGGCTCATGCCTCCTGAACTTAGGCGACCCTGCGAAGGTCACACCGCGGACCCACTGTGCGGGTGAGGAAGCCCAGGCTCCCAGAGGCCATTGCTTGCCCCCTCACCCCGTGCCTGCCCTGGGTTCTGATGGCTGCAGGTCCGAGCTGGCGAGTCCCTGATGAAGCTGGTATCTGACCTCAAGCAGTTCCTGATCCTCAATGACTTCCCGTCAGTGAATGAGGCCATTGAGCAACGCAGCCAGCAGCTGCGCGCGCTGCAGGAGGAGTGCGACCGGAAGCTCACCGCCCTGCGAGACGAGGTCTCCATCGACCTCTACGAGCTCGAGGAGGAGTATTACTCGTCCAGGTACAAATAGGGCCGGACTGCTGCGCCGAGCAAGGGCCTGCCCACCTGGGCCTGGCCCTGAGGGGCCTCCTGCTCTTTCAAGCCCTCGCCAGCCTCGCAGTGGAGCTGGCGCGGGTGCAGAGCACTGATGGACAGACAGTTCCCAGCTGTCCGCGGCCCGGGCCTCTCCCACAGAGCAGCGTGATGGAACCCCAGGACTTTCGCCACTCAGGGCGGCCCAGTCTGGAGGAGGGAGGGCACCTTCCGGGCAGCGTCCCTCCTCGAGCAGTGCTTTCTGGGCCTTGCCGCTCTTCTTGGCCCACAAGTCAATACTCAGACATTTCAGCCAAGGCTGGCCGGCCCCTCTCAGACACCACTGCTTGCCCAGGGGTTCAGTTCCATGTGGACATCACCGAACCCACCCTGTGGAGGTGGGGACGGTCCTGGGAGGCAGGAGGGAGAAGCCCAAGCAGAGCATGGCCTGGAAGCCCGGCCTCAGCCGCATGGCTCTCCAGGCTCTGGCCAGCTCAGGCCAGCTGCATGCCAGGCCTGTGCTGGGCCCAGGGACACAAGGGCAGGACCTGTCACCCTAGCCCTCATGGGGCCACATGGAAGCCTGGAACCATTTGAGCGGAAGGGGTCCTGAGAAATCAGAGTCCCGGTGTATTTACACAGGTGGAAACTGAGGCTGGAGACAGGCATCACACCTGATCCCATGAGCTTAGGAAATCAAGATCCTGTCCAGTAGACAGAGTCCACGCCCACCCTGCCCCCTGCCCCGGACAGGCCCCCTTTCCCCCCTGGAGGTGGGTTGGAAACGCTCCTGTCTGCCCCACGGCCAGGCTGGGGAGCCCCAGGTGTCCAGAGCCAGCGTGATTTGGGGCTTGGTTTCCCTGGCCTAGACGCAGTGTCCCTGCCCAGCTGGAGCAGTTCTAGAGTTTTCCAGAGGGTTCTGGGGCCATCTTTGGTCATCAGCTCAGTGGACAGGTAGCAACATCTCCTACTAACCAGGGTGTCAGAGAGGGGTCCTGGGGTATTTGAGACCCTTCCAGGGATGTGGCTTACAACCCAGCTTGGTTTTGCCCCTGGACCAGCAGCTGTGGGGTGATGCGCTGGGGAGGCCATGCAGCAGAGCTGGGCGGGACCCAGGGCACCTGTGCCCAGGCTTTCCCTGTCCTCCCCCAGTAGGCCTCCTGCTTCACCCAGAGGGGTTCTGGGCCAGCTGTGCGCCCTCCTGCAGGCATCCTGTCCACTCCAGCCACCCCAGGGGGCCTCAGGAAGGGGGCCAGCCCCGCCCCTTCACACAGCTCCCAGCTTGGCCCCAAATGCAGGCTGCCTCCTGCCCTCTGTGCCCCCTCTGCTCCAGCCGCCCTGCGCTCACTTGCCACTCTGTGCTCACTTATGCTCTTTCTGCTCTGCCTCTCCACCTCCACTCTTGTCGGGGTGCCACCTGGCTGGTTCTGAAACTGGACATGAGGGAGGGAGCCAGGGCTGCCACCTTAGACACCATGGGAAGGGCTCCCAAATCACAGCCATGCTGACAGGAGTGTGCTTTGCTTTCCTGAGCTGTCACCTGCACCCCTGCCCGAGCGGCCCACGTTGGAGGTGGGGACACCTGTTGGGGGCCAACTGGCTGGTGTGGAGATGCAGGGGCGGTACAGGGAGGTGCCAGGGTCTGTGTTCCTAACCATACCACTGTCTGGGCTGAGTCAGGCAAGAATTGACCCAGAAATAAGACAGGTCTCTGCTCTCAGGAAGCTCCTTGCAAAGTGTGGTGACCCTGGAGGCCAGGGAACTCTGGCTGGTCCTCGCTGGGCAGGGGAGGGTGGCCAGGCCCATGTGGAAGCAGGGGAGGAAGGGCACTGCCTGTGGTGGCTGGGCCAGGCTGGCTTCCTCCTTCAGGGAGGCGAGGGTGGCCCCTGTGGCCCCCTCCCTCAGCCAGGCCGAGTGGAGGAGGGGAAGGCAGGTCTGGGCTGTGGTCCACAGTTTCTTAACTCTGCTTCTGTCTTGCTTCCTGCCCTGGCTTTCCTCTCTGCCTGCTCCTGTCTCTCCCTGGGGTTTCTGGTGGTGGAAAAGCTCGAGCCTTTGCGAAGCTAATGACCTGCCTCTGTGCGAAGCTTATTGGAGGCTGGATCTCGACACAGACTCCGCTGATGGCCTCTCTGTCCCTCTGCTGGAGTCCCCGGAGCCCAGTGCTGGCCCCCTGCAGGCTGCAGCCCCTGCCCACTCCCACACCAGTGGCCCTGGGCCCACGGAGCACGCCTGAGCCTTGGGGCTGCCCTTCCCACCCTTGGCTTCTCAGGAACCAAACCAGGGCTCCCTCTGAGTGCCCACCACGGCCTCACTTCTTCCAGCCCCAGTTCTCCCTGGGGGACTTCAGGATCCCGGAGCCACTGTGGCCTCCTCGGGAACCTCATCAGCCCAGGGTCATCCCAGCCCGGATGGTTGAGAAAAGCTGTTTCTCTGGCCACTTCCAGGTGCCCATCCCTCTCGTCATCTTCCTCCACTGCCTTCCTGGCCAGCCAGGTGGAAGTTTCCAGGACAGGTGTCTGACATGGGAAAGACCTGACCTGAGCATGTCGTTTGAACTTGGGAGGGGCTCTGCGTGGACAGTGTTAGCCAAGCCCAGTCTCCCGTCCTCGGGGCGGAGCTCCTGGGCAGCGTCCCACCCACTGCCTCTTGCCCTAAGCCGCAAACATCCGTGCCATGGGCTGACTGCCCTGGTCGGCCGAGTGAGGGGGCCGCGCACACTCTTGCAGAAGCCGGGGGCTCCTTCCTAACCTCTGCTGACACGTACACTCTGTATCTCTGTAATGAGAGTTTTGAATAAAAAACCTTTTGCATTTATTCCCCTTTCTGCCTCATTCCCGGTCAGTCCAGGACCACACATGATTTCCCAGTGGCTTTAAGAGCCATAGCCCCTCGACTCTGCCAAGATGGCCTGGGCCCAGTCAGCCATCTCCCCACTGGCACCTAGGAATGAATGAGAAGCTGCTGCCATCATCACGTTATGGAGTGCAGGTGCCTGTACCTCACCACCAACACCCTCAAGTCAGTGCTGTTAGTACCCGCATTTCAGAGAGGACAGGTGCTTGGAAGGAGTGAGGTGCTACGCCCATGGCCACAGAGCTGGGAAGTGAAGTGGCAGAAACCAGGACTTGATCCCTGATGGAACTCTAGTCCCAGTGCCTCTTGGTGCCAACACAGAAGCCACAGCACTGAGCAGGAAGGGGGTGTCACACACCCGTAGAATTGGGACTTTAACCCTGCCCCTAATTGCCATCAACCTGTTTCATCTCCTTCCCATGAGGGAAACTATCATCCCAATGTATAAACGAGGTGACAGCCCAGGATCCAGCCTTGGAGACAGGGAAGAATGCAAGCTGACCCATCACCATGGGGCCCAGAGAGCCCCCAGCCAAGCAGAAGGCACCAGACAGGCCTGGGGCCAGCCCTGGCTCTGCTTTCTGGGGTGGCCTGGGGAAGTTGCTTCCCCGCCAAAGGAGAGTTTCTGCACTGATAAGATGAACGATGATCTCTTCTTCCTGTACTTTTTTTTTTTTTTTTGGCAACAGGGTCTTCCTCTGTCACCCAGGCTGGAGTGCAGTGGTGTCTGTCAGCTTACGCAGCCTTAAACTCCTGGGCTCAAGCGATCCTCCTACCTTAGCCTCCTGAGTCTCTGGGACTACAGGTGCAGCCACCTCCACGGCCGGCTGATTTTTGTATTTTTTGTAGAGATAGGGTCCCACTATGTTGCCCAGGCTGGTCTGGAACTCCTGGGCTCAAGCATGTATCACCTTTTCATCCTAAGCCTTTTATTTTGAGAGCGTTCACACAGCAAGGTTATAAAAGGAGCATAAAGAACGCCCACACAGACCCTATGGGGACTCCCTTTCGCTTGCTGTCTCCTACGGGACCATCTGAACCTCCATTGCAAACCTTGTGACACTTCACCCCTAAGTACTCACCAACTTGCCTCTCTAAGCAACACTGGTTTCATGGCCTTGATACATCATCAACCAAAATGGGCGATTACTCCGTACCATCTAGTACCCACACTGTCCTCAGATTGCCTCAGTTGTTCCACCAGATGTCTTTTATACATATTTTTATTTCGCATTGCATTTGGTGATTATTTTGTATAGTCTTTTTAAATCTAAAACAAGACCAGAGTGGTGGTGAGACGGGAGTAGGTCAAGTCGGATTCTGGATCAACTTCGAAGGTAGAGCCCACAGGATTTGCCAAAGGGATGGATGTGGGAACCCAAAAGGAGTCAGGGTGGCTGTGAGGTTCTGGCCCAAGCACCTGGAAGGAAGGTGCTGCTCTGAGATGGGGGAGACGGTGGAAGGAGGACACGGGTGGGGGAGGGCAGGTCCCTATTCTGTACCTAGTAGGTGACAGTATTAAGATATCCGAATGGGAACCTGCAGTTCAGGGAGCCATGGGAGCAGTCAGGTCCATCGTCTGCATAAAACATCACCTCGCGGCAGAGGTTAGGGGAAGAAAAATTCTTGTTTAAGGTGTACCTTAGCAGCAGCCCTTTCAAAGAGCCTCCTGAAGTTGTAGTCTAAGACCCCAAGTCACCTCCCTCCCAGGCGAGTACCACGAGGCCCCTCTCTCTTCCCACCGTGGGGCAGCCCTGCAAGGTGCTCTCCGTTCTTACAAAAAAGCTCCTAATTTTCCTGCGTAGGAACTGGGGTGTGGCGGTCCCCAGCCTCAGGGTAGGGACCTCTCCTTTCTCCTGCCCTGGTGGGTTCTTGTAAAGGACAGGTCTTGGGTTAAAAATCTTAGTCTGTGATTCTACTTTTCAGAGCAAAAGTCAACGCCCCAGTGAGTCTTCCCTGAACACCCGCCGCCTCCCTCCCGGGAACGTGCTCTGTCCCATCCCAGGTGTCCTCCTTAGCCCGCAGCGACCTAACACCGATCAGGCCCGGCTGGGTTGCCGGTCCCGCCCAGACAAAGGCTTGGCGAGGACTCATCAGTGCTCGCCCCTGCCTCGCCCCGCAACCGCGCCCGCCGGAGACCCGAGGCCCTCCGGCCCCACTGCCGTCCTGCTTCACCCATCCGCTCAGCCCGACTCATAGAGCGCCTACTGTGTACGGGCACCGTGCCGGGGTGGGGGCGAGGGTAGCGCAGGGACCCGCGTGGCCGGGGTTGCGGGGATCGCGAAGATCAGGACTTTGCCCTCCGTAGCACCCCGGCCCGGCCCACAATGCCTTGCATCCAGCCCGGCGCCTCTTCCGGTGGGGCCAGGCCTGGCTAATCGAGCCCGTGGGCTAGCGGCTCGGCGCTCGGCTGGCGGTGCCTGCGCACGCGGCGGTTTCCGGCTGTCCAGGCCGCGCGGGTGGTGCTGGGTGGTGAGGGTCGTGTAGGCCGCGTGCATCGTGCGGCCCCCAGGCGGGTCGCAGCCATGGCCTCTCTGCTCGCCAAGGACACCTACCTGCAGAGCCTGGCCAGGAGGATCTGTTCCCAGCCCGGCCCCGAGCCCCCGGGACGCAAGCGGGGTATGCGCGGGCCGCGGGGGTCTGTGCGGTGCTAGAGGGACGTGGAGGACGCGTTCACGGCGATCGCGCCCCCTCCTGTTAACGGGAGTCACTGATACGGCCACCCTGGGTCCGCGGGTCCCGGCACCTGCCGGCGGGAGAGGAGCGGGCGAGTCCTGTAAGGGAGGCTCTCCGCTGCTGGGCGTCCTGAACTGCCTCGCCACCCGCGCCGGCTGGGTGACGGTTAGAGTGACGACCGGTCAGCGGGAAGTACCCTTTCGGCCTGGGGGTGTATGGGGAAAAGGAAGACGAGGGCCCCGCTGATAGGGTCCGCGCGGCCCGGGCGCCTAGGCTGCGCACGGGAAGTACACACCCAGCAGGGCAGCAGCCGGAGGGGGACTGTCAGTGCTGCCTGGGCCCTGGAGGAGGGAGCACCGCAGGATTTAGCATGGAACTACCAGAGCCAAACAGGTTTTCCTTTTTATTCGAGGAACAGATATTCATAATAGAAAATCTTAAAATTTAAATGAGTTTTTTTATCACCCAGCCATAACTTCTGTCTTTGTTTAACTTTTCCTATATGTATATTTCACCGAAAACAATTCGATTTTTACTCCATGTACTAATTTCTTCCATTTAAAATGTAAACGTTTTACCCACCTATTAAGATGAAAGTTTGTGTCATTATTTTTGACAGCTGCATGGTAGTTTGTTGTTTAGCAGTGCCAGTTTGTTGCTGGAGGTGGATATTTAGGTTTTCCTAGTTTTTCATTCAAATAACGTGATGAACATCCCTGATGCCAAATCTCTGTGCATGATGAATTCTAGCAGAACTGCTGGGTCAAGGGTGTGATTTCTAGGTTTTGGTATGTGTAGCCAGTCTACTTGCCGGTTCTGAGGTCTCTGGATAAGTGTCTCTGGCTCCTCCATCCTGATTCTTTCTGCATCCTTCTGGGATCAAAGCCTTTGCAAGACTTCCCTGCATGTCGAATGGGGCACACAGATTGGAATGGCACCTCTTTCTCATTTTGTATTCTAGCTGGCAAAACTCAAGGCTCAGAAGCGGCTGGGCCCCAAAAAAAGAAAAGGAAGAAAACACAAAAGAGATTCCAGAAGCAAGAAAAGAAGGCTGCTGATCCCAAGGCTGAGTCCCTGGGGGAGAAGTCTCTAGGGGCTCCTGGGGCTAGAAGGCCAGAGGAAGCCAAAGAGAAGGAGACTTCCAGCTCCACCGGGGCCCCTGCAGGTGAGAGGCTCCACGGCATGCAGGGGCAGGGCTGAGGTTGGGCTTGGATGCAAACGGGGTCCCCTCTGCTCTTGAGATAAGGCAGAGTCAGGCCCACGGGGATAGCACAAGATCCTCGAAGAGCAGCAATTACAATAGTGGTGTGGGTGGACCAGATCAGAGCTGCATGGTAGTTCCAGGCCACATGATGACCAGGATGGCAGGGGGCAAGGCCATGTCTCGGAGGACCTGAGTCACAGGCTGCAGAAGTAGGAAGAAATAAGAGATGGTTTGGCTTCCACTGTAGGAAGTGTTTTCTCATACCACACTGACCTACCTCGGGAGGCAGTCAGTTGCTTGCCTTGGAGGATGTTGTAGAGACCGATCCAGGTTGAAAAGGTGGAGTAGAATTTACTGGAATTGCCCTGCAGATCCCTGAGTGGCACAGAGAGCGGGGGTGGGACAGGGGGGCTGTGAATAGAGACTCAGGTTTAGATGCTGGGCCCTGGGGATGGTCCGAGAGAGGCCCCTTCAGTCCTGTCTCTGTCCCTGCAGATGGCCTGGCCACGGGGCCTGATTCTCTGTTTGCCCTGGATATTCTGCGACAGCGACTGCACGAGAGGATCCAGGAGGCCCGGGGCCAGGTAGGTGGGAGAGCTCACGGAGCACTGGGGCGTGTTTGCTGCAGTGCTTCCCGCTCAGGGTCTGCTCTAAGTGAGGAGTGAGGGTCCGCAGCCTCTGCTCTCACTTCTGCAGCAAGTCCTGCCGGGGCCTCAGCTGCTTTTCTGAGAGAGCAGGTGTAGTCCTCGCCTTGTTGGAGAACCTCAGTCCCCAAGGTCCCGGCCTTCTGGCTATTCCAGTGCTGCTCGGTCTCCTCCTCACTGGGCCTTGGAGAGAAGCTCAGCCTCCCTCCTTCGGGGAAGCAGCCTTTGCTGAACACCACGTTGGGCTGGGCACTTGGTGTGCTTCTGTTTCTCTAAACGTCATGGGAGTCCTGTGAGTTGGACAGGATGCCGAGATGAGGTGACCAGCACAGGAAGCTCCAGTGCCGAGGATTGAGCCAGCCTCAGCTCTGTGTTGAATGGTGGGGTCTCCCCTCCGAGTTGGCCCCTACCTGCCCGTTCCCTGGGGCCCTTCTCACAGGACTCTTGCTCTGTGGGGGACAGTCCCAGCTTCTCACCCTCCCAAGAGAAGCCCACCAGCCATCCCTGGGGTATGATGGTTGGTTCCTCAGGGAAGTGAGGCTCTGGGTCCTCATCCTTGCAGCACAGGTCAGGTTCTGTCTGCTGTGGGGCTCTCTTGATGGCACAGGGACAGGAAAGACAGTTGGGGACACTGGAGTTTGGGTATGTGGTGAGCGGAATGGGCATAGGTCAGGACAGGTCAGACTCCAAGTCCTGGGTGGTGGCCTTGGCCCTACCCATCTATAAAATGATGGGTGACATGTGTGAACCTATCTCTGTGAAGTATCCCAGCACATGGTAATTGCCTGGGAACTGGAAGCCATGATTCTTATTGGAGGGGGTCCCTTGTCCCTCTTTGGTCAGGTGCATTTTGGCTAACGGATTTCACTGTGCACCACTTAACTCAGGGGGTCCCTTGCCCTGCAGGAGGAGCTCCTCACATACTTTCCAGCCCTGATTCCTTCTCAGCCGTGTGCCAGACTGGGGGACCCTGCAATTAGGAGAACTTTAATGTGCAAACACCTACCTTTCCCTCCAGGGCAGTACCAAGGAGCTGTCACCTGCCACTTTGGAGAAAAGACGACGGAGAAAACAGGAGCGGGACCGGAAGAAAAGGAAACGAAAAGAACTGCGGGCAAAGGAGAAAGCAGCCAAGGCCAAGGAGGCTGCTGAGCCCGTCCCCGTCCCGGAGGTGGCCTGCAAGGAGCCCCCGGAACCGCCGGGGCTGATCTTCAACAAGGTGAGCGGACTCCGCGCCCTTGGGCCCCAGCTTGGGCCCTGCCAGCTGTGGGCCTGGATGAGTGACTTCCCTCTGGACCCTGGTATCTGTAAGGTGACAGTACCTGTGCTGGTTCCTGGGGAGGGCTGAGGGCATGACGTGCACAAGGCTGCCGTTAACTGAGGCTGCGACTCCTCCCCAGGTGGAGGTGGGCGAGGACGAGCCGGCCGGCAGGGCACAGCGCAGGAAGGAGAAGAGGCAGAAGATGAAGGGGAACCTCACGCCGCTGACGGGCAGGAACTACCGGCAGCTGCTGGAGCGCCTGGAGGCGCGGCAGAGCCGCCTGGACGACCTGCGGGACCAGGACGAGGGGAAGGCGCAGGAGATGGAGGCCAAGATGAGGTGGACCAACCTGCTGTACAAGGCGGAGGGCGTGCGGATCCGCGACGACCCCCGCCTGCTGCAGGAGGCGCTGAAGCGCAAGGAGAAGCGCCGGGCGCAGCGGCAGCGCCGGTGGGAGAAGCGCTCGGCGCACGTGGTGGACAAGATGCAGCAGCGCCAGGACCGGCGGCGGCAGAACCTGCGCAAGAAGAAGGCGGCCCGGGCTGAGCGCCGCCTGCTCAAGGCCCGCAAGAAGGGCCGCATCCTGCCGCAGGACCTGGAGCGCGCAGGCCTGGCCTGAGCACCTTCCCGCCGGGCCCTCACCCTCCCGCCAGGCTGGTGTGGTGTGACACCCTCCGGATCGCCCTGGCCCGCGGGCTCCTCGCCACGTGGGCACAGTCGAGCTTAGCGCTGAGCTGTTGAGTGTCCAGATCACGCAGGCGGAAGGGAAACGTTCCGCCTCATCCTTGAAGACAGGGCCCAGGCCCTGCAGACCAGGGGAGGGCGGACCAGGCCTGGGCTCACAAGGCCCACAGGATGCGGAACCAGCAGGGAAAAAGGAACAGTGTGGAGAGGGTTTGGGGTGAGGCACCCCATTGGCCCCTTCCTCCCTGCCGGGTTCACAGGCTGCGGGACAGGAGAGTGGCCTTTGCTGGCTGCCTGCGTTAGCCCAGCACCTGGAAGGGGAACAGCCTGGGGTGGGCGGGCTGGTAGCTCGGGAGAAGCTGGTTGAACGCTGGGCTGGGTCACCAAGGCCTCCTGCCGCCTTCTCTGCCCGTCTTGGTGTCCTTTTCTGCTCCTCGGTCGCCCTGGGGCAGTGTCCTCAGGCTCAGAATTGACAGAACTTAAATGTGTGCATTCTAAGATAAGGACCAAAGATAGAAACAGTGTCTACTAAACTAGGAGAAGGAAAAACAGTGCAGTGGGGTGAGCAGATCTCAATCCAAAGGAGAGAAGAAAGAAAAAATAACACCTAAAAACTGAGGTGAATGGAAGATACAAAATGGAGTAGTAGAATTAAATCCATATCTGTAGGCAATCAAAATGAATGCAAATTGACCAGACTCAGTAAATTTTACTGGTATGTGAAAATAATAAAGCTGTTAATAAAATGATTTTGACTAAACTCTCCAGTTAAGAGACAAAGATCGTAACCAGAAGGAACCCTGTGTGGCTGTGCTACTAGACCAAGTGGCCTTTGAGCTAGAAAGTACCGCTAAAGGCCGGGCACGGTGGTCACACCTGTAACCCTAGCACTCCGGGAGGCCAAGGCTGGAGGATCACTTGAGGCCAGGAGTTTGCAACCAGCCTGAGCAAGAGCGAGGCCCCGTCTCTACAAAAAAATATTAATAGAAAGCCAGGCGTGGTGGCACCTGTAGTCCCAGCTATTCAGGAGGCTGAGGCAGAAGGATCACTTGAGCCCAGGAGTTTGAGGTTGCAGTGAGCTGTGATGACGCCACTGCACTCTAGCCTAGGTGACAGAGTGAGACTCCATCTCTTAAAAAGAAAAAAAAAAAAAAAGAAACTCGAAGGTAAATGGAAGAAAATAAAGCTAAATACAAAACTGCAATAAAGGAAAAAATTCATTCTCTGAAAAGTAATAAAGTTGGCAAAGCTCTTGCAAGATTGATCAAGAAAAAGGTGTGAACATATATATATATGACATTTAAAAGATAAAAGAATATTTTCACATTTTAAGACATGGAAAACTTTTAGAAAAATATAAATCACCAAAACTGTAGAATAAGTGGATAGCCCGAGCTTCAGCAACTAATGAATTTTAATAAATGGTTAAGAATGTTCCCACAGAAAGAGGCCCAGACAGTTGTGTTTTTGGGGTTTTTTTTGGTTTTTTTTTTGAGACAGAGTTTTGCTCGAGCTGGAGTGCAGTGGTGTCATCGTAGCTCACTACAACCTCAAACTCCTGGGCTCAAGTGATCCTCCTGCCTCAGCCTCAGGAGGCGAGGTTGTCTTCGTGGTGAACCCAGGGGGCAGTAAGAGGGTCTGGAACAGGCCGATGGGGAGGTAGTCTGTTCCACAGAGGGCACAGCCAAGAGGCACCATGGGAGTTGAGCCCTGCTGAGCAGAGACAGGATGCTGGGGGGGAGGGGTGAGTGGGGGACCTGGGGGGAGGTAAGAGCAGCAGTACCCACCTTGCCAGCTGGAATCGGTGTCCAAGGCACCTGTGCTGGCTGGAGAGGGCAGGGAGCCGCAGGGTAAGGGTGAGGCTCGGTGGGGGTCACAGGTGGAAGGGAGAATGCAGCCGTTCAACAGCAGCTACACGTTCCACGCACACTGTGGGCCCGTTGCTGTGCTGGATGGAAGTTTCAGCAACAAACGATGCCCAGCCCTTGCTTTCCAGAAACCCACGGCCTCATAAACAGGTCATCGTCCCACGGAGTGACCAGGGGAATGAGGTGGTAAAAGTGGTCGCTTCCAAGATGGAGTCATTTAGGTCGAACTGTAACAAAACAGGGTCAGAGAGGCCATGGAGAAGCAGCTCTCACGCACACATGCCTGTAGCAGGACTTGTCACAAGACCTTCCTCAAGACTGCAGTGTTCCAGATACACCGCTGGCACGGGACACGGCCTGGGCCATCTCAGCCAATAAGCTAATGCCAACTCCTGTAACAAACCCAGGCAACCCTTGTCTTTGTAAGTTTTGGTTTCAAAACAGCTTACTTGGACTTCTTGTCTTTAAAAGGAGAGGCCCCCAAGTATGCCTACGGCCCGCCATAGCTTTCATAGCCTGACTTGCAATTCTCTGCTATTCCCGAATAAATTCATTCATTCTGGAGAGCCTGTCTCTCTGTTTCTTCTTAGGCTGACAGTGTCGTGTAGGATTCGGCACAGTGGACAAAGACTGAGGAAGGCAACTCCCGGGCAGAAGACCAGAGACGAGAGTATCAGGCATTTGTAATATCCTAAAAGTTTAGTCTGCTTTTGTGACATCTGGCAAATTCTGATATGTTGTGTTTTCGTTTTCATTTGCTTCAAAATATTTCCTAATTTCCCTTTGATGTAGAAAAAAAAAATTTGAACAGATGTTTCACCGAAGAAGGTAACAATAGCAAATAAGGGCATGAAAAAGATGCTCAGCACTAGTCTTCTGGAATATGCAAATTAAAAATACAAAGGACTGCCACTGCATATCCACTCCAACGGCGAAAACTAAAAAGCCTGACACTGCCAGTGTCGGCCAGGCTGTGGAGGAACAGGAACTCATAGGCGACTGGGAAAATGGTGCAACCATTTTGGAGGCGCATTTGTTTTTGCACAGGGCTGTCCAGAGTTCCAGCACCCTTTGTCAAAGAGCCTATCCTGTCTTCACGGCGTTGCCTTTGCACCTTTATCGAAAATCACTGGGCCATAATATGTGTGGGTCTGTTTCTGGACTGTCGGTTCTGTTCTGAATCTTTTGCCAGTACCACGTTGCCTTGATGACTGTAGCTCTGCGGTAAGTCTTGAAGTCAGGTAGCCTGAGACTTCTAACTGTTTCTTTGAAATTATTTTGTTTTATTTTCCATTTACTGTTGTTAATTGGAGAAATAATGATGAGGTGTATAATTTGGAAAGGAGGAGCTTTATTGCTCATGAAGGGCTGCAGCCCGCGGCGAGCACCGGGCGGGAACGGCCAGATGCGCGCGCTCCGTGCGCCGCGGGAGGAGTTATGAATATTTACGCGGAGAGAAAACGCGCATGTGCAGTTGTGCTTCACACCTCACCCCGTCAGGCTGGGAACTCAGTGTTAAGGTGTCTTTGGGGTCCCTTTAGCCGAGAGGGGTCCGTTCAGTCCGTCCCGGACTTGCGATTTTTTTAGTTCAGGCTATATAGTGTCATTACTTGGTTTGCCTTCTCTGCTTTCTAAAAATGCGGCTCCTCTGAGGACGGTGCAGCCTTTGAGGCTCGCTCGGACCCTAAACGGGTTTGTCTTAGTTTCTCCCCGGCTCTGTCTGCTCAACGTCCAGCCGCTCCGCCGATCTGCAGCTGCTGCTGGGGTCACAGCGCTCCCAGCCCCTCGAGCTCCCTCACCACCGAGAGTGGCGCTGACGACGCCCCCGGGCAAGAGCTTCTCCTCTCCTCCGAGTAAAGGCAGTCCCCTCAGGAGCTGCCCACTGTCACGGCGCGTGCCCCGGGCAGCGTCTCTGCTCTGCTTCCCTGGAGTTGGAGGTAGCCATGGCAGCCCGCTTGCCCCAGAGTGACACCCAGAGTGACACCCTGCAGCAGGTGCTGGGCAAGGTGCCCGGCAGGAACAGCAGCCACTGCTCTTCGAGACGTGTCCGTCCCAGCGTGGACCCTCCACTGTGGGTGAGTGGGGGCCGAGGCCGTGCCTGCAGGGGAAAAGGCCCTGCCAGTGGGGGCCGAGGGGGGAAGGGCTCCCGGGCCTCCTGGCCCCACCGGAGTGGATTAAACCTTCTGCTACGTCGAACTAGAATTGTAAAAAAAAAAAATGTAGCTCTTCTGATTTGTTGGAAGGCTTATATTTTTCGGTATGGTAGTTCCTTAACGTTTACATCTATAAATAACATTCCTGGCCCCTCAGTCCTTCAATGATTCCTGCCCAGCCTCTCGTTGCATAGTTTCAAGGCTGGATGGAGGAAATCTGGGTTACTACAAGAGGCAAGAGGAGGAAAAAACGGTGTAGCTGCTTAAGGATTCTTTTTTTTTTTTCTTCATTTTTTTCTAATATTCTAAAATGCACCAATAAGCATTCTAAACTAATATACTTTTTTTTTTCTCGTCAGACGGGTAACATACCGACGTCGTAACAAAGCTTGAGGGAGACACATGTCACACACGTGTGAACACCCTCATCACGCTTGTGAACTACAAAAGGATCTATACTAACATACTCTTAATGTTGTCTTTCTAAAAAAGAGTTATTTAGGGAAGTTCATTTGGACATTACAGAGCAGTGAGTAGGCACGGAGGGTAGAGAGTGCAGGCTGCTTTGAGACTCAGTTTACCAACATGAAACCAATTTGCTCCTGAGCAGTGGACAGGCCAGCAGGACTCAGGAGCCAGAGTCCAGAAGCCCCGCGTTGTAACCAAATGAGGCTGACACAGAGGGGACGAGCCTGAGCCTTCCCTGGGCCTCTGGGTCTCCAGGGGATCATTGGCCAGTGCATATACAGCACCCCTGGTGGCCTGGGGTCCTCATGCCCTGTTCCCACTGGGGCCTGAGGCCACAACAGTGGAACCACGTCCCAGAGGGGCGTGCTGAGGGCGGCTCTGCTGCTCTCTCACTGGGCTGGTGGGGGAGGCTGGGGTTGCAGACAGTGTGGCTGGGGTGGTGGAGTGGCAGCCAGTCCTGGGGGGGGGGAGGGGCAAAGCTGAAGTGACTGGCCATGGAGGCAGGGAGGAGGCTCCAAGGCCTGTTGGCTGATGGGCTGTCTGGAGAAAGGAGGGACACACAGCAGCTACACCTTCTCAGGGCTGCAGCCATCAGCATTGTGCAGCCTGAGCGGGCTCTGGGATGAGTGCCATCTCCTGCCACAGTGTGGTGTGCACCACGGGCTGCGACTGGACAGAGTCACGTGGGCAGGGGGGACTCAGACCTGGCATGGTGTCCAGCAGCCCAGCTGTGCTGGGTGTGGGGAAGGGGCTCCCTTTCCCCGGGAAAGACCTAGGCCCAGCCACAGGACCAGATGCAGGACCCCGAACTCACATTTGTTCTTGGCCATTAGCATTTTGAGCACCATCTCCACCATCGCCCAGGCAACACCAGTTCTCAGCAGCCTCACCTCTACTTTGCCTTCATTTTTGAAATATATTTTACTTGGGTGTTTAATTCTGGGGCGAAAGTCTTTTCTTTTCTACAGTACTTTTAAGTTGTGCTCCACCGTCCTCTCGCTTGCATTGCTTCCAGTGACAAATCTGCTGTCATCCTTGTTCCTTTGCACATAATGTGTCTTTTTCATTTCTAAGTTTCATACTGGGTAGTTTCCACGGCTATGACTTCTGGTTCACTAATTTTTTCTTCTACTGTGTCTAATCTGCTGTTAATTTCATCTAGTGTATTTTTCATCTCTAGAAGTTCCATTTGAGTCTTTTAAAATATCTTATTTCTTACTGTAACATGCTTATGCTTTCATCAACCTTCCTGAACATTATTCAATGTAGTTGTATAACTATTTTACTGTACTTATCTCATGCTTTTTCCGTCTGTGTGATTTCCAAGTATGTTTCCATTAATTGATTCTTATGCACGTTCTGAGTTTTATTTTTCTGCTTTTTCACCTAGTAATTTTGAATTGGATGCCAGACATTATGAATTTTGTCTTGTTGGGTGCTTGATATTTTTGTATTTCTTTAAATATTCTTGTTCTGGGTGCAATTAAGTTACTTGGCAACAGTTTGAGTCCTTCAAGCCTTGCTCTTCAGCTTCGCTGGACAGGGCCAGAGTGACACAGGAAAGTGACTCCCAATGCTGGGAGCCACTTGAAGTCCAAATGGGTCCTTGGCTTCACGCAAGAAAGAATTCAGGAGTGAGCTGACAGTTTAAAGTGAAGGCAAGATTCAGAAACTACAGAAAGTTTACTGTAAAGACAGAGCAGAGGCAAGTTCTCCCTGCAGAAGAGAACTGGCCTCTGGTTCCTGTCCCCTTTCTGTTTAAGCAAGGGCTTACTTACAGGCTAAACAAGGGGAGGAATATTCATGGCGGGTGGTGTTTTGCCACTATCTTGGTTCTCACCTGTTGGAATGTGCCCTGCCTCCACCCTGTTTTGCTCAGGGTAATTTGAAACTTTTGAGACTTCCTGACTCAGGTGTGCTGCAGCCACGCCCACAGCAGTACCTGCCAGTTCCCTGTCTCCGCAGCAGCTGTCCTAGGGGCTAACTGGTTGCCACTCCTGAGGCGACACCCTTCTTTCTGATGACCCATCTGTTGTGAGATTTTTCTAGGTTGGCTGGTGGGAGCTATTTCCAGCTTTCTGGAAGCTCTGGGGTTGTCCTGCCTGCTCCTCCCTGGTGGGTCTTTCCATAGCCTTGGGTGTTTTTCTCACGTGCTGGAGTGATCAGTACTCCACGGAGACTTGAGAGGAAATGGGCAGAGCCTCCCTCCACCCCCAGCGAAGCTCTCTCCTCTCTGGTTCTCTGTTCTGCAAAATCAAAATCTTACTGTCTTTGCCCCCCTGAATTCTCAGCTCTGTCTCCGCAACTCAGGGGGCTCCAGGCTCCCATGGGCTTTCCCTCCCCGAAATGTTGCCTGAAAACTCTGTCCAGACAGAAGGCGGGGCAGTCACAGAACCTGTCCGTCAGCTGCCCTCGCTCTCCTGTCTGAAAGCCCTCGTTTCACGCATTTTGGTGGTCTTAGCTGTCTAAAGGAGAATGGTGAGTCTGGGCCCCATAACTTCACCACGGAAGGAAGTCTCACAACTCGCAGATATTACTTCATTTACGAAATTGGCACATTTTATTTAACTTAGGATCACTTTTACTGTTTCTTTAATGTTTAATTAAATCAGTCGTACATTTAACATCTAAACACCAAGTATACATATTTAATTAGTATTTAAATTTCTGATTCCTTCATATACATAAAACACCAGGGAAGCGTTTCTTGTTAGTACTTCAGAATAAGTGCACTTTCAAGGAAACAACACATTTTTTTTTTTCTTTTTTCTTTGCCAACAGGTAATGTGCCTGGAACACGTATTTTTGATAGTTTTTCAATTGCGGTAAAATTCACCATTTTAACCGCTTTACAGTGTACGATTCTGCGACTTTTAGCACATTCACAATGTCGTGCAAGTGTCTCCACCATCCACTTCCGGAAAATTTCCATGACTCCACAGGGCAACCCTGCGCTGTTTAGCAGTCACCGCCCTTCTCCCTGCCCCGGCGCGCACGGCGGCCCTGGTTTCCGTCCGCGTGGATCCGCCGATGCTGGGCACGCGCACGCACGGCGTCACGCAGCGTGCGGGCGTCCCTCAGCGTGCGGCCTTCGCGTCCCGCCTGTTCCCCGAGCGTGACGGTGCCAAGGGACCCTCCGCGCGAGCTTCGCTCCTTGTCGTGGCCGCGTGAACCTGCCGCCTTCGTCCGCCCGTTCCTGGGCGACGGACGCTTGAATAACGCTGTTGTGAACATGCCCGAACGTTCTGTTCGGACTGTTTTCAGTTCTCGTGGTTCTGCACCTGGGAGTGAAGTCGCTGGTATGGTGATTCCGTGTTTACCTTTTTGAGGAACCACCACAGTGTTTTCATTTTTCTTAGCATTTTTTATTTTTTAAACTATGTATGTGGTTTTTGTTTTTTTTTCTTTCTTTTTTTTTGAGACAGAGTCTCATTCTGCTGCCCTGGGTAGAGTGCCGTGGCGTCATCCTAGCTCACCCCAGCCTCCGACTCCTGAGCTCAAGCGATCCTCCCGGCTTGTAATCCTAGCTTCAGTGCTAGGATTACAGGCGTGACCCACCCCAAGCCCAGCCCTGTATTTCTTTTATGTAAAAAATAAACAAATAAATGGGTGGAATGAGAAAGTGCAGAAATGCTGGCTGTACAAGAGCTTTTTGCCAACCAAGCTGGAAAACAAAGGTGACAGGCGTGCCAAGGCCAGCTTTCAGGCTGCTTCTAGCATGTCATGGTCAGTCACTCTTTGGTCTCCCTTCCTTCTTGAAACCTTCAGGACAGATCGACCTTGTCCTGCCCTGGACACATACTCCTGTCCCGTCAGGAGCCCACTGGCCGAGGTCAACCTCCAAGCTTCTATGTTGGCAAGAAGGGAGGAGAGGAGAGGACGGTCCTGGTTTCCCAGAGGGTTCGGAGGCCCCCAGAGCCCCCAGGCCCGTGCAGAGGAGTGGGGGGGCAGTGTGGGGGTGGAGGATGGTGCCCACCCCTCAGACTCTGCGGCAAGTCTGAGGCGGATGGCAGAGACAGGGCAGTGCGATGATCATCAGTGTCTCTGGGAAGCTGGGCGGGTCGGAGACAGGACGCTGCAGGAGCAGGATGAGGCTGAGCGAAGGGTCACGTCAGGACAGGTGGCCAGAGGGGTTTTGCCATCCGCTCCCCCAGCATGTGGTGGTGGGTGCAGACTCACCGTGGGGTCCCTGCAGGCTACAAGGCAAGGGCACGCCCTTGGTTCCTGTCAGCGAGACAGACCTGGCCTCTGCCCCTCCCAGATCAGGGCAAATCAGAAACCTGCCAAGCTCTTCCCTGCCCAGAAGGGACACGTAGGCTTTGTCCTTCAGGTGGATCTGCCTCTGAGTCTGAATCTGGGCTGTGGTTAGCTTATGCCAGGCTGACCTCCACCACCCGCCAGCCCAGGCACCTGGCCATGGACCCCAGAGGTGAGCTGGAAGGTGGGAGCCTCGGGAACGGGGCTGTGAGTTCCCCCCTGGTCTGATTGTCAGATCGGGAGCTTCACAGCTGCGCCACGGCCAGAGGTTCAGGGCGGCCTGGCCAGGACGGTGGGGCAGAGGTGCTGCCCAGAGGGTCTGGAGCTGCACCTGTGCAGTGGGGCTGGGCAGGGCGGGGACGGCACCGGGGAAGTAAGGCAAGACATGGCCATGGCGCTGTTAGAGTAGAAGGCAGACCCTGGGTGGAGGTGTCCTGATTTGACATGCAAAGCTGTGACAGGTGGGCCTCCTGCCCAGGTCTCCTGCAGGTGGAAGTGCACCTGTCTGGCACCAGGGGACAGAGTTGGTGGTCATCGGTGAGCCTCCGCCTGCGGTGAGGAGCTCAGGCACAGCTGGTGCTCCTGCTCCTGGGCACTGCTAGCCAGGGGTGGGAGGGAGTGTGTGCCCGGCCTCATGGATGTGAAAACCGGCCCTGCAGCCAGAGCTCCAGGCAGCAGCCACAGCTGGGATTCGCCGCCATGCCTGTCTCCAAGTCCTAGGTCAGAGGAGACAGGCAGGAGCTTCCTGGGACTGGGCTTGTGAGGAAAGTGGGAAGGGCCCTGGGGAGGAGCTGGGAGGGTCCAAGGAGGAACAAACAGTGATCCCTCTGTCCACTCCCTCCTGAGGCTGGGGACAGGACCGGCTCCGGGACCTGCCCAGCCTTCATGGAGGGAGGGGCTGGTCATTCAGGGAGTCCCCGCCCAGCCAGGTGGGAGCCACACCTCCACCCTCTAACACTGAGGTCCCCAACCCCTGGGCCTGGACCGGGCCGCAGAGCTCTGCCACCCTCCCTGTTCCCCGCCACCATCCGTGGAAAAACTGTCTTCCGTGAAACTTAGGAACAGAATGGGGGGCGCACAGCAGGTGGTGAGTGGCGGGTGAGAGAGTGAAGCTAAGGCTTCGTCTGTATTTCCAGCCGCTCCCCATTGCTCACCTCCCCACCCGTCTGTGGAAAAATTGTCTTCCGTGAAACCGGTCCCTGGTGCCAAAAAGGTTGGGGACCACTGCGCTAGCAGGTACCTCGGGGAGCACTGGGCACCCAAAGGAGCCCATCTTCCTGGAAGAGAAGACCAGAGGTGACCATCTCTCTTTTTGGTCACAGCTTTAATGTGTTTAGTCATCAAAATTCTCTGGAGTTTTTCCTTGAAGGGAGCCAGACTGGTCTGGCCTGGCAGGGTGTCTGCTGTTCACACGAGAGCCCTTGTGAACACAGCCTGGAGGCCCTTGCCTGGGTGTGGGCGCCGGGCCTGGCCCCCCACTGGCACGGCCGACGCCCCGGCCCAGAGTCCAGGGCGGGTCAGCACCCGGAATGTGCACCTGGTCCCCTGAAAGACCGTGGCCACAGCTCTGAGAACGGGGACGATGTGGTGAGGTTGTCAACCTAAAGAAAGAAACTCAGAGAAACAGGCCGTCTGGAACAAAAGATTGTAACTGGGAAGAGCCAAGGGCTGCAGCCCGGCATTGCGGGCTGTGAAATCACAGGCGCACCAAGGAAAGCCAGAACCAAGGGGAGTTTTCAAAGGCAAGGAGTCCTGCACACTGCCTGGACCACCCCCCGGCCTCAGGAACCCTCCGCAGGGGGACAGCCCTTGCTAGGCTCTGTCCCGGGGTTGGGTGTCTTTACCCGGAACACTGCAGGCCGGAGGGTGGAGAGATGCTTGGTTCCAGCCAATGGTCTGCAGGATCCCGAGAGGCAGCGCTGGTGAGAAGGTGAGTTCCAAAGCAAGGAGGGCTCATCCCACCTAAGTTCCCAATCAAGTTCATTTATGCAAATAAATACTGACACTTGCTTGGTTCTGATTGGTCGGTGCAGCTGAGCCCTGATTGGTTGATACGGTAAGCTCTGGTTGGTTGTTGTTTGGGGGACTCAGAGCACAGGTGTGACCCCTCGTCAGCAAGCGGACGCTGGGCTCTAACTTAAATTTAGGCCCAGTTGGCCGCTGAGGCTGTCTTGAAGGACTGGCTCTTTCAGGTGCCCGTGTGTTTGCAAGAGGGAATTCCTGTGCTAAGCTCTGTTTGCTGCTTACTGGGTGGGGAAGAGACACGTAGGCATTTCAGGAATGCAAGTGTGAGCCCTCCCCAGCCTCGTTTTGGTGAGGGTTTTGAAGCAGATGACTCCATTTGTATTGTTAACTGCCACAGGGTCCACCCTGGGCTTGTGTTGGTTCTGATGTCAAGTGTCCCAGGGAGACAGGGCTGGAAGCCACAGACCTGGCCATCCACACCCCTGGGGAGACCCCACGGGCAGGAGCAACAAACCTGGTCTGACAGTCACGGACCTGGTAGGTGAAAAATTCAGCCCAGTTTACATAGACCTGTCCTGGTTTGAGCACTGAAAGTCTCATGTCCTGGGAACCCTGTGAGTCCCGTGCAAACCCAAATGGAGGCCATCCTGGGCCAGGGTTGGGGACCCAACATTGTCATGAATTTTGCATGACCTTGTGCAAAATTGTTCCCTCTTCCCACTCAAGTCCTTCCCTGGCACGGCCGCTTCTAACACATTGTGTCATGATTGCACCTCTGGTCTGGCCAGGGCTCTCTTCTGCACAGCCTTTTTTTTTTAGAGACAGGATCTCACTCTGTCACCCAGAGCTGGGGTACAGTGACATGATCATAGCTCACTGCAACTTCAAACTCCTGGGCCTTCACACAGATCTGGTGTCCAAAGGAAAAAAAAAAAAAAAAAACTCCTGGGCTTAAGCAATCCTCCCACCTCAGCCTCTGAGTAGCTAGGACTACAGGTGCACGCCACCACATCTGGCTAATATTTTTCTAAAAAACTTTTTGCAGAGAGAGGGTCTCGCTCTGTCACCCAGGCTGGAGTGCAGTGGCTATTCACAGGCACGATCACAGGCGCTGTGGCCTCGAACTCCTTGCCTCAAGGAAGCCTCCTGGGCGGCTGGGACTACAGGTGCGGCCACCTTGCTCAGCTTCACCACCGTCTTAGGGGCTTGCTCATCTGAGGCTGAATGTCCCTTACATGAATGTCTGCCCAGATTGTGTGCACTTTTAAAAAAATTCAACTGTTGTTCTTTTATTTATTATATTGTAGAAGCTATTAAGGGAATGAGGGCTTTTTGTAGTATGAATTGCAAGCATTTCTTTCCAGTTTGTTTCTTTTGATTTTGTTTGTTCTGAAATCATGCACAAATTTCTCATCTTTATGGGGTCCTATTTATTTGTCTTTACTTAGGGCTATGCTTTTTTTCTAATCTTTTGTCAAATCTAGAATGCCATTTCCCCCCTTAAAGACTTAAAAGTAATATCTTTCCATATTTTTTTCTGGTTTATTTATACCTTAATTTAATTTTATTATTTTGAATAGGTAGTACATTTACATGGTCTGGAAAGGAAAATTATACTTACAGGTATATACTGGTGAGTGTCATTTCCACCAGATTTCTGCTGACATTGCTCCCAGCTCCCTGCTTTCTATAATCATTTTTTATTCATTTCTTGTGTGGACTTTTAGTTTTTTTATTTAAATATAAGCAAATATTGGTCCAGGTGCCATGGCTCATGTCTGCAATCCCAGCATTTTGGGAGGCCGAGGTGGGAAGATCGTTTGAGCCCCGGAGTTGGAGACCAGCCTGGGCAACATAGCAAGACCCCATCTCTACAATAAATAAATATAAGCAAGTATGATTATATATCCCTTCACCTCCCTTTCCTCTACAAAAGGTAGAATGTTACTTGTACTGTTCTGAACTTTGCTTTAGACATGAACATGGGCACACATCTTAAGAGCAGAGCTTCCCTTGTGGGGGTGCACCCCAGTCTACTTAATAAGCCCCCCAGTGATGGACACTTGGGTTGTTTCCAGTCTTTTGCTCTTACAAATGAAGGACTGTGAATAACTTTGTCCATGTATCATTTTATGTGTGGGCAGGTGTATCTGTGGTATAGATTCCCGGAGGGGAGTTTGCGGGGTCAGAAGGTGAGTCTGACCTGGGTAGATACTACCTGATCTCACAGCGGCTCTGTCCTCCTCTACTCCCTATAGCAGCGCTTCTCAGCCTTTTGTGTGTTTGTTTGCTTGTTTTTCATTATGACGTTGTAAGGAGAAAAATTAAATTGAATTTAAATTCTCCCTAAAGAGAAAAATTAAATACCAAGGAATAGAATTCTGTCGGGTAAGGTTGAGCTTTGGAAGGCCACAGATCGTTTTCGTGCTTTTGCACTCCCGGAACCACTTTTTACTTCCTTAGGGGTGCTTTCCCCACCCCGTCCCCCTTGAGAATGGCCCACACCAAGGTAGAGCACCTGCTTGGCGCCCACCTGTGCCGGAGACTGTTGTGAGGCTCTTAGTGTTTGCGCCATCTGACGGTGAGAAATGGTATCTCCCTCGTGTGTGTGTTGAACAGCTTGAGTAATAACTGACATGCAATAGACTGCATATATTTAAAGTGTGCAGTGAGATAAAACGTAGCAATCCTGTGCTTCTGTGGCACTGTCACCACAGTCAAGGTAATAAGCATATTCCCCACTTCCTGAGGTGTTCTCGCGCCCTTTTGCAATCCGTCCCACCCTTCCCCAGCACTGCCACACACGGCAGCCACTGGTCTGCCTTTTGTCACTGGAGATCAGTTTACACTTTCTAGAATTTTATATAAAGGGACCACACGCTAAATCTCTCCTTTTTGTCGGGCTTCTTTCACTGCACATAGTAAGTTTGAGGCTCAGTGTACCCACAGTTCATTCCTTTGCTGTCCCGCTGTAGGGCTGCATCCCAGCTTGTGCGCCCACTCATTGGCTGTGGACATTTGGGTCATTTCCAGTCTCTGGCTCTTACACACGAAGGTGCTGTGAGCAGCTGCACACAAGTCTTCATGTGGACACGCGCACGTTCACTTCTCATGGGGTGACAGGGCGTATGGTAAGACATGCCAAGTCTGCATTCATCCCGGGTGCGCTGCATGCTGGCTCCGGCTGCTCTGCATCCTCGCTGACATTTGGTATAATCAGTCTTTCAATTCTAATGTCACATACGTGTATCGCATTGTGACTGATGTGCATTTCCCCAGCGACTAATGATGTTGCTAGCTCTTCATGAACTTTTTGGCCATCCTTCTGTCTTCCCAGTGAAGTGTGTGCGCAAAGCTTCTTCCCATTTTTTAAAGACCTTATTTTCTAGCACAGATTTAGGTTCACAGCAAAACTGAGCAAGGGTACAGAGATTTCCCACATACTCCCTGCCCGCTCCCTCCCCGCCCCGCACAGCATCCCCACTACGAACGTCCCCACCAGAGTGGGGGGTTAGCTACACCTGGTGAACCCACACTGACGCATCACCGCCCAGGGCCATCGTGTACGGTAGGGTTCTCGCTGGGTGTTGGATGTTCTGTGGGTTTGGAGGAATGTACAATGACATGTTCCCACTGTTACAGTGTCATACGGAGCATTTTTTATTGCCCTAAGACTCCTCCGTGCCCTAAAAATCCCACCCTCCCCTTAGCTCCACTGGCAGCCGCTGACCCACTTACCGTCCCCACAGTTTCCTCTTTTCCGGAGTGTCTTATAGTTGGAATCACAGTGCTCGGCCTTTTAGGATTGGCTTCTGCACTTACTAACATGCACTTAAGTTTCCTTCATGTCTCTTCATGGCTTGGTAACGGATTTCTTTTCAGCACTGCGTAATATTCCTTTGGCTATACCACACTTCACCTATCCACCTGCTGAGAAGCATTTCAGCTGCTTCCAAGCTCTGGCAGTCGTGAATAAGGCTGCTGTAAACACTCAGGTGCAAGTTTTTGTGTGGACATAAGTTCCAGCTCCTTTGAGTAAATGTCAAGGCCCACGATGGCTGAATCACGTGGTGAGAGCGGGTTTAATTTTGTAAGAAACTGCCAGGCTGTCCTCCAAAGTGGCTGTGCGTTTTTGGATCCCACCGGCAAGGAGTGAGAGTTCCTGTTGCTCTACATCCTCATCAGCACGTGGTGTCCTCAGGGGTTTTGGATTTGGGCCATTCCAGTAGGTGGGTAGTTACATCCCATTGTCATTTTAATGTTTCCTCTGGAACATCGCCCGGCACGTGCCAGCCGGGGCCAGAGTGGGCTCTAGTCGTCCTCGCTGCCTCCTCAGCATGTTCCTTCCGCATCGGCGACCCGCACCCATGTCCTTCTCACAACAGGGACACGTGTCCTCTGCGGAGGCTGCGGGCAGGGGTAGAGCGGGGCGGCGCTGGACAGGTGCGTGGAGTCCCCCGGGCGGGCGAGGGGCAGGGGCGTAGGGCCAGGCCCGGGCTCGCGCGCGGGGACCCGTGCTATGCGGGGTGCAGACTTGCCTGGGGCTGCGGAGGGGGCCAAGGGGTGCGACTGTAGCGGGCGGGGCCGTCTGGGGACGCGGGGCGCAGGGTTCTGCCGGGCTGGAGGGTTTAAAGGCAGAGCCTAGGGAGGCTGGCATTTCTGGGGCGTCCCAGGGGGTCAGGGCAGGCCGGGCACGGGCACGGGCTGCAAGGGGGAGCCGGTCTCACTGGCTGCTCGCGCTGGCACCCCCCTTGCTAGCTGGGGTCCCTGGGGACCCCAGTCTCCCGCGGCGGACGGTCCTGGGTCCGCTCCAGCGCCCCGCTGTGCTCTCACCGAGTCTGGCCCGGACACGCCCCGCGGGGGCGGAGCGGCCGAGCGGGTGCCTCGGGCGCCGCCTGGAGCTCACCCCGCCCCAGCGAGGCCGGGGCGGAAGCTGGCCAAGCGGCAGGCGCCCTGGGCCCGCGGGGGAGACGCCGAGTCATGGCCAAGCTGCTGTGGACGCTAGCCGGTGAGTGCCTGAGACCCGCAGCCTTCGGACCCAGCGGGCAGGGCCTGGGTTGGAGCGGGTGGCCCTGCCCACGCCACGACAGTCCCCGGCCTCTACCTGCCCCGGCTCCCACCCGCCTTTCCCTAACCGGGACGTCGGCGCTGGCCGGGGACCCACAGCGACAGTGGAGCCGCGGGCTCTCCGGCCTCGGGAAGGCCCGGCCCGTGGCACGGGCGCCCACGGCGCGGGCGGAGAAAGATTCCTCACGGGGAGATCAGGATATATAAAGGAAAAAGGTTATTTTGTCTTTTCAGAAGGAGGGAGGGAATGAGAGAGGGAGGGCGGGACGGCAGGGAGACCGCGCGGCATCCCAAGGACTGGGAAGGGGGTGCGCCCGGCCGAGCCGCTCGCTGACTGTTAGGGGATGAGGAGGAACGATAGTGGTGGCGCCAGCCCATAACAAAAGCGGCCGCAGGATGTCGAAGTCGAGAGTCGGTCCGCCACACAGGTGTGACTCTGCCCTCGAGGTGTGGTTGGGGCGCAGCTCGGTCTCCTGCTGTTTTCTCGGGAACTCTGTAAAAGCAGATTCCCGAAAAAACATTTTAAAGACATTTACCTCTCTTTCCCGTCCGTGCAGCCCTTTGCAGAAGTCGTGCGAAAGGGAACTCCCGCGGGGCCTGCCAGCGGGAGAACCGTGGGATTGGCCTCACCTGTGCTAGGACATTTCGGGGTTGGGTATTTTCCGGTGGTCTTGCAAGGCCGCCGTTTCACCCGGCGCCGTGCTGGACTGGAAGACGCCCCAGACCCGAAAGCCGAGACGCCCCCGGATCGTGCCGCGGGCCCGGCCGAGCGCAGAGCGCAGGCGAGCGACCCGGGACGGGTGGGCTGCGGTGACACGGGGAGGGAGGGCAGGGCTGAACCGCCCCAGAGCCGGAAACTGTGCCTTTGATTAGAGCGCCGTTTGTGTACGCGGTTGGGGGGAAATGTTGAGCTGGAACCGGGAGGAAGGTAAGACAGACCTGGGCTGGCGGCCCTGGAGGTGGGGGAGGAGGGCTGGAAAATTCATGGAGAAGGACCCAGGTGGTGGTAAGTCGAGCCCCTGCCCTCAGCCGTGCTCGCAAGTCAGCCAGCGTTTACTGTGAGCCCGACAGAGTCCATGTCAGGGGAGCCCTGGCAGTGAGTACTGTTCTCATGCACCTGTGGGAAACAGCAGGTGTAGAGAGAGCTGGGACGCTGGCCCCGGGCACAGGTAGGAAGGGGCAGAACGGAGCCTGGAATTCGGGTCTGTCTAACTGCAAAGACCTGCCTCTTCCTTGCTGCTGAGGCTTTCAGGGTGTTTCCCTGTTCCCTCCTTTGTGGTCTTTCTTTCCTTTCCCCCTCCCCTTTCCCCCCAATATATTTTAGCAGCTTTTATGCAATAAACTACACTTAAGATGCACAGTCGGATAAGTTTGATACATGTGGACACCTGTGCAACAGTGGCCCAGTCAGGGTGATGAACACGCCCACCACCCCAAGAGTCCCCCGTGCGGTGGGTTACACTGTCTTAGTCCCAGGTCAGGGACTCATTGTGTCACCTGCTCTGGGACCCTTGGAGGACCAGAGACTCTGCGGTTGGTCTCCACACCCCCGAGGTTCCAGCGCGGGGTCTGGCCCATGACGGCACCGAGACAAACATCTTGAAGACTAAGTTCGGGTCCTTTGAGAAACCTGGCAAACCAGTGCCCACTTTTGGTGACCCCCATGCATTCATGTGCTGGTGCAGTCATCCAACACATCCTTGTAAAACGCTGATGCGCAGCAGCAGGCCTGGTGCCAGCGAGGGGACCTCCAGGGAGCGGGGAGCAAGGTGGCCTTGGACACACGAACGGTGAAGGGCCTGGTGTGTGAAAATCTGGTGCACAGCCATGCCAGGGCCACGAGCCGGAAGGCCTTGCCCCAGGAGTCGGCCGGGCGTGCGGGGAGGGCAGGAGGGCAGGGTGGCTCTGCCAGCGGCAGCACCAAGAGGACGTGGAGAGCGAGGAGGTGATGGCAAAGATGCGGTTGGTGGGTGGTAAGCTGGGAGTGGTGTCACAGAGTGGCTCCTCAGAGGGTGCTTGGTCCCTCACGCCATCCTGGCACTCTGGGGGGCTGGCAGACCACGTGGGGAATTCTGGAACGTGGCAGCACAGCAGGGTCTGGCTCCTCCGGTTGTGGGTCTCTGATGATTGGGCAAGATCAGAGCAAACATCTTGGAAGCACAGAAAACCCGCTTTTACTGAGGCCTGCTCTGAACACACCTGGCATCTCTCTTCCTCTGGCTTAGGGTCAATGACCTGTGACTGATGGCACTTTCTTTTAAAAAACACCATTATTGCGGTATTGTTTACATGCTGTAACACTCACCTGTTTTAAATGCACTACTCAATGACTTTCAGTAGATCTACAGAGTTGTGGAATCAATTTTGGAGCTTTTCCATCACCCCCCAGAAATCCCCTGGCACCCTTGCAGTCCACTCCCGGTCCCCAGCCTGGCCTGGGCAACCACCTTCTGTCTCTACAGCTTTGCCCTCCTGGACATTTCATATAAATGGCGTTCTGTCATATGTGGTCTTTTGCATCTGATTTTCTGTAGAATGATGTAGAATAGTTTTCAAGGTTCATCCTTGTTGTAGCATGCACCAGGATGTCATTCCTTTTTATTGATGAATAATATTCCATTGTGTGGAGAGACCACATTTTGTCTACGCACTCATCAATGGATGCGGAAACATTTGCGGTCCTTTCCATTTATTAGCTATTTTGAGCAACACTGCTATGAATATTTGCGTACCAGCCTTTGTGTGCAGTTATGTTTTCATTTCCTTTGTGTAGATACCCAGCAGTGGAAGTGCTAGGTCCTATGGTAAATTTATGTTTAACATTTTAAGAAACCAGCAAACTGTTTCCCAAAGTGGCTGCACCAGGGGTGGGGACCTGTTCATGTTGGAAGCTGCATTAATTTAGCTCTAATCAAATAAGGCTGCATTCAAGAAACTTCAATTAGATATACTTAAAAATGTATGTTATTTTGTAAAAATCTATAGACCGAATAATTTCAAAAAGTGAAAACTATTTGTTAATTTTAAAGTTAACTAACCTTTTAATGACTTTGCTGTGTCTGCTTTTTGTTGGAAAGCATTTGAATATTTGGCTGCAGCATGGAGGTCCACGGTTTTAGTTGGTTCTCTCAATGGGTATCGGTCATTTGTGACCTGGGTTATTAAAGACCTTGAAGGCCAGGTTTAGGTGATTTTTTTGGGGGGGTTGAGAGCCTTTGTCTAATTCTTTGGAGCTTGATGTCAGACGGGGACTGGGAGATAAAATGCATATTGAGAAGTAAAGTTCCCTCAGGAGCTCCTACTTGATAATCCCACGATGGGTCTGTTCTAGGGACGAGACTGTCCCCACTGGCTGGGCAGGGGTACGTCTATGGATTTCATCGCCGAGTGCCTGGGCATTAAGCCAGACCCTCTCCTTTTCCTCAGGGGATAGAGGAAAGAATAGTGTAGAGGTCACGCCAGGTCAGATCGTAAGACTGAGTTAAATAAATAAAAGGGCCATGCACCTGCATGATGCCTTCCGCCCCATGACCTCCCTGAGCGGGTACAAACCACTTGTGATAGCGCCTGCAGGTCCCGGCCCTTGAGCAGAACGAGAGTGGGTAGTAGGGTCCATGCAGTCAGCCTGTGGCAGGGGAGCCTTAAGGTTTTATTTTAGTTCACAGATGGAAGCTTATGTACTGATTTGAGATTGTTCTTTTCTAATCTAGGTATTTACAGCTATAAATTTCCCTCTAAACACAGCTTTAGTATCCCATAACTTTAGTTATGTTGTGTTTTCATTTTCATTCAGCTCAGAATGAGCTGAATGAGACAGAGTCTCACTATGTTGCCCAGGTTGGTGTCGAACTCCTGAGCTCAAGCAATTCTCCTGCCTCAGCCTCCCAGAGTGCTGGGATTACAGGCGTGAGCCACCACATCCGGCTGCATGGTATCTTTTGATTTTTTCTTTGATCCCTTGGTTATTTAGAAGTGTGTTGCTTAATTTCCACATATTTGTGGATTTCCCAAAATTTCTTTGTTGTTAATTTCTAATGTTTTTCCATTTTTGTTAGAGAGCAAACTTTGTGTGATATCAATCCTTTACAAATTTTTTCTGTATCCCAAGTCATCAGGCAAAATCCTTCTGAATTTATCAGGACTTGGTTTATGGCCTAGCATATGGTCTGTCTTGGAGAATGTTCCATGTGCACTTGAGGAGAATGTGTACTTTGCTGTCATTGGGTGGAGTGTTCTGTAGGTGTCAGCTATGTCTAGTTGGTTTATAGTGATGACAGGTCATCAGTACCTGCTGATTTTCTTTCTAATTATTCTATCCATTGTTGAGAGTGGGATAGGATTTCAATGTGTCCAACTATTATTATTGAATTGATCATTTCTTCCTTCAATTCTGTGAATTTTTCCTTCATGTATTTTGAGGATAGGTTGTTACATATGTATATATTTATATTAATACTTGTTATATCTTTGTTATATATTAACATTATTATTATTATTATTAAGCGACAGGGTCTTGCTCTGTCACCTAGGCTGGAGTGCAGTGGTGTGATCATAGCCCACTGTAGTCTTGAACTCCTGGCCTCAAGCAATCCTCCCGCCACAGCCTCCTGAGTAGCTGGGACTACAGATGCATGCCACTGTGCTTGGCTAGTTTTTTTTTGTTTGTTTAGAGATGGGGTCTTGCTAAGTTGCCCAGGCTGGTCTCAAACTCCTGGCCTCAAGCGATCCTCCCACCTTGGCCTCCCAAAGTGTTGGGATTACAGGTGTGAGCCACCGCATCTAGCCAACTTTTTATCATTGTAAATTGTTTCTCTTTGTCTCTAGTAAGATTTTTGATCTTAAAATCTGTGTTGTGTGATACTAGTGTTGCTACCCCAGCTCTCTTGTGGTTACTGTTTGCAGGCAAGTCTTTTACTATCCTTTTGCTCTGGACCCATTTCTGTCTTTGTTTCTAGCGTATGTCTCTTATAGACAGCTTATAGTTGAAGCTTTTGTTTTTAAATCCAGCCTGACAATCTCTGCTTTTGATGAGAGTGTTTAATGTATTCATATCCCGGTTGTCATTGCTATGGTTGGATTTTCACCTGCCAGTTCGCGATTTGTTTTCTATGCTTCATGTCTTTTTGTCCTGCTCATCCTTTGCTGCTGCTTCTAGATCAAATAGACATTTTCTAGCGTGCCGTTTTAATTCCTTTGTTCTTTTTAAGTATATATTTTTAAGTTGTTAGTGGTTGCTCCAGGGATTACAATATGCATTTGAATTTGTCACGATCTACTTTGGATCAAAACTTTCTTAATTTCAGTAAAACACAGAAGCTTTGCTCCAGCAGGGCCCCGTTCCCTCCCTCCTCGTTTGCGGTGCTATTCTCGTGTAAATTAATCTATATACATTGTAAACTCTACAATACTGTGCTAAATTATTGCTTTACACAGTCTTATTTCTTTTATGATTCATAAATAAATTATATGAATAAATTAAGGAGGACAAGGAAGGGGAAAAATACTTTTTCAAGTCTTTTATATCACACTGTGCATTTACCATTTACTTAAGTTATCGTCTGGTAAGGTTTCCTGCTCCAACATAGCTTCCTCTCCTTTCTCCTTTGTGCTACTATTGTCACATCATATCTTTTCCTGTTATAAACCCAGCGACTGAGTCAGCTTCGCAAGATCTCAGGGTACGAAGTCCATATGAATCAATTGCATTCCTGTAATACTTGCAACAGTCTGTCGGATGTGACATAAAAAATACCATTTATGAGCCGGGCGCGGTGGCTCACGCCTGTAATCCTAGCACTCTGGGAGGCCGAGGCGGGCGGATTGTTTGAGCTCAGGAGTTCGAAACCAGCCTGAGCAAGAGCGAGACCCCGTCTCTACTAAAAAAATAGAAGAAATTATCTGGCCAAAATATACATAGAAAAAATTAGCCGGGCATGGTGGCGCATGCCTGTAGTCCCAGCTACTCGGGAGGCTGAGGCAGTAGGATCACTTAAGCCCAGGAGTTTGAGGTTGCTGTGAGCTAGGCTGACGCCACGGCACTCACTCTAGCCCGGGCAACAAAGCAAGACTCTGTCTCAAAAAAAAAAAAAAAAAAAAATACCATTTACAGTAGCATCAGAAAACATGAAATACTTTGAAATGAATTTACCAAATTGGGAGCAGCGCCTATATAAGTAAAGCTATAAAACATTGCTGCTTTGTAGAAATTAAACAAGACATAGATAAATGGAGAGAGAGATATATATACCATGTTCATGAATTGGAAGACTTAACATTGCTAAACTGTCACTTCTCTCCCAAATTATTCTATAGAGTCTATATAATCCCAACCAAAACACCAGAAGAAATTTTGGTTCTAATTCTAGGAATTTAGGTTGATTCTAACCCTAGGAAGCTGATTCTAAAATTTATATATATGGAAATGCAAAGGTCCCAGAACAGTTAAAACAGTTTTGAAAAATGGAAACGAAGACCTGCCTTCCCTGGTTCCACGGTGGATTATACAGCCGCAGTGGTCAGTGCAAGTTTTTATTAGGGTCGACATACAGACCAGTGGAAAAAATGCAGAGTCCCAGAAACACCCGCACATCTGTAGTCAATTGGCTTTGATAATGGTGCCGAGGGGATGTGGTGGGGCAAGGAAAGTATTTTCAGTTCAAATGGCTGAAACTACCGAATGTCCACTAAAAAAGCTTTAATCTTTCATACCATATACAGAAATGATGAAAATTTCTGAAGAAAATAGGAGAAAATATCCATTAACATAGGGTAGGCAAAAATTTACTAGATGAGGAAAAAAAAGCTCAAACCACAGAAAGTGATAAATTAGTCTCTATCAAAATTAACATTTCTCCTCAAAAGAAAAAAAATTTAAGAAAAAAGGAATAGATGAGCCGTAGACTGGGAGAAAATATCTGTAATATTAATACATATATCTGGCAAAGGACTTGTATCCAGAATATATAAATAAATCCTACAGCTCAATAGTGAAAAGAGAAACAACTCAATTAAAAATGAGCAAAAGATTTGAACAGACACTTCCCACGAAACAAACGAATGCCCGTAAACGCATGTGTCGTCAGGCTGCAGTGAGAGAGACACACGACCAAGCGTGGCCAGAACGCGGTGCAGCTGCAGTCCCCGTGCGTCGCTGGCAGAAATGGAAAATTCTACAACCGCTTTGGAAAACAATTTGGCAGTTTCTTCCAAAGTTAAACATATACTTAACATGACTTATCCTTTCCAATCCTTGGTTTTGACTCGAGAGAAATAAAAACATATGTCCACACAGCTACCCGCACGTGCTTTCTGCATCTGTAGTCTCCCCAGACAGGGACGAAACTGAAATGTCTGTCAACGGGTGATGGGATGAACAACTGTGGCTTATTAACAATGGCATACTACTCAGCAACGAAAAGTATGAACAATTGATACATTAACAACATAGATTAAGAATACTACTTTATGCAAATGCAGCCAGTCATACAAGAGCATGTGTTATGTGAGTGCGTTTGCATGGATTGCCAAGAAAGCAGACCAGTGGTTGGTGGGCAGGAGGGAACTTCACGGGCTGATGGCCCTGGGTATCCTCTCTGGGGTGGTGGTCATGTGTGCACAGACTGTGTTCAAAACTCAGCAAGCTGTGGACCTAAAAGGGGTGCATTTTATTGGATATAAATTATACTGCAAATGAAGTTGATTTAAAAAGTTCCCAAAAGTGGAACAATGTCTTCCAAATTTAAGGAAAATTATTTCCACTTATATTTCCCTACAATCAAACTATCTATCAACTACAAAAATGGGAAAAAATAATTTAAGACTTCTAAATTTCAAATTTTACCTCCCATGTTCTTTTGTTTCAGGAAACTATTAGAGATAAATTGTTCCATGGTCATAGGATTTAGAAACGTGGAGGTAAAGGCCGGGCGCGGTGGCCCACACCCGTGATCCCAGCACTCTGGGAGGCCAAGGAGGGAGGATTGCTTGAGGTCAGGAGTTTGAGACCAGCCTGAGCAAGAGTAAGACCCCGCCTCTACTAAAAATAGGAAAATTAGCCAGGTGTGGTGGCTTGAGCCTAGAGTCCCAGCTACTCGGGAGGCCGAGGCAGGAGGATCGCTTGAGTCCAGGAGTTATAGGTTCGAGGCTGCAGTGAGCTACGATGACACCACTGCACTCTAGTGTGTGTGTGGCAGGGAGAGCAGAGCTAGACTCTGTCTCAAAAACATATAAACAAACAAAAAACGGTGATCTCCTGTTGCTCCTTTCAGTGACGTTCATTTCGGCTTCCCGCGGGAAGGGGGTGCTTAGTGGGAAGAGGTCACTGGGAGGCCGGGTGACTCTGAGGGTCTAAGGAAGCAACGAGGGGGTTGAGCAGGGAGGAGCAGATGGTCCCCTCTTCCTGGAGCCGGGTTTGCAGAGGCTGGGGTTGTGTCAGCATCCCCTGTGGAGTGGGCACAGGCCTGACAGAGCGCGGCCAGGCCGTCACGTGACAAGACACAGACAAGGGGCAAGTGGGCGGGTAAGGGGGCAGAGGAGTGATCTGATTTCCCGCTGCTGCTTTCCAGGAAAACCAAACGGCCACCTGTCCTATCCCTTGATCTTCCTCCTGATAACGCTGGTCCTGGTCCTCCTTGGGTAAGAGACACTGGTCCTTGTCCTCCTTGGGTAAGAGACGTCTGACTGATGTGACCGATGCCGGCCAGGCTGGGGAGCAGCCAACGCAGCCAGCGAGACCTGCGGGCCCTGAGCGATGCCCGCCCGACTGTCACAGACTGACTCGGTCCTAACGACAACTGTGCCCGCGCTGGCTCGGGCGGGACGGTGTCACCCTCCACTTGCCCCTCATCCATGCTTGGCCTGGGTGGGCTGGTGTCCCCCCTGCACAGATGAGGAGTCCGGGGCTGGAAGGGCGAGTCACTCGCCACCACTGTGTGGCCGGGAGAGGGGAAGGCCAGCCTGGGCCCTGAGCTGTCGGCGCTTCCAGATGTAGCAGGTCCTAAACCAGAGGGAAGTCACCGGCCAGCTCTGCCGGGGCATCCGTGGACACGCCAGGGAACGGTCCCCGAGGTGGCCTGGGAGGCTGCACCGACTGGACACAGGGTGCAGGTGCCCATACACAGAGCACTGTCCCCAGGGAGCCCCTGCTGGCGTGGGACGTGTGAGTCTCTGGGCTTTGCAGAGGAGGTGCTGGCCTGTGGCAGGGCCCGCGCAGCCTCACCGGTGCCGGCTCCACGCTGCTTGGAGGGAGGGTGGACAGGCGGTTCTCGCTGCTGCGTCCTGAGCAGCTGCCTGGGGTGCACCCCCTTTCCCGCAGCTACGGGGTCCTGAGCCCCAGAAGCCAGATGCTGGGGAGCCTGGGAGCCAGGTGAGTAGGGGTGAAGGAGGGGAGGGGACCCTCTGTGCTGGCATGGGGTGGGGTAGCGGCTCTGGTTGCTGCTCTGGGGCCCCCCTGCCTGTCCCAGGCCTCACATCCGTGCCACACAGGCTGTGCCCAAGGCCTGCCAGCTCCCAGGTCCCTGGGCTGCGTCTGCCCCACCTGCCCTGGTCCCGCCGCCCTCGTCTCCACCTGCCCCATCCCCGCTCCCCTCGCAGGAGCTAGAATGATCTTTCCAGAACATACCTTAGGACGCCCTCCGTGGTCTGGTCCCCCCCACCAGCCTTGGCTCTCCTGTGGCCCTTGCCCTCTGTGCCCCAGCCAGAGGCCGGACCCCAGCCTTTGTGGGTGCTGTGCCCTCTGCTGGGACCACTCGTGTCCCCTGCTAATTCCCGCTCGTGTCAGTTCCCGTGTGTCAGGACACGGAGCCCCACTCTTGAAGGGGACATCACAACCACCGACCACTGTCTCTCCCTGGGGTTCGGCCTCCTGTCTTCACTGACGGGGCACAGCTGGGCCGTTCTCCTTGGGGTCTCAGGTGGTCACAGGCAGACGGTGGCTGGAGCTGGGGTCATCAGGAAGACCTCACGTTGCTGGCGGTGGGTGCTGGTTCTCCGCCGAGACACCTACCCAGGCTCCCCGTGGGCCTCTGCTCGCTCAGCTGGGGCTTTCAAGACCGGTGTCCCAAGAGAGATGGGACAGGAGTCGTATTGCCTTTGAGAACCTGGATTCGGAAGTCACCCCTCAGCCCTTGTGCCACATTTTATGTCTTAGAAGGATTGAAGATCAGACCCCACCTCTTGATAGGAGGTGGCCTCAGAATTTGCAGATGTGTTGTGGAACCTCCACCCCACCCAGGCTCAGCTCAGAAGCGTGTGGCTCCCCGAGGGCAGACCTCGGCCTGCGGCGTGTGACAGTCCCCCCCTGGGCCCACCACCACCGCCACAGCTGTGCTGTGCCTGATGCAGGCGGATCCGCTCCACACTTCAGGCCACCACTGTGCCCTCGTCCCCTCTACCCCCCAGCTTTGTTCCATACGCGTGTGTGCTAAATCCTTCCCCTGGAATAAACCCTGTCTCCTGTGTTCTCATCCTGTAGCGCAGCTGTTAGAGAACCGGACAGCGTGCAAGGGTCAACGCTGTCAAGGTACAATGTCCTCACCTGGTGTCTGTGCGCGTGTGGACAGGGGTGCGCGGAGGCTGGGGCACATCCTCTTTCCCCAGTCTCTGCTCTGACTTTGTTCAGTGGCATTAAGAACATTCACACTGTTGTGCAACCATCACCACCATCCATCTCCAGAACTTTCCATCTTACAAAATGGAACTCTGTCCCCGTGAAACACCAACTCCCCCATCCCCTCCCCCAGCCCCTGGCACCCACTGCTCTGCGGTCTGTTGCTGAGTGCGGCTGCCCTGGCGACCAGGTACAAGTGGAATCGCACAGTATAATGACCAACTCACTGCACTGAGCCTGGAGTCCTCACGGTCCGTCCGTGTTGTAGCCTGTGTCAGAATGTCCTTCCTTTTTAAGGCTGACTCCCTGCTTTTATTTTTTATTTATTTATTTTTTTTTTTGAGACAGAGTATCACTCTGTCACCCGGGCTAGAGTGAGTGCCGTGGCGTCAGCCTAGCTCACAGCAACCTCAAACTCCTGGGCTTAAGCAATCCTACTGCCTCAGCCTCCCGAGTAGCTGGGACTACAGGCATGCGCCACCCATGCCCGGCTAATTTTTTCTATATATATTTTAGTTGGCCAGATAATTTCTTTCTATTTTTAGTAGAGACAGGGGTCTCGCTCTTGCTCAGGCTGGTCTCGAACTCCTGACCTCGAGCGATCCACCCGCCTCGGCCTCCCAGAGTGCTGGGATGACAGGCGTGAGCCACGGCGCCCGGCCGACTCCCTGCTTTTAAACGCCATCATGGGACATTCAAAGTGCAGCCATTATTGACAATGACGAGTGGCAGGGGGCTCATGTCTCCTGGGGCGCTGTGTCATGTTAGGACTGGTGGTGCTTGGCGCCACTGCTGGGGCTGGCCCTGTGGCAACCGAGAGAGGCAGGTGTTGCCTCCCGCTTCCCAGACGGGAAGGCTGGCCCTGCAGTCGCCAGTCGTGAAGGGCAGAGCAGGTCAGGCCCAGGTGGACGGTCTTCGTACCTGAGGGCTTTCCCTGGGAGAGAGGGGACAGAGGCCACGCCCAGCCTCCTGTCCCCCTCAGTGAGTTACCACATGAGCTGGACCCTGTAGGCCGCCCGCCCCCAGCCTTGAGCTGAGTGGAAAGCAACGTGCCCGAGGTCACTCGGCTCCTCTGGCGGTTGGCAAAGGCGCGGTGAGGACGGATTGTGGCTGACACAGGGCTGGGTCTCGGCCTGGGCTGGGCTTCTGGGGGGCTCCCCGAGGCTCTGCCCATGACCTAACCTTCACGCAAGCTCACGTGTGGTGTTCTGTGTTCGCAGGATGGTCTATCCCCAGCCGAAGGTGCTGACGCCCTCGTGAGTAAAATTCCTGACGCTTAGGAAGGTGCTAACAGCGGTGTCCTTGGTTTCGGTCTGCATCCGAGCTGGCTTTGCTGGTCCTTTCCACTGAGGTTTCTGGGGTCTGACTTTGGAGGCCCACACGGTACTGCCTCTCCTTTCTTGTCCTTTGACTTGCGTTTCTTGTTCCTGTCCCTGTCCTACCCCTTGACCCACAAATCTCACTCCTCTCCTGGCCCAGCAGGGTCTAAAGTCCGGGAAGGGCTGGGAAGCGCGGCCGGCTGCGTCTGGACCGGTTTCCCAGCAAACGCCAGTCCTGGGAGGGTGGTGGGAGGCCCTGGGGGGGGGGGTGGCCGAGCGCCAGCGTCAGCGTGGGTGGCACCTGCTCTCTCCCCGTGCAGTCGGACAGATGTCCTGGTCTTGACCCCCTGGCTGGCTCCCATCGTCTGGGAGGGGACTTTCAACAGTGACATCCTCAACATGCAGTTCCGGCTCCAGAACGTCACCGTTGGATTAACTGTGTTTGCCATCAAAAAGTGAGTGGGCGAGTGCTGGGGACGTCAGGGTCTGTCCTTGTGTTCTGGACGGAAAGGGGGACCAGCCTCGTCCTCCCACAGGGTAGATGGTAAAGGTCCTTTGCTCGGCATCCTACTGAGGCTGCTGTCACCAGCAGTGGCAGCTCTAGCGCTCTGCCCCCTCCCCCCCTGTACCTGTGGCCACCCCCCAGCTGAGCGGGCGGCAGACCCCCACTCAGTACCAGGCTCCAGAGGGGTCCCTTTCACTGACCAGAGATGGCAGGAGGGGGACACCTGTCTGTTCTGCTTGGACCAGTGGATGCAGGATGCTGGCGGAGCTGTGGCCACACCTTGTGCTCACGTGTAGGAGGGAGGGCAGAGCACCTGACCCCAGAGCCTTGGAGAGGTAGCTGGCCGTGAGCCTGGGGACTCTGGGTCAGGCCGGCTTCACGGGTAGCAGGGCAGCCACAGGTGTGCAGCTTGACCTCTGGAGCCTGTGGGGAGCCAGGCCAGTGACATGGCCGCCCCCGGGGACTGCCGTGGGGCGCAGAGGGAAGCTGCGCCTGTGTGTGGAAAGAGGCGTGTCCTTCCCCCCAGCACTCTGCCTCCAGGACGGTCCTGGGGCCTTTGCGGCCCCCTTTACTGGCTCAGACGTGGGAGAGGAGTGCGCCTGGCTCGCAGGGACCAGGAAGGGGCAGGGGACAGCCCAAGAATTCTTATTCCAGTTCCTAGGGACAAGGGACTGGAGAGAGCCCCCGGGGGGCTCTGTCAGGGCACCATCTCGCCATTGCGCCTGGCCGTCCGTCTCCCCTCTGGGCCCTGAGCTGGTCCCCACATCCCCAACACCCTCAGAGAGAAGCAGCCCTGCCAAGTCGAGCCACGAGCCCACAGCCACCCACCACAGTGGCCAGGCCTGGGCTCGTACCCGTCACGCTGGCCCCTGTGCTGGGCTCTCTTGGCCCCTGTGTGCGTGTCCCCTGACCGCCCACGGTGCCTGCGCTGACCTGGGGACAGATGTGCGGGGAGCCAGGCAGGGGTGAGCAGCCCTGGTGCCTGCACTAGACTCTCGGGCCTCGGGGGCAGAGCACACTTTCTGGCTAGTTGGGGAGCCCCTGTCCCCATGGTGGGGAGCACGTGGGCTGGCAGACCGCAAGGAGAGCCATCGCGGCAGCTGGAAAACTCCTGAGGTCGGGGGTGACACCTGTCCTGGGCCCAGAAGCTTTGACGCTTGGATTCGAGGTTTGCGGCCTGCACTGCCCGCCCTCCCTTCCCCGTCTCCTTTCTCGGGTCCCCATGGTGCTAGACCTGATCCCTGATCCAGTGGAGGAGTCAGCAGTGACCCCGCCTGAGGAATGTAAGCAGTTTACTGAGCACCTGCCCACAGAGCACCCTCAAACCTCCCAGGGGGAGCTCCAGGGTACAGAGATGGCGTCGGGCGGGAGAGCCACGCACGGTGAGGGGCAGGAGGCCGGCCCTGGCTGGTCCAACCAGCCCTGCCGGGCGTGGCAAGAAACCCGTGTGCCGGGGGCTTCGTTCGGGGGGGGGGGGGCAGGATGATTGCCCCAGGAGGGGGCACATGTAGGGGGTTTGGCCCCAGAGCTCAGGCCGAGGGCCCTGAGTCCAGCTCCAGCTCTGCTGCCTGCAGGCTGCAGCGAGGTTTCCAGCCTAAGTCCCGGCTCTGCTGCCGCAGACGGGTGCAGGGGTCCCTCCGTCCCTGGGAGAAGAGGAGCGAGGCACAGCTGAGGCCTCGCTCAGGACAGGGCAGGGAGCTGCTTTGGGCCTGCGAGGGCCTGTCCCTGCCAGCAGAGTGGCCGCCGGGTGGGGCCTGGCTGATGCCAGGTGGCCTCCCCCAGCCCCGCTGCCCACCTGCCTTGCAGGTATGTGGTCTTCCTGAAGCTGTTCCTGGAGACGGCGGAGAAGCACTTCATGGCGGGACACCGGGTCATCTACTACGTGTTCACCGACCAGCCGGACAAGGTGCCGCACGTGGCGCTGGGGCGGGGCCGGCGGCTGCAGGTGCTGCGGGTGCGGTCCTACGCGCGCTGGCAGGACGTGTCCATGCGGCGCATGCAGATGCTCAGCGAGGCTGCGGAGCAGCGCTTCCTGCACGAGGTGGACTACCTGGTGTGCGCGGACGTGGACATGCAGTTCCACGACCACGTGGGCGTGGAGATCCTGTCTTCGCTCTTCGGCACCCTCCACCCCGGCTTCTACGGGAGTCCCCGCCAGGCCTTCACCTACGAGCGCCGGCCCCAGTCCCAGGCCCACATCCCCCGGGACGAGGGCGACTTTTACTACATGGGCGCCTTCTTCGGGGGGTCGGTGCCCGAGGTGCAGCGGCTCACCAAGGCCTGCCACCAGGCCATGATGGCCGACCGGGCCCACGGCATCGAGGCCGTGTGGCACGACGAGAGCCACTTGAACAAGTACCTGCTGTATCACAAGCCCACCAAGGTGCTGTCCCCGGAGTACATGTGGGACCAGCAGCTGCTGGGCTGGCCCTCGGTCCTGAGGAAGCTGAGGTTTGTGGCTGTGCCCAAGAACCACCGGGAGATCCGGAGGTCTGAGCCCAAGAGCCCGCCCGCCGGCGCCCCGGAGAGCTCAGGGCTGGCTGACCGGGCAGCTGGGCCTCCCTTCAGGGGCACCCGAAGATAAAACCAGTTTCAGCAGAAAGGGTGTGACTCTGCTCCCTTTTTCTTTCCTGCTGGGAGAAATCGCTGAAGCCTAACGCCCACCCCACCCTCAAATTCAGGCCACCGTAGCACCACACCCCAGAGACCACAGACACAGGCAGACAGACAGAGACACATGGACACATACAGACATGCATGCACACACTTAAGCCGCCCCAATTCAGGGCCTTGGGCATCAGTTCCTGGCAGGGCCACCGCCTGCAGCTCCCGCGTGTGCTCCTGAGGCAACTCCAGCTCTGATAGGGCAAGTGGTCTCAGCCCCTCCTAACAGGGGACCAGACATAAGTCTCTTCCAGAGCAAGGAAGGAGCCTCCAGGACACACAGTCTCAGGGGGCCTGTGTGTCAAGATGCCGGCACACGTCCTGAGCTTTAGGCTTTAGGCAAAATACCTTCATCTTCTTGAAGGCTTCTGCCCACACCCTACCTGGCCACCTGCTGCCCCCAGGGTTCCCCAGCCCCCCCTCAGCTCAGGAGAGGCTCCAGCCTGACCCCCTGTTGCTCAAGCCAGACACCCGAGTCCTCTGTGACTCCTCTGCAAGGCCTATCCAAAAACTGCCCACAAGTCCTGCCCACTCTACCTTCCCAGATGTTTTTGATCAACCTCATTTCTACCAGCCCGGCCCAGGCCAGCGCCGGTTTTGCCCAGGTGGTGGGAATAGCCTCCCCTGGTCGGCCTGCTTGCACTCTGGGCCCCCCAGTCCACACGCCCCTCTTCAGCTGGAGGGGTCCTGTAAATGCCCCTCTGCTGGGATCCCTGCAGGGGACCCGTGCCACCTGGAGGCAAAGTGTTTCCAGTGGCCCCTAGCTAGGGACCAACCTCCCACTTCCTGTCCTCGTCCGTCCCCGCTCAGGGATGGACCCAGGTTGGACGGGGCTGAAAGCTTAGACTTTGGGAGCTCTTTAAGGAAAAGAATAAAAATTTAGCTGTAATCCTGGCACTCTGGGAGGCTGAGGCGGGAGGATTGCCTGAGCTCAGAAGTTCAAGACCAGCCTGGGCAACATAGCGAGACCCCATCTCTAAAAAAAATAAGAAAAATCCACCGGACACAGTGGCTCACTCCTGTAGTCTACTCCAGAGGGTGAGGTGGGAGGGTCACTTGAGCCCAGGAGTTAAAGGTAACAGTGAGCTATGATGACGCCACTGCACTCCAGCCTGGGCAACAGAGCAAGACCCTGTTCAAAAAAAAAAAAATGAGATGAGATGAGATATTGATACATGCTATAACGTGGTTGAAACTTGGAAACACTATGCTAAGTGAAAAGAACCAGACGCAAAGGCATCTATCATACGATTTCATTTCTACAAAATGTCCAGAGCTGGCAAATCCATAGAGACAGAATGTAGATTTGTTGTTGCCAGGGGCTGGGCTTGGGGGCCTGGGCCTGGGGGACTGGGAGTGACTGCTAATGGGTGAGGGTTTCTTCTTGGTGATGGAAATGTCCTGGGACAGATGGTGGTGGTGGTTGTGTCAAATTGTGAGTATACTAAAAGTGACATAATTATACACTTGATAATGGTTAAACTGGTAAATTTGTATTATGTGAATTTTATTTCTATGAAAAATATACGTGAACAATCAAGTCAAGTGATTCCTGTAACTTTATTATTCTTTTTCAAAATTGTTTTAGCTATTCTAACTCCTTTGCCTTTCTGTGTAAATTTAAGAATGAGCTTGTTTATGTCAACATAAAATCATGCTGGGATTCTGATAGGAATCGAGTTAAACCTATAGATCAATCTGGGGAGAACTGTGCAGGTGAGTCTTCTACTCCATGAACATATACTCGTCTCCAGTCATTTGGAGCTTTGGTATTTTTAATAAGCATTTTGTAGTTTTCAGCATACAATCCCTGTACATGTTTTATTAGATTTATACCTAAGTATTTCATTTTCAAAAGCAATTATAAATGATACTGCATTTTTAATTTTGGTTTCCACATGTTCATTGTTATTATATAGAAAATACAATTTTTATGTTGATCTTGGGAAAATAAATAATTCAAAAATCTAAGCTGTTGGAATTCTAAATTATTTTAAGCCCTAAAGAAATGTGATTTCAGGGCCAGGCATGTTGACATATGTCTGTAATCCCAACACTTTGAGAGTCCAAGGTGGGATGACTGCTTGAGATCAGGAGTTTGAGACCAGCCTGGGCAATACAGCAAAACCCTATCTCTACAAAAAAATTTAAAAATTAGCCAGGCACAGTGGAGCACGCTTGTGGTCCCAGCTACTCCAGAGGCTGAGGTGGCGAGATCACTTTAGTCCAGGAGTTCAAGGCTGCAGTGAGCTGTGACTGTACCATTGCACTCAGCCTGAGCAACAGAGTGAGGCCCTGTTTCAAAAAAAAAAAAAAAAGAAGAAGAAGAAAGAAAAGAGAAATGTGATTGCGGAGCCTGAGTCATGTGACAGGTAGCTGTAACCTTTGTTTCTTTTTTTTCTTTCTCTCTGTGTGCCTGTTAAATGCTGAAGCTTCCAACTTCCCCTGTGGAAAGGCCACAGGTCTGCTTGTGGTTTGTGTTTTTCCCTCACGGGTCCTCAATTTGGCTTAATAAACCTCCATTATTGAGATTTTTGCCTCAGTCACTTATTTGGGTCGACAACCAGAGGAATTAGGTTGGAAAGTAAGCCACGTTATACCAGATTAATAAAAATCCATTTAATGAGATGTTATCATTTGGAAAGTGTGACTCACCAGGCCTCTTAGACAGTTATTTAAGCAAGAGAAAAAAAAAGGTCAGACTGGAGCCAGCTCTGGTGCCAGCACCAGACCTAGAACCACGTGAGCAGTGGGGGTGGGGCGGGGGGCTGCCATACAGGTGGGACCCTCAGGGCTGCCGCTGGAGAAGCAGCCAAGAGGAGCCTCGGACCACTCCTCTGTAGACCGGACCACTCCTCTGTAGACCGCAGGTGGGAAGACCCCCGGGGCGTGGGCTAGGGCTTCTTTCAGAGGCAGTGGGATGCTTCCTGCGTTTGGAAAGGTACAGGGAAATCCAACAGTCCTGTTGGTGAACTTTGCTCCCCTGCAACTCTACCACCTGCTCCAACCCTGGCGTCAGCTCTACAGCCAGCGCCAGAGCCAGAGCCAGGTCCAACGCCAGGTTGGCACCAGAGCCTTCCTGGCCTTTGCCTGTGGTTGCAGATGTTCTGGAACCAAACCCGGGTCCGTCCGCTCACCCAGCACAGTAAAGCCAGACACTGGGCTGAGAGGTACAGGAGAAAGAGACATGTTCGTTGCAGGGACCATGCGGCGAACACTCAAGACCCACTCCTGGATGGCTCACAAGTCGGGGTCTTTCAAGGCAGGGGTACGTTTCAGGCTGGCACAATTGCAAATCAGTACGTGGAGGTTACACATTGGTCTGGCCCCCAAAGATGGAATATCCTGAAGTGGGGAGGGAGGGGAGGAGGGGACAGGTGGATTCAGGGGTTCTTGGATTAGTGGAAAGTCGGGTGTGACAGGATGGGAGGGGGATTTGAACAAAGAACGGCGCGGTGGGCATTCAGTTCCTCCCTGGGTTTCTCCTTATGGCACTTTCCCGGTGGGGGTTCTGAAGGACAAGTCAGGAGCATGTTAAGAGGCCATTGCTGGGCCGGGAGCGGTGGCTCACGCCTGTAATTCTAGCACTCTGGGAGGCTGAGGCGGGCTGATTGTTTTGAGCTCAGGAGTTTGAGATCAGCCTGAGCAAGAGCGAGACCCCATCTCTACTAAAAATAGAAAGAAATTATCTGGACAACTAAAAATATATAGAAAAAATTAGCCGGGCATGGGTGGCGCATGCCTGTAGTCCCAGCTACTTGGGAGGCTGAGGCAGGAGGATCGCTTGAGCCCAGAAGTTTGCTGTGAGCTAGGCTGACGCCATGGCACTCTAGCTCGGGCAACAGAGTGAGACTCTGTCTCAAAAAAAAAAAAAAATGCCATTGTTCTCATCGGGCTGCCTGGCACCTCCCAAGGCCAGCCAGGTGCGGGGGACTGCCCCAAGGTACCCAAGGTTGCCTTTATTTCCATGCTGGGGGCGGCGAGGCCCTGGGGCTCTCTGTGCCCTGCATTCAAACGGTTTGGGGGAAGCTTTATTTAAGGTGGCTCCTGCGGGAAGAGGGTGCGGGGCAGGCACGTGGAGGGGCAGGTTCTCAGGAGCCTGCGAAGTTCTACCACCTGCTGCCTCACGCGCTGCATGTCTCGTTAGCGCGTTAGATCTCCACCCCTGGGTGGGACTTTCAGCACTGAAATGAGGTTATAATGAGGGAGAGACAGGGTAAGGTCAGCGCGGGGGTCTCTTTCGGCCCGGGCGGTCAGACCGGGTGGCCGTTCGGTGCGCTCCTCCCCCGCCGGCGTCACCGGGCTTGAGCGGGCCCGGAAACCTCGCGGAGAGGGCGACGGGCCCGTCTTCACGCGGGGCTCGGAGGTCACTTTTCCCTCCTCTGCAGTTAATGAGGCGGGTGTCGCGGCGAGGCTGGGTCCTGTCCCCGCGCCGCCGCACCTCCTCACGTCCCCCGGGCCCTCGGCGTCTGCTCCCGCACCTGCCATCCGCGCCCGGGCGACGTCCTGGCCCGGATCCCAGCTCCGTGACCCGGGCAATTTCCCCGGACAGTGGAGACGCGGCGCCGCCGCCCCGGGGGGTAGGTCCCGCCCCGGCCCGCGGGGGTAGGTCCCGTCCCGCCACGGTCACCTGGGTGGCTCCTGGAGGCCGCCAGGGGGCGCTGCCGCGGCTACCGGGGCGCGGCGCTAGGCGGCGCGGGTTGGCCCTCGCGAGCCGCCGTTCGCGCTATAAAAGGCGCGGCGCGTCCTTGTGCGTCCTCTGCGAACGTCGGCGGCGGCCATGGGGTGAGCGCCGTGGGTCCCAGCTTCTCCCGAGGCCGCCGGGCCGGGTCCTCCCGCCACGCCTGTCGGGGCAGGCGTGGCCGTGCTCTCCCTGGCGCGGCTCGGCCCCGAGACTCGGACGGCGGCGGCGCGCTCGGCCTGCAGGTAGGAGCGCGCTCGCGAGGGGAGGGGCTCGCCCGGGTCCCCGCGGCCTCGCCCGGGCGGCTCCGGCTCCGGCTAAGGGTGGCCCGCGGGGCTGGGAGGAGGGTGTCGGTGTCTGCGCCGACGCGGCCCACCTGCCTCCCCGCCGGGCCCGGGCTCCCTCGCAGCGGGGGTCGCGGTGGGGCTGATTGGGAGCCGCCTTGCTCTCTGAGCCGCAGAATGGGGAAGCGGGACGCAGAGGAGGAGCGGCTGTGTCTGAGGGTGGAAAGGGAGCTGCCCCCTCCTTTCACGTCCTGTCTCGCCTTCATTTGGGAAACGGGGAAGTCTGGCGAGGTGGTGGCTCGATGGGCGAATCTGGTCGTTGCAGAAGAGCGTCGTCCCCCAGTTTATCCACGAGCCTTCCACACCTGCTGCCTCCCTCACTAGCTGAGCCTTTGAGGAAGTCACGTGTCTCTGGGTTTCTTTTTAAAATATCAATTATCGCTTCTCACTGGGCTCGGTCCAAAAGTTAGGTGATTTGCGTAGTGCAGACGGTGTGAATGCTGCTGCTCAGCGAGACGGTCTCCTGGTGGAAAAGGGGAACTGCGCGGTTGTCTCTGTTGGGCATTGCCTTGATGTCCGCAGGGCTACAGCAGCCAGTATCCCGTTGGATTTCATACAGTGCCGCTGTATTGTAGCCTGCATTTCCACACACCGCCAAATTAAGCAGGGAGTAAGAGGAGAGAGAGTAAGATGGGGTGGATTTTTCTAGAATGGCCCTTGTAAGCAGGAACTTTCTGGTGGCTGGGACCCTTCTTTGGTCTGTCTCCTGGGAGACCAGATGCAGCAACATACGCCCTAGTGTAACTCTTCTTTGTGATCTTGCCAAGATTTGTATGAAATGTTGGTTTCTTCTTTAGGGAGTTTGCTTACTGGCAGCTACACCCGTGAGGGATGCTGGGGTCTTCGGTAAGTTGACACATTGGTTCTGGAACAGGTTCACCTCTCAAGTACAACCATCCCCTCCCATGTGACATCCTACCTGACTGTAGGGACAACTTGGCCCTGCATCCACACTGTAGTGAAGCTCCCTCTCCAGGGTAGTGAAAGTCTGAACTATTTCTTCACACGTGCTGCCCCTAGAGGCGTTGCAGATGTGGCTGCTGTGCCGCATTTGTGTCACCAGGTGGCAGAGAGAAGAGAGGCTATGTCTACGCTCAGTGTTCTGACCCGTGGATGGCTGAATGATTGTTAGTCTGACACTTGGCAATGCTCCAGCGCAGGGGTTTGTGCCGGTTCCCCTTGCTCTCATTTTGTGGACTTTGATCCATTAGTCCCTCCATAGTAGCTCTGGGAGATGGTGGCCGTGTGGGTCCAGATGTCAACAGGGCTTCCTGGCCAGCGTGGTGGTCGTCCTGGTCTACCCAGCACCACTCAGTCCTCCAGGAGAGGAGGCTAAGCACTTTCTGACCCTCACTTTTGGCCGTCAGGAGTCTGGAAGGGGACAGTGGGAAGGCAGAGGGTGCCCTTAGCAGCAGCAACCTGCATACATTAGTTTTAAAAACTAGTGATAGGAAGAATAAAGTACAATACTTGACAGTTGATTGATTCTGCACACCTTGTCAAAGGGGTAGTATTTCAGAATCATCTAGAAATACAAAGCACTAGGAAAGGGGCTGCTGGCGCTTGGTTCAGTTGATGGTAGCCAGCTTGTACTGTGCTCTTGCATCTGTGCCAAGCAAGCATTTTTGTTATTTAATACAGACAGGAATGTGACTGTCAGCCAGCGAAGATCAGCTTACCGTGCGAGCATTGGCCAGAATGACCGGGGCCGGCATCAAGGTAAGAGGAGAGAAAAAGGCTCCACTGAGGCTCCTCCCCACCCTGGCTCTGGGCTGGAAGTGAGTGGCTGCCCTGCAGATGCTGTACTGGTTCTGCCAGCACCACAGGTGTGGCTGCTCTGCTGTGCCTGTGACATCGGGGCAAAGAGAAAGTGGCTATTTCTACGCTCAGTGTTCCGAAAGCAGTGAACACTAAGAATGGTTTGTAGCCTGACATTTCTTAGAACCACAGGGAGGTAGCGTTTAGTTTTTGCTTTGGAACATGACCTCCCCTGGTTTGCTCCATGAGGGGTGGTGGCATGTGCAGTGGTGACAGTGCTGTACTTGCTTCTAGATATTGCTGGGAACCCAGGTGAGACACTGCACTTGGTTTTCAGTTTCTTCATCTATGAAGTGGGGCCAGTTGCGAGATTGTGTGCATAAAGCCCCTGGCACATGGCAAGCTCTTGGTACAGTGAGATTAACCAGGAGAGGGTCTCATTCCTAGAATGCCCAGAATTATTCTCTCATCTGGAGAGGACTCGGGCAAGTGGGACTGAGAACCTCTGGGTGGTATAAATTATCTGTGTCCTGGCCACCATTGACACTCCTTGGGAGGCCCCCAAGCCCTGTGCACAGAGGAAGGGCCCTGGATGGGGGTTCAGGAGCTGCCTCGCTCTGGTGTTGTCAGAAGCCTTGAGACAAGCAGGACGAGGAGGAGACGTCTCTGGGTCAGTTACGGAGCGGGAACGCCAGAGGGTCACGGTAGGGTACGGAGCGGGAACGCCAGAGGGTCACGGTAGGGTACGGAGCGGGAACGCCAGAGGGTCACGGTAGGGTACGGAGCGGGAACGCCAGAGGGTCACGGTAGCATTCGTTCTGTTGGGGCCCACCAAAGGACTGTGTAGATGAGTGGTTTTCAACCAGAGTGATTTGTGGGCGCTTCCCAGGGTGTGTGGCAATGTCTGAAGATAGCTCATGTCTCTGTGAAATGGGTGGAAATGGGGGGTGCTATCTAGTGGGCAGAGGCCAAGGATGCTGCTGCACATCTTACAGCAGTGGTCCTCAACCGTTTTGGCACCAGGGACCATTTTCATGGAAGACAGTTTTTCCACGGACTGGGCAGGGGCAGGGAGATGGTTTTGGGATGATTCAAGTGCATTACATTTATTGTGCACTTTATTTCCATTATAATATATAATGAAGTAATTATACAACTCACCATAGGTTGGGGGCCCCTGCTACAGTGCACAGACTGACCACAAAACAAAGAATTATGTGGCCCCTGACGCCAGCAGTGCCGGTGTTGACAACCTTGCCATAGGGTCACATCAGAAGAAAAATATGTAACTTTAAATACAGCTTTGTGAATTCACGATGGCATTTCCTAGAGGTCATTCAGCGAATCCAGGTTAAGAAAGAGCCCTGATCTGCTTCACTGTCTTGTTCATTTTTCAGATCTGGAGTCCAGGAAGGACGGAGGAACAGAGGTGCAGCTGTGGGCCTTGCTGCCCTGGGACCAGGCGCATGCAGTGTCTAGGGGCACCTGCTGGGACCACCCCATGCAGAACAGACTTCATATTACTTGAATCACCCCTTTTAAAGCCCCACCTCGAGGATCACTTGAGGCCAGGAGTTCGAGGCCAGCCTGAGCAACAAGGTTTTTTGAGACCTTGTCTTCTACAAAAAATTTAAAAATTAGGTACAGTGGCTCATGCCTGTAGTCCCAGCTACTCAGG